>BDMB01000031.1:1052721-1439983 GCA_016859785.1 Macrotyloma uniflorum
AGTATTTTTAATTTGATAATAATATAGGAATAGGAAAGTCAACATGTGAGTGAATAGGTCTTGGTCTGAGAAGAAACAAAGTATAGACAGCATGCACCAAAAGACAATCCATTTGTGAGACAATTCATCAACGCTACTTACTCATCAAACCATCACTGTCATTATTTGTCTCAAGTGAATGCCAGAGGAATTCATTTCTACTGTTTTTTTTTTCTTAATTGTTTTTATCATGAAAATATAAAGATAAAAGATAATTTTAAAAAAATATAAAAACAAATATTTCACCTAAAAAAGTTATACAAATAAGAAAAAATAGATAAATAATTTTAATTCGCATCAGAAATCTCTTCGTGTTTTATTCAATGTATATAAAGGTGTAAGTATATATACTTGAGAGAAATCCCAAGTAATGCTTACATCGATAAAATCCAATTAACAAAACACCATAACACAGAAAACAAAGTTCTAACAAAAAATAAATAAAACTTGGAAAAAGATAATTGATTATTAAAGATGCGAGAGTCTTGGCGTGTATTATGTATGACATTAGAATTAAAGTTTGAGCATATCACAAGGAAATAAAGTGTGAGTAAGCTATGATCAGTAACTAAAAAAATAAAATATAAAAAAATAGTTAAAATAAAAAAAAATGAATTTGTTTATTTTGTGAAGAAATTAAGATAAAAACGAAAACAAATTATCATTTTAAAAAAGTAAAAAATTAAAAATTAAAATTAAATAATCGTATAATTATAATTTATTTATACTTTATTTTAGAGCGACCAGAAAAATGGTAATTTAAAAAAAATATCACTCTCTTACACTTTTTACTATCTTCTCTCTTTACATGTGGGAAAAAATAAATTAAGTAGAATTTGTAGAAAATAATATATTTCTTTACCACCTTATTTATCATCAAATAAATATTTTCTTTTACTCATTTCTCTTTATTTTTTATATACTATCGTTTACTAAGAATTTTAATTAATATTTTGAGTTTCAAAAAAAAAAATATTATTTATTTCTTTAATTAAATATTCATTTATTCCTAGTATACTCTAAATGCAAAAATATATAATGTAAGATTTTTTTTAATAATGTAGATTAATTTTGTAAAAGACAACTAATTTAGAGCAATTTTCTGTTTGAACAAGTAATACATCAGCCTCATTTCGGGTACTAATTTATGTGAATTTATATTATATTAAATACGAGATATTTAATGCCAACTATTTAAATTGATAATTTATTTCAGTGGTAGTAGGCTAGAATTTAAATCAACATATTAAAACATTGCATAAAAACTATGAAACATTAAAAAAGTTTAATAAGAATACGAAAAGTATAAATTAAATGGGTAAAATAAAAACCTAATAATAAATAAATAGTCATGAAATTGAATCAATATTTGAATATAAAAGAAAAGTAATATATTTATTTATAATTAAAAAATAAAACTGTGTAATTTTACAGAATTACTTTTGGTCCCTACATTGGCATGATTGGGGAATTAGAAAAGAAAAGGAAATAGCGGGAAAAATAATCCAAAATTGAGCAAATCACGAGGCGCGATTAACGCGTTGAAGGGAAAGGTTTGGTTATCTCCATTTCTGTGTTTGTGTTTCCTCTTTAAATTCGTTTTTCATTTTTTTTCAAATTTCAAGACTCAAAAGTTGTAGTTAACGAACCCACAAGGTTTTCACTTTCGCGGTTTCTTCATTACGCTTTATTTCTAAAAGTGTCAGCGCCAAACTCTGATTAATTACACAATTTAAATTGAATCACACACACTTGGTCAAAGGCACACTCGATCAGCCAAATATGAATAAAAATAATAGTCAAAACCGGCATGTGAGCTTAACGTTTTGTTTGTAACGAAGAATTGGACCGGGCCAGCAACTGGTAGAGATAAGAAATGTAGCATAGGATAAAAAGTTTATTTTAACATGTTCATATAAGTTTTATATTTGAGCTTGCATTTTATATTTGAGTTGAATTTTAAGATTGTCGATATAAAATAAGTATGATGGTAATAATTTAAGAGCGAAAAATTTATAAATAATTCAATAATAATTTAAAAAATTTATAAATAATTTGATAATATAAATTTAAAATTAATTCATCTAAATATAACTGTTTCAATAAAGTAAAATTTACCTTATTAATTTAAATATATATATATATATATATATTTTATGACAATTTTTGAATTTTTAGAAAGCCATCATAAAAGAAAAAATAAAAAAAGAGAGCAATAATAGTGAAGACCCACACCGGACCAAATGTCACGCCCTGAGTGCATGAGAGTGGAGGAAAATTTAGTAGTCTGATATTTAAGTGGAAAAATGGTAGTGCTCACCTATAAGAAACCAAAACAAAACCAAATAGAGAGATAAAGATAAACCAATACCTCAAACGCCTGTTTCTCCGAACCAAAGGAAACTCCACTGCACTTTCCTTTTCCCTCTCTCTTCACCACTCTTTTTTTCTAAACAGGTAAAAATCTATCGAATTTATTAAACATGTTAATTCTCCAACAACGTTCCTGTTTGCGACAAAAACATTAATCTAGGACTTGAAATTGTATTCTGTCGTCACAATAATAGTTTTGAGCTCTGTAGGAACCAGAAAAAAATGGAAGTTGCGGCGGCCAAAGCACTGAAACCGAGCTTGCGGACAGAGTTCATTTTTCCACAAGCTATCTGCGACGAGATTTTCTGTTTCAACGCGAACAACATTGTTGTCGGTGAAGATTTCTCCGTCGATGACCTCCTTGACTTTTCCAACGGCCTTGGGAAGGATTTCGATGTCTACGAGGAAGAGGAAGAGGAAGACGAGGAAAAAGACAGCACCTCCGGTTCCTCGCAGGACCGAACCGAAGACGACAGCAATTCCAATTCCACCGCCGCAGGCGGCGGCGCCGACTCCGACTCCGTCTTCGCCGGCGAATTGTCAGTTCCGGTGAGTTATTTGTTTTTTTTTTTAAATATATATAAATTATAAAATAAATAATCAAATTTATTTCGAACAAAATTGTTTCTGGACAGAATATTTTGGAGAAACCGAAAATAAATAAATAACGCATCGTTTGGATTTAATTTTAAGGCGGATGATGTGGCGGACCTGGAGTGGGTTTCTCACTTTGTGGATGATTCTCTCCCTGAGCTATCTCTATTGTACCCCGTCCGTTCCGAGCAAACAAGGGTACGGGCTGAACCGGAACCTAGACCGGGCCGGGCCCAAACCGCTTCAGCGACCCCCAAAAGGCCGAGAACCGAGAAGAGTAGAAAGCCCAACGCTCGTGTGTGGTCTTTTACGGCGTCGCCGCCGTCTTTGTGTTCGGTGTTGTCTGGCTCCGTTGCGTTTAACGAGCCGGCGGTTAAAAGACAGAAGAAAAAGACCGAGGCCCAAAGTGGGGCTCAGTTTCAGCGGCGGTGCAGCCACTGCCAGGTGCAGAAAACACCGCAGTGGAGGGCCGGGCCACTGGGGCCCAAAACACTCTGCAACGCTTGTGGAGTTCGGTTCAAGTCCGGTCGGCTTTTTCCTGAGTATAGACCGGCCTGTAGCCCAACTTTCTCTGGCGATATCCACTCAAATAGCCATCGTAAGGTGTTGGAGATGAGGAGGAGAAAGGAGATCCCCGAACCGGCAACCGGTTCAGACCGGACTCTACTGGTCCCAAGTTGTTGAATTTTGCACCCAAAACTTAGATACAATTTATTAGCTGTTTTTAATGTTGGTTTCTCATCAGAATTGAAACTTCCAAGGCAGAAATTTAATTCTGACTGAATAACAACATTTTAAATAGAACTATGTCTAAGTTTTGTTTGAATTGATAGTACTTTTTTTAGGTTATAAAGTAGGTTTAGGTCAACGAACCGGTCTGAGCCGGTTCGATATTTGTTCCATAGTGATTAGTGATTTTAAATTAGTGGTAGTGAAGTAGGGAGGTAGTAGAACATTAGGAAGGCATTGATTGTTGTATCCCATTTTCCTAGCTCAGTTTATTTAATTAATGAAAAGATTAATTAATTAATTAAGTATTTTTGAGAACATGGTTCTTGGCCATATATACATTCAACTTGGTTTGATTTTTTATTTGCCACTCTTTCAAACCCACATTGGCTTTTGAATTTTGATTGAATTATTCAGATTCTTTTGAGTATGTGCATGATGTGTAATGTGTAACAGTGAAATAAGAAGGAAAGAGAGAGGAAAGGTGGGGCTGAGAGTGATTGAAGCAATAAAGTTGGGTTGGCTTGATTTGAGACCATGGAAACTGTGCTACCTCTAATGGAGTGGTCAAGTAGGATGAGGTGTACTTCTATTATTACCTCTCATCTTCCACATATACATTACTTCAAACTTAACAACTTTAATAATTCATATTACATTTATTTACTTCTTTTACACTATAATTGTTTTCAAGATAACTTCATTTTTTTCTCTAATTAATTAATCTTTTCTCATTCAAATGTAATATCTATTATATGGAGGGAATCTTATAGATAGATTAAGATGAACTTTGTAAAAAAATCCTATGAAAAAGATTAAAAAGTACCCCATCTTTACCTTTGTGTTTGTGGCTACATTCATCAATGATGAGTCATCTCCATGTTTAATGGTTAGGAGACATGACTTACACTTTACGAAAAATGGTAGTATTTTTTTTTCTTTTTGAACATAAATTTTGTTTGTTTATGATTTTAGTTAAGGGCATTAAGTGAGTAAATAAAAGAGTTTTAGTGATTTTTTTCTTAATTAATCTTGGGATATTTGTTAGAACTACTATTTTGTTTTTATTTGTTTGTTTTAAATTTAAAAAAGATATTAACTTTTCACAATTTATATATTTTTCATAAATAGGAGAGAAATTTCACTCCTCTAATCACCTTTTGTTTTATATCCTTTAACAACGAGTTTTTATGCATGTTAGTCTCCAACCAAGTTTTCATCATGAGAATAACTTCCTTAAAGAAAAAACAAAACAAAAACATAGCATAACCAAGATTTACGCAAATCACTCTTTTTAAGTCTTTCAAAGAATCTTAAATCTACACATAAAAAAACACTTGAAATTCACAAAGATTGTGAACCCTTGCCAAAAAGGGTCACATATGCACTTATTGTGTTGATGAATGGTTGATGAGCTACTTTTTGGAGGTTTATAGGTTGTTATTGCTTGGTGGTCTTTGTTTGATATTATTATTATTATTATTGATGAAGGTTAATGGGATTGAAATTAATTAAAGGTGTTTTTGAACAAAATTAGTTTCTAAAGTAGTTGAAAATTTATGGGCTAGTTAAAATTTACAAGTTATAGGTTAAGACTTGAGAAATTAAATTCTTAAAAGTTAACTAATTGAGTTGAATGTGTTTAATGAGATTACTCAAAAGCTAGTTGACAAATATATAGTAATATGTAATGCTATATTTAGTTATTTGTGTTCATATGTTTGAGTCTATGTATGTATCATTTTCGATGTTTAAATTTATTCATAATAGAATGTGATCTCACAAATTAGGATAACAATTTAAAAATGCCATGTGTTGTGAAGAAATGATGACAGTTTCATGATTTTGTGTACTTTTTCCAAGTAAAGATAAAGATAGATAAAAAAATATATTGTCACTTTAACTTTTTAAAATTTAATATATTGTTATTTAGATTTTTGAAAGCATTGAATTTTGAAAATGATTTATGACAAAAGTTTGTTTTTTTTGTTTTTTATATTTTTTTAGTTTCGTGATTACAATTTTTTTCCCTATAATACTTACTATGATTTTAGTAATTGAACTTAATCATTTCTTATCATATTAATCATTAAATTAATTTTTTTAACTACATATATTTTTTTAATTTTAATACTTTTAAAGACCTAAATGAGAGTGAATTGTACTTTCAAAAGCTAAATTAAGTGATTATAAAAAAAAATGAAAACTTATAAATATGAGCTAATTGAATTCAAAAGTCAAAACCATTAAAATAAATTTAATAAAATTAACTTGTAAAAAGTTGTAAGATTAAAATGACTTGAGAAAGTATGATATAAGCATGTAAAAGTTGCATGAATCAACTAATTGATTCACAATAGAATTATTATTTTACAACGAGAAGGGAGGATCACATAACTTTCACATGCTTAACTTTATATTACATGTGTACTTCCTTTTTGTGATGTAAAATATATTGATTATTAAAAAGGCTAAAAAAAATTAAAATATTTTAAAATTTTAAATAAAAATAAATATTACATTTAAAATCTTAAAAAATAAATAATTTATTATATATTTAATTTGAAAGAAAAATATAATAGATATTTAAAGGAAAAACCGATTATATATTAAAGATTTGAAACTTATTTTAAGTTTAGCTTTTAGAAACAATTTTATAATTTTTTTTAAAACTAATATTTAGAGAGTATGGATGAAAAAGTTAGATGATGAAGAAAATGTGAATGATAAAAAACTAAATGCGTGAAATTAAAAAACATATAAGTCTTAAAAATTTAACAAACAAAAAACTAAACTACACTGAAATTAAAAAATTAATGTTATGTTTAAACCAAACTAAAATTATATATATTATATTTGGTTCAAATATTCTTTTATTCAAACTTAACCAAATTCGATAAGGACACATTTATTGTGTATTTGTTTTGGTGCACTCATTTTCTGAAATAATTTTTTTTTCTCTAGTCATTATCTAGCAATATCACAATCCTTAATTAATCATTGCACCCTCCATTCTAAAGCTACAAAATAAAATTTTTACATTTTTTTTAATAATTATGAGCAAACTTGTGTTTTTTACCTATGATCAAACAAAAATTCATAAAATATTTGGATCCACATTAAATGATGTAAATTGTTATAAGTAATAGGAATTACTTTTTAAGTACTGCAATTTTAAGTTAAAGGAATTACTTTTTATTATTAATTATAGTTTTTAGTCTTATAATAATTATTCAAGCCGGTAATTAATATTAAAACAAGAGTCATGAATTAGAAAGAATTATATTCGGATCATTAATTATAATTTTTTAACTTAATAATAATCACTTGATAAAAATATATCAAAATATTAATCAATATTTATTTATTGAATTTTACATCGACAAGTGATTCTAAATCCTTGACTAACTAAGTTAAAGAAAAATTTAAAAACTTTTATATTAAATTAAAAACTTTATACTAAAATTCATTACTAATTTTTAAAATAAAAGTAATTAAACATAAATCACATCATTTTCTAGACACTCATCTAAACATATAATAAAGGAGAAAAAGAGTCTTTTTAGACAAACTTCTATATAAATATATTATATGAACACTAGTTCAAACACTCTTTTTACAACTTCTTCAAATTATTAGTTTTAATTTGCACATAAAATAATTTTAATTCATAGATAAGTTTATTTTATTTCTTAAAAAGATTCATGGAAAAAATTGTTTAAAGATTGTAAGTTAATTGAAGTGGTTCCCAAAGTATGTTGAGGTGGTTGTAATGTTGTCCATGTGAGGGAAGTAGTTGTTGGTAGGACAAAGACAAAGACAAAGAAGAAGCATCCTCCATTCAATCAAAAACATGCTTCTCATGGATGTGGCCACACATGTTCCTGTTCTTCAATTCAATCTCAAGTACATTAATTATAATAAGAGTCCAAGATGAAAAGCACCATAGCTATGTGCACATGACATACACAGCACTTAGAGACCAATCTCCAATACCCTCAAAATTATATAAGACTTTAAGAAATACCCTAAAGGGATTGGTTGAATGAAGTAAGATAAAGTCTCATACTTGATACATTAAGTTCAAAAGTCTTCACTTGTTTATTTAAATGTAAATATTTTTATAAGTACTATTTGAGTTTTAAAATTAGGCACTATCCCTTTTCCTAATTTTTTTAATATAACAAATATTTTACAAAATGATTATATATTTCAAATAAGCACTTCTTTCAACAAAATAAAAAAAAGTCACAAATTATTATAATCCTATATTTTAACGTCACCTATGTCATCCAAGAGCATCATTAATTTATCAAAAACCTTAATTTATGAATTTACTTAAAATATTATTATGATATTTCATAATCTTATTAGTTCTCGTATGAATAATAATAATATAAATAGTTGTGATATGAATAGGTTAAATTATAATATATAAATGAGATATAGTTAAAAAATAAATTAAACTCAAAAATTTAATTAAAAAATTATTAACTGAAATACAATAATCAAATTATAAAATAATTCAAATAGTATACTAATACTATCTCCCCTTTTTCTATAACAAATAAATATCTAATATATTAAGATTTAAAATATTTTTTTATTATTTTCAATGAATAAAGTCACCAAATTTAAACATTATTTTTAAATTAATTATAAAATTAAATGGTTTAAATAATGATTATATTATTAATAAACTCATGTATATATAATTGCGAGAGAGAGATTGGCCGGTTTAGAATCTGGATCTGCGATCAGATCCAAAACTGACAAACTCAAAGCCCAACCCAAAACGCAATGGTGTCGTGTATCCATTGCTGCGTTTTATGCAGAAATGGTGTCTTTCCCGTCTCCATGTATTCCCATTGAATTCCATGGGAACTTAACAAAGGAAGAGAAGCGAATCGAGGATGGCGGTCATCAAAGACGAAGCTGCAACCACAGGAGAAGGAGGTTCTCAACCTCGGAATCCCATTCCCAACGGTAACCCAAATCCAAATTCAAATCCATATCCATATCCAAATCCAAATTCAAATTCTAATCCAAACCCTAGCCCTAACCCTACCCCCCCTCATACCACCAGAGGATCCAAAGGAAAATCGTGCAAGGGATGCGCCTACTATTCATCCCTTCATAAAGCCAAATCCAAAAACCCCACATGCGTTGGCTTCTCCAGAACTCTCCAGCAAGGTATCTCACTCTTGGTTTACTATTCATTTTTAGGGGGGTTGGGTTCGATTCTTGAAAAAAGAAAAAATCAGTAAAAGCAGAAAGTGCATGAAATGGAATTCTGTGTGTGAAAGTTTAAAAAATTGTTATTGAATATCAAACATTGCATTCTGAGAAAAGAGAGTGTATAGATTAATTCCGAGCTAGGTTGATATACAATTAGTGGAATAGTTGTTTTGTACATGACATCATTAGAAATTGATTGGGAGGACATTTGTGCTTATCGTGGTAGTTGCTACAGAGAAAAATTATCAATAGTAGTTTGTGGCAAAAGAGGTAGCTGGGTTAGCATTTAGCAAACAAAAAATATTTACAGCTCAAACAAAAGGTTCATTTGCACTAAAATGAAAATAAAAAATTTACAACTTAGTTTGTTTCCTTATCCTTTTTTCTCACGAACTTTTATTCAAATTTTACACATGCACTTGATAATTTTGGAACTTAATATTTTTTGGAAGTCTAATGTATACTGATTTTTGTTGTGGCTATAGACATGTAGATTTATCTATTAAGAAATTCGGCCCTGTATTTTTACTATGTTTATTTTATTTCTTACTTTTCCATTTGTCAGCGGTATACTCGTTAGTAATTACTTCCATTTTTTTCATGGTAAATCTTCATCTAAATTATTCTATTACTATTTATTAGTGCTTTATTTTTTCTGTTAGATATTGTAGTTTTATGTTTCTTTTGGATTGGTTTTATCTTCTAATTTTCTCTGTTCACGAGAGTTTAATCTTTATTTCATTCTAAGCCTTTAAGGTTTTGATATTGATGTTCTTATTCATATAACCAGTGCCCCCGTTTGTCGTCGGAGAAACTGAGTTGGAAGCTTTGAAAGAGGGCCGCAGTCTTACAAATTTCAAGTATGCCTGCATTGGATACTCTGTCTACTTAGACAACAAAGATTCTTCAGCTGACACGCAGGATAAAACAGCAAAATTGCCCTTTTGCGTTGGTCTTGAGGTTTTATATCTTTATTGCCGTTCTGTTGTAGTTTATGTATTTTCTAAAACTAGGTTTATCTTGTTCCATGGGTTTCTTGGGAGTTGGTACATATTTCCTGTAATATAGAGTTGCATATATCATGCAGCAAGCAACGATTTATTACCGGGTAGAAACTAATAGTAAACTTGTGAAGTCATTAAAGATAAAATAGAACTGCTAAACGATAGGATCACTGTTAATGGATATGTAGAGCCCACTAAGTGATTTGGGTCTGCTCGTCTGTTGAGTCTCATTTTTTTGTTTGGGGGAACTCATGATTTCCACCCAATAGTGAAGAGAAGTGTCCATAAGATTGTTGAGAGCAACCTAGCATTTCTCGAGATAAAATATTATTAAAAAGTGAAAAGTGAGGATGGGGTCGTCAGCAGTGATCACTTAAATTGTGAACGATAACGTGGTCTCAGTTTACGACACTATTACATGTTTCAGGTGGTCTTATCAGAGAAAGCTGCAAATGCCTCTGTTGGCAATGTTCCTGCTACTCATAGAACTGACGGTATTGAAATTCTTGCTTTTTTATTTTTATTTATAGTTCTAGACTTCTGGGCTATTTCTTTCTTTTTCAATCATTTGTCGTTTACTTGAAAAAAGAATGACGGGTAAATATAAAAGCCTAATCATAGTGGATAATTATCTTTGATCCTGGAGATGATTAATTTGTGTTCCCTCTTTATATCAATGATAAATTTCCCAAAATGTCAAGCATGTTATACTGGAAGTTCATATGCAAAGTCATAGAAGCAGTAGGACATCTTATCCTTCGTGTTGTGTACTTGCCCAACATTCTCAAGTTCTCAATTACAGAAGTGTATTGTAGAAGGAACACGAGACTAGAGGAGAATTAGGCCCGAGGGCCAGTGTAACATAAATTAGTTGGTATGACAGTTATTAGTGGCAGTTGGATAATAAGGGAGCAACTGCTCCGTATTCAGTTTCTGGGAATTCACAGTTGGGAGAGAAGCCGAGACTCTTGAATTTGAGCTATTAACCAATAAAAGATTTCTTTTTTCTTCTCTCACTTGCTATGTGTTGAACCCTAGTTTGATTGATACTGGATTAGTTTATCACCAAGATAGGTACAAATCCTTGAGTATCCATCTCTGGGAAAAAGAAAATGGAGCCTTTTTGTTAATTGCCTCATTTAGTATTGTGAAACCTTAAAGAATTTTTTTCAGTTAAAGATATTATACGTCAATTAGCAGTTCTGTATTAAAACACACTCTGAACACTTGACTTGATTTTGAAGCAATTTCCTCTCCCTAGTAGTGCCTATGCTTCGACGCTTGTAATTGGGAAAATGACAGATATTCATGAATGTTTCACATGGAACACTGAAATCAATCACATTTACAACTGTGCGGGGGTGATTACTTATTGTAGGCTAGTATTCTTCCTGTAGAGCCAACAAAAAGTCAGTTTTACAATGTAGGTTTTTTATTCTGCATGAATTTCTACACCAAACAATTATTTCATATTATAAATGATTTTGTACAAGGTTTTGCTGAATTTTTTTATTTTATTAGTTATATTATTTTGTGGTTAATTTCTTTTCTTTTATTTGTACATTTTGCTTACTATGCCTTTTTATTTCTGGGATTTTGGTTTTGTTTGTCCTGAAGATGAACATGCTACTCCTCAACCTCGAAGATACACCCCTCCAAATCGTGCAACAGAGTTCTTGAACAGGCATGTGGAAGTTTTCAGCATACCCTAGTTAACTTTTGTTGTACGGTTGTGCCTTCTAGCTACACAAATACTGGGGATGTAGTCTGAACTTACTAATTCTTACACCGGAAGATTCTAAATATGCAGGTTTCAAAGAAATGCTGGCCTTGTGGCATCCGGTGTTGGAAAAGACTTGAACCGAGTGGGCAACTATGTGAAGAAGCTTCTAAATGACATTCTAAACTAATTCCACACCACACCTTGCATGTTTGGTATATCCGTGCTCCCTTGAGATGATTTTACACTTCGATCCTCACTCCTGATGTGCAAGGTGCATTATAGAACTACTTCGACATTCTATCTAGGCGAACGAAGGTGACAGTTGTAATTCGTGTCCGAAATAAATTCAATTTTACACATCGGCCATTTTCCTTACCTTAGGTCAATTTTTATTGCTTTAGGTAATTGAATTATAAATGATTTTTACACACTGGCCACTTTCCTTATCATTCTGAATTTCGGTAAATTTTTTTTGTCAGAGTTGATGTATATATAGTTTTGGATTTGTTATACCTAAGAGCGTGTTTTTTTGCTCTACAACCTTTGTGGTCTTCCAATGTGGACCCCAAAATTTATGTACTGGTTTGACAGTAGCCCATTGTCTTTTTTATTGGATCGGTAGTAAAAGTCCGAAGGAGTCATACTGAGATATGGGTTCAGCTTTGATTGCAACAGGTCGTTGGCGTTGGTGACTGGCCAAGTAGAAAGCACACTTTACCAGTTTCTCCCTTGAAGTGATCATCGTCATCAACGGCAGTGTCCATGATATCCTGATATTGAGAGCCACATCGAAGGCAGTAGAGAAAACCGTCAAAGCCATCACTAAGACCCACATTGTTAGAGGTTTGACAAGTCAAGTTATGGAAATCAACCATTGCTGGATACTCACAGCTACAGCTTTCAGTATTATATTCTGGACCTGTGTGGTAATGGTCAAGTAATATGTCAACAGACAAAAAAGGAAAATAAATAAATGATGAAGAACACTTTCCAATCCAGTGAGTAACTGGTCAGGTACAAACTAATTTCCGATCCAGCAAACACCGCATCACTTTCAAAATGTAAGATATGGTTGAAACTTGTTTGGGTTGGTCAGACAGTATGGTAAGCAGTACGAGAGTACCTAAAAAATAGCTTAAAAATATTTTAGAAAACACTTGAAAATTTCTTTAAAAAATAGTTTAGTAATTCGAAATCATCTATTTGTATCAATAATTCAGCAATGCACATCAGATATTATTTTCATACCTGAAGCAGGAATTTGCATTAAAATCTATACATAATAGTTCAGCAATGCATATCTGATTCTATAATCTATATTACATAAGCATACATACAAAACATAAGGCTAACAATTTCTATTGTATTTAGTTTAATAATAATTTAAGCCAACCTGATATTCTGCTTTAACAGCAACGCAATTAAGGGAATATATACGGTTACTGATATTCCATCTATCTATCACCCCCACCCAACTCCAACCATTCACTTCATACTCTATTGTTAGATTCACCTTTTTTTTCATATCATTATTATTGAAAACTGCCACCTCCTCTGTTACTAACCATCATGGTAAGATGGGGGATAATATGTTCTAGCAGACAAGAAAAAGAAGCTTAATGGAATATGATATATAGGATATATATAGAATTTAGGGTTAACTCCGAGTGATGATCAAGATTTTACAGAGAATGCGAACGGAGCAGGCATATCGAGACGTACACGAGTGAATGAAATATGGAACTAAGAAAAAACCTACCTTTGCTTTTATCAACTCAACAAATCCACCAGTGACCGTTAATTTTTTTTCTCTAATGTCAAGTTGTAAAACTTCAGGCCGAAGTTAATTAAGGGACAACAAATATATCAACTATACATTATTATCATCTAACAAGAATTTAAAAAACATGATAATTGATTTTTAAACGTAATCTGAAAAGTATCTTCGATTCATATTTTTAAATTATCAAATATTATTTAATATTAATTTTTTTATTTAGTGATAACCAAAATATTTTATAAAAAAATTTCAATTTAATAAATTTAAATTATTTTATTCTTACAAAATATTTTAAAAATAAAAATCTTAAAATAAAATAAATTCAAAATAATTATATATAAAATTTACAAAATTTGTGAAATTTCCTGTCCAATCATATAATCAATTAATGATTTTTTTTATGCTAAAAAGAAAATAACAATTATTTCATAATTTATAAATACAAATATTATTATATGAGAAAGAATAGGTTCTACAGTAAATTATGATTATAAAATAATTTCATATTTCTTATAATTAAATTAAAAAAATATATAAAATCAATAAATAAGTAAATAACTAAAAAAATTTATATTTATAATTAATAATTTTTTAAACAATTATAATTAATTTGAATCCACAACTGAATAATTCCAAGGACATATATCGAGACTTGAGAGAGATTGGCAGGTTTAGATTCTGGATTTGCGTTCAGATCCAAAGTAAACAAACTCAAAGCCCAACCCAAAACGCAATGTCGTCGTGTACTGCTTTTTATGCAGAAATGGTGTCTTTCCCTGTCTCTATGTATTTGTCATTGAATTGCATGGGAACTTAACAAAGGAAGAAAAGCGAATCGACGATGGCGGTCACCGAAGACGGGGCTGCAACCACAGAAGCAGGAGGTCTTCAACCTCGGAATCCCGTCCCCAACGGTAACCCAAATCCAAATTCAAATTCCAATCCAAACCCTAGCCCTAATCCTAACCCGCCTAATACCACAAGAGGATCCAAAGTAAAATCGTGCAAGGGATTCGTCTTGTACTCTTCGCTTCATAAAGCTAAATCCAAAAACCCCACGTGCGTTGGCTTCTCTAGAACACTCCAGCAAGGTATCTCTCTCTTGGTTTACTCTTTATTTTTATGGGGGGGTGGGTTCGATTCTTGAAAAAAAAAAATTATATTAGTAAAAGCAGAAAGTATATGAAATGGAATTCGGTGTGTGAAAGTTTAAAAAATTGTTATTGAATATCAAACATTGCATTCTGAGCAAAGAGAGTGTATCGATTAATTCCGAGCTATGTTGATATACAATTAGTGGAATAGTTGTTTTGTACATGACATCTTTAGAAATTAATAAGGAGGGCATTGTGCTCATCGTGTTAGTTGCTACAGAGAAAAATTATCAATAGTAGTTTGTGGCAAAAGAGGTAGCTGGGTTAGCTTTTAACAAACAAAAAATCATTTACAGCTCAAACAAAAAGGTTCATTTGCACTAAAAAGAAAATAAAAATTTATAACTTAATTTGTTTCCTTATCCTTTTTGTCACGAACTTTTATTCAAATTTTACACATGCACTTGATAATTTTGGAACTTAATATTTTTTGGAAGTCTAATGTATACTGATTTTTGTTGTGGCAATAAACATGTTGATTTATGTATTAAGAAATTCGGCCGTGTATTTTTACTATGTTTATTTTCTTACTTTTCCATTTGTCAGCGGTATACTCGTTAGTCATTACTTCCATTTTTTTTCATGGTTAATCTTCATCTAAATTATTCTATTACTATTTATTAGTACTTGATTTTTTCTGTTAGATATTGTAGTTTTATGTTTCTTTTGGATTGGTTTTATCGTCTATTTTTCTCTGTTCACGAGAGTTTAATCTTTATTTCATCCTAAGCCTTTAAGGTGTTGATATTGATGTTCTTATTCATATAACCAGTGCCCCCTTTTGTTGTGGAAGAAACTAAGTTGGAAGCTTTGAAAGAGGGCCAAAGTCTTACAAATTTCAAGTATGCCTGCATTGGATACTCTGTCTACTTAGACAACAATGATTCTTCAGCTGACTCGCAGGATAAAACAGCAAATATTCCCTTTTGCCTTGGTCTTGAGGTTTTATATCTTGATTTCCATTCTGTTGTAGTTTTTGTATTTTCTAAAACTAGTTTTATCTTGTTCCATGGGTTTCTTGGGAGTTGGTACATATTTCTTGTAATATAGAGTTGCATATATCATGCAGCAAGCAACGATTTATTACTGGGTGGAAACTAATAATAAACTTGTGAAGTCATTAAAGATAAAATAGAACTGCTGAACGATAGGATCACTGTTAATGGTTATGTAGAGCCCACTAAGTAATTTGGGTCTGCTCGTCTGATGAGTCTCATTTTTTTGTTTGGGGGAACTCATGATTTCCTCCCAATAGTGAAGAGAAGAATCTATAAGATTGTTGTTAGCAACCTACATTTCTCGAGATAAAATAATATAAATTAAAAAGTGAAAAGTGAGGATAGGGTGGTGCATCAGTGATCACTTGAATTCTGAACGATAATGTGGTCTCCGTTTACGACACTATTAACACATGTTTCAGGTAACAGAGAATGCTGCAAATGCCTCTGTTGGCCATGTTCCTGCTACTCATAAAACTGAAGGTATTGAAATTCTTGCTTTTTTATTTTTATTTATAGTTCTAGACTTCTGGGTTATTTCATTCTTTTTCAATCATTTGTCGTTTACTTGAAAAAGGAATGGCAGGTAAATTTAAAAGCCTAATCATATTGGATAATTATGTTTGATCCTGGAGATGATTAATTTGTGTTCCCTCTTTATATCAATGATAAATTTCCCATAAATGTCAAACATGTTATACTGGACGTTCATATGCAAAGTCATAGAAGCAGTAGGACATCTTAATTAATGAAGTTTATTGTAGAAGGAACACGAGACTAGAGTAGAAATAGGCTCGTGGCCCAGTGTAACATAAATTAGTTGGTATGACAGTTATTAGTGGCAGTTGGATAATAAGGGAGAAACTGCTCCGTATTCTGTTTCTGGAAATTCACAGTTGGGAGAGAAGCCGAGACTCTTGAATTTGAGCTATTAACCAACAAAAGATTTATTTTTTCTTCTCTCACTTGTCTGTGTTGAACCCTAGTTTGATTGATACTGGATTAGTTTATCACCAAGATAGGTACAAATCCTTGAGTATCCATCTCTGGAAAAAAGAAAATGGAGCTTTTTTTGTTAAATTGCCTCGTTTAGTATTGTCAAACCTTAAAGAATTTTTTTCAGTTAAATATATTTTCCGTCAATTAGAAGTTCTGTATTAAAACACACTCTGAACACTTGACTTGATTTTGAAGCAATTTACTCTGCCTAGTAGTGCCTATGCTTCCACGCTTGTAATTGGGAAAATGACAGATATTCATGAATGTTTCACATGGAACACTGAACACAATCACTGTTACAACTGTGCGGGTGTGATTAGTTATTGTAGGCTAGTATTCTTCCTGTAGAGCCAATAAAAAAAGTGTCAGTTTTACAATGTAGTTTTTTTATGCTGCATGAATTTCTACACCAAACAATTATTTCATATTATAAATAATTTTATACAAGGTTTTGCTGAATATTGATTTTATTAGTTATATTATTTTGTGGTTAATGTCTTTTCTATTATTTGTACATTTTACTTACTATGCCTTTTCTTTTCTCGGATTTTGGTTTTGTTTGTCCTGAAGATGAACATGCTACTCCTCAACCTCGAAGTTACACGCTTCCTTATGGTACAGCAGAGTTCTTCAACAGGCAAGTGGAAAGTTTTCAGCATACAAGAGTTAAATTTTGTCGTACGTTTGTGCCTTTTAGTTACACGAATACTGGGGATGTAGTATGAACTTACTAATTCTTTCACTGGAAAATTCTAAATATGCAGGTTTGAAAGAAATGCCGGCCTGGTGGCATCCGGTGTTGGCAAAGACTTGAACAGAGTGGGTAACTATGTGAAAAAGCTCCTAAATGACATTCTAAGCTAATTCTAAAATACGCCTTACGTGTTTGGTATATCCATGGTCCCCTGAGATGATTTTACATTTTGATCCTCACTTCGGATGTGCTAGGTGCATTGTAGAACTACTTCGACATTCTATCTAGGCGAACGAAGGTCAATTTTACACATTGGCTATTTTCCTTACATTAGGTCAATTTTTATTTATTTAGGTAACGGAATTATAAATAATTTTTACACACTGGCCACTTTTCTTACCATTCTGAATTTCGTTAAAATAATTTTTTTGTCAAGAGTTGATGTGTATAGTTTTGGATTTGTTATACCTAATAGTTTGTTTTTTTGTTCTACAACTTTTGTGGTCTTCGAATGTGGACCCCCAAAATTTATGTACTGGTTTGACAGTAGCCCGTTGTCTTTTTTATTGGATCGGTAGTAAAAGTCCGAAGGGACGGATAAGTTGTCCTCTAAACAACCTTAATGCTACGTGCCTTGGTTGTCTGTTTGACATAGTATACTGGGTCGTTTTTTTCTTTTATTTGTGAGAATGTAATGTTTGATGTCTAAATTGAGGCTTGAATATCAATGAAATTACTGGATCATCCACTGTAATAGGCTTAGAAAATATCGATATTGAGATTCTTTTTGAGGATTGGAGAATGTGTAGCACAAGAGACTTCTTGCTGTACATGCACAATTGAAAGAAATAAAATTTGCAATCGTGAGAAGGGAAATAGCCCTTGATTTTGAATCATTTCACTCAAACTGATTTATTTTGATAACAATAAGAAAAAAAAGAAATAGCGCATCCTTTTTGTGCTGCCATCAACTTTGATAAAGAACATTTTATGTTCAATGTAGCCGCTCTTCTTTTTTGGGACCACTAGCTCATCAACTTATAATTTAGAAACATTTATCATTTTTAGTAATATACTAACGAAATCACTGTCCTGCGAATATCGTATCTATTAGCAATAAAAAAAGGTTACTTATATAGTAGCTTCTAATTGCTGCCAATAGAATGGAATCATCACGTATCTTGTTTATAAGAAAGTGTAGAATGTCATTTCTTAACATTTTCTATTTAATCTTAATAATTCATTGAAAGATGTAAATCACCATTTTCGTATTTGAAAAACGAAAACGTTGATTAATTTAGTCCTTTAGTGATTAAATTGGCTTTAAAAGATTTTTATTATTATTTTATTTTAAACACAAATGATAAATCATAAGTTTTAAGGAACCAGTTTTTTTTTTATTATTATTATTATTTTAATTAGCATTGGTAATGAAGTCAATAACAGGAACTTCCTAAAGTGGTCGTGTGACGATGTTGGTTGGATTGGTGGTGGAATAGAAAGAAACTAGATTAAGCGAGAATCCAGTTTGTTGTGGCGTGTTAAAAGCGGGAAGGTAACGACAAACCCAACCGATCCAACCATGTGTATTATAACACAACGGGGAGGAATAAATAAACACTTGGGTTGGGTTACCCGCGCAGAGCTTATGTTAAATCTTAAATATCATCATTAGAATCAGAACCAAGCATTAAAAAAGTTATTGGACCCACAAAATATAAAAGCTCCCAAGCCAACTTCAGTTTTATGTGATGCCAAAGTCATTTGGTCCGTCACAAATAAAGTGACAACTTCATTTCACTTCACTGGAGTCTGTGATTGATGCGAAAAATGGAGGTGTCGAGGAGGCTGTTCTATGTTGCGGTGTTTGAGGCGGTGTTGATTGGAATGGGAAGCAGCCACGACTACGGAGATGCATTGTCGAAGGCCATTATTTTCTTCGAGGGACAGCGATCGGGATTCCTGCCGCAGGATCAGAGAGTGAGTTGGCGACAGAACTCCGGTCTGAGTGACGGGTGGAACTACAACACGGATCTCACCGGCGGCTACTACGACGCCGGCGACAACGTGAAATTCGGGTTTCCGATGGCCTTCACCACCACAATGCTCTCCTGGAGCGTACTGGAATTCGGGGACGTCATGCCTCCTAATGAGCTCAGGAACGCCCTCCTCGCAATTCGTTGGGCCACTGATTATCTTCTCAAGACTGTTTCTCAGCCCAATCGGATTTTCGTTCAGGTAAATTTATTGTTTCCAGTTTCTCTTCACTGCATCATCAACTTCTATTTTTATTTTATTTTTAAAGTAAATTGGTATTTTGGGTGGCTGAATGTGATGCTAGCGTGGAGGGGTTGGTTTGGTTTAATTTTACTTTTCCTTCTCCCTCCCTCTCCCTTCTTCATTCAACTGGGATTTGGTGATATGAAGAATATACGTATAAAATAGTAAAATTTTACAAGTTAAATGTTACATAATACGTAATTTTGAATAAAAAATTATTATATGTAATTTGTGCAGGGATTATGATTTATTTGAGATACCCATAATTTCAAAAGTTTAAACGCAATAAATTTACTGGAAGCTTGATGAGATTTGAAATATTTATAAAAAAAGGTGAGATAGTTGTTCATTTATTTTGAGTAAAATTTGATGTTTGATCAATAGATTATAAATAGAAGACAGTATAATTGGCTATACATACTTTGACTCAAAAGTGAAACTTCAAGAGTTTCAAGTAGAAAAGCAATAATGTTAGATTAAATTTACTTAAATTTAAAAGTAGAAAAACACAATTAATTTTATAATGGACTTAGCAGACTAAATTTCAAAGTAAAGGAGGAAAAAAAATCAATTCAACCTGCTTTTCTTGGCTGTGAATTCAACCTACTTTTCTTTGGCTGTGAATTCAACCTACTTTTTTACTTTTTTTTTGTTATTATTACAAAGGCATAAAAATAGGCCGAATTTCCCAAATTTGGCTTCAATTTGTGGGAAGGAAGAAGGAGACCAAACCAGGTATTAAATAAAGTGCTTTTTTATATATTTATCAGACTAAATTAGTAATTTGAATTATCAAACTTAGTTTTTAGAGAAAGTTGTGTTAATAGAAGAATGTTGGTATTTTTCCTTTTGTAGCACAATTAAAGTATCTTGATTAATAAATTAAAGTAACTCCACTGTAGTAGTAGTAAGAGGGTGGACCAGTGAATGTGCCATGTTCACAATTTCATTTGTGTTACTGAATTGTTCATGAGTGATATACTTTCCATTCTTAAAGTTCGTGAAATTTATCGGCTTATAAATGGTCCTTGCTGACGTAACAACAAAACCTTTTTCTCTTTCCATTTGTTTCCCAGAACATTGAGCTGCGTTTATGGATTTCATTACAGATATTAGTGTTATAATTAGTTATACGAAATCAGTGTTATACTTAAATACGTTAAAGATGGAAACATTTATAAGATAATTCATTTTGTTTAAAATAATTTTCATAATATAATTCAAAAGTACGAAACTATTTGTGATAAATTTTAAATTTCAAATAACTAATTGTTGAAATAAATGAGTTTTTTTCTTATTTAAAAAAGCAGTCCATTATCTTTAAATTACAACTTTTAAACCTTATTTATTTAAAGAATACAGTTTGTAATAAAAAGAATCTAAAATTACAATCTGATGATGTTCGCTAGAATTAATAAACAATAGAGAATAAAACGGGAAAAAAACGAATCATTTGATAAATGGTTTCAATCCTTTAGCTGAATTTAACACACACACACACACATATATATATATATATATATATATATATATATATACTATTATCATTACCGTTTATATTATCAGCTAATTATAAATCGTTACGAAGAATTTAATAGTTATATTTGTGTTCGAATTTTCGTAAACAAATTATCATGATTGTTGGTTGTATTAATTACATGTATTCAATTGTTATAAACAAACAAAAAAAATCAGTTATTATTTATTGTTGTATGATTAGTTAATTATTTTGGTCTGTGATATCAATGGCACAGGTGGGTGATCCAAACTCAGATCACGACTGTTGGGAGAGGCCAGAGGACATGGATACGGCGAGAACGACGTATGCTATTGATGCACCAAACGCCGCTTCCGATGTCGCCGGCGAAACAGCCGCCGCACTTGCAGCCTCATCCATGGCGTTCCGGTCATCGGACCCGGGTTACTCAGAGACATTGCTTCGAAATGCTATTACTGCCTTTGAATTTGCAGATAATTACAGGGGTGCTTACAGTGACAATGATAATGTTAAGTATAATGCCTGCCCCTATTACTGTGATTTTGATGGCTATCAGGTAATTCCTTTTACTATCACTTTCTTTAATGGATCAAAACAACTAATAAAGGGTTATCTCATCAGTTAGATATATAAAATATGTACATGCTTAAGTGTTTAATTTTCAAAATTAAATTAATTGAGACTATTATTTTAATAAATAATTTATTGTAAATAATATAACCTAAAAAACTGAACTCTGATTAAAAAAATAATATATATATATTTTTTAAGAACATAACCTAAATCTGTGAAAAATGTTTACTGCAGTCTAATTGTATATAAAGGTTCTTCTGCATATTTCTTTATTAAAATGACTTCTGGTAGATTAATTGCCAAAACAAAATTTCATTTCAACTAGAAAATAATAAAAAAATACATATAATTGTGCGTGTCGTATTGCAATGTGGATAATTTTGCTAGTTGGTGGATGTCAAATGCATGTGCCTAGGTCTAGGTCTGCCAATAATGTCCAGTGGCCACTCCATAGCTAGCTAGCACAGTGAATCAGTAATTGCTCTATAATTTTGCCTTTATAGAAAGATAAGAATAGAAAGAATGGTAGTTGAGTTAGTTGCTTTTGGTTTGATGGGTGAGTTAATTTATTTTGAATTGAACATGGTAGGATGAGTTGTTATGGGGAGCCGCATGGCTAAGGAGGGCGACGCAGGACGATGGTTTCCTGAACTACATTCAAAGCAATGGCAAAACTCTTGGCGCCGATGACAACATCAATGAGTTTGGTTGGGACAACAAGCATGCTGGCCTCAACGTACTTGTCTCCAAGGTCAGCCTCATATTACTCCTTCATAAGTTCAACCAAATGTTTATGTTATCTAAACTATGTGCACATGTTTACATTTTCACACATCCTAAGAAAAATCTAGTGACACAGTTTTATAAGTGTTTCTGGTGTTGCTTTCCAATTTGGAGTTTGACTTGATAATCTATATTAACTATATGAAAACCTTAACTACATGGATTATAGAGTAAAACCTTGACATAGTTTGAGAAAAAACACAAAAATACTTATAAAACTGCATTGAACTTTTGTCCAATAATAAATTTTACAAATTTTATCACTCAACTATTATTATTTCATAAATTTTATCACATAATTTTTCTTCTTCATATTCTACCATTTAATTTCCAACTAAATGATGGCGTGTCATAAAAATGTTATTCTGATTTTTTTACGCGCACCATCATTCTACTGTAAATTTAATAAATAAGTGTAAAAATTGTAAAGTTAGATGGTGAAATATAAAAATAAATTGAGTAATAAAATTCAATGATGACAATTAAAATTTAAAATAAACCTAAAATGAAGATGCATTGTTGATAGGCAATGAATTTATGAAATTTATAGGAAGTGATGGAAGGGAACATGTACTCTCTTGAGTCCTACAAGTCCTCAGCAGAGAGCTTCATTTGCACACTCATACCCGAATCACCAAGCTCGCACATAGAGTACACACCTGGTGGACTTGTGTACAGACCCGGAGGCAGCAACTTGCAACATGCAACTTCAATTGCTTTCCTTGAATTGGTGTATGCCAATTACCTAACACACACTTCACAAACCATCAATTGTGGCAATGTCTATGTCAGTGCACAAACTCTTCGCCAACATGCTAAGAGGCAAGTTGATTACATTTTGGGTGATAACCCAATGGGACTATCCTACATGGTTGGCTATAGCAACTACTATCCTCAACGTATTCACCATCGTGCCTCTTCTTTACCCTCCATCAAGGATCATCCCCAGTTCATTGCGTGCAAAGAAGGTTCTATCTACTACAACTCAACAAATCCCAATCCTAATGTACTTGTTGGTGCCATTGTTGGAGGACCTGACGAAAATGATGATTATGAGGATGATCGAGTTGATTTTAGGAAATCTGAACCAACCACGTACATTAATGCACCATTTGTTGGGGTGTTAGCATATTTTGCTGCAAATCCCAACTTTAGTTGATGCAATAATTTCCATCAGATATAGGATTTTTTTTTTTTCAAAATGAAAAGATATACTCCGAAGATGTTTCTCAACTCGAGAAAATGATCAAGATGGTTCGGGGATATTACTAAATTTGAGCTGCTTCTGACGTTTAAATAGAAAGAGGGGGTAATTACTTCTAAGTGTTTTTTCCTATTTCAGATTGTTGAACTTAAGGGTTAATTAATTAACCATGTAAAAGTTATTAGTGAATAGTAAAGGGTTTATTTTGTTTTAAATTCTTAGGTTTTTTAAATAGTTTCAATTTTTTGTTTTATTTAACACTGGTGACAACAATTACAAAATGAACAATTTCTATTGTGGATTCGCATGGAAAAGTGAGTACAAAGAGAAGAATAGTAAAATAAGAGCAATATATTAGTTACTTGCAAAACTTCATACAAAATATTTATTTACTCTTAAATGTATAACAATTGGCACAGTTACATGGAGTTATCTGCAGCTAGCAAGCAAGCATCAGCCACTACGGACTTGACAGTATCTGAGAGAGATCATGAACAAAGCAAAGGATTAGCTTCGCTGTTGAACAATTATTACCGTATTCAGCCACAGCGTAGGAAATGAAGTAGCATTATTAGGATGATTTTGATATTTAGAAAAGGTATTTGGTACTCACACAGAGGTTGGCAGCAAAATTCATAATTTTTTTCCATAATTTGGAAATACATCTGGTCACATCATAATTAAGTATTAGAATTAGCGTATAAAGTAAATTGTAAATATGTGTGTAAACTTATAACTTATCCATAATAAAAAGGTGCATATGTTTAAATATAATTCTAATAAATTTTTTTACGATTCGGTTTGAATTTTGAGTATTAATTTTTATAGTTCTTATGTTATTTTTAATGTATAATTTATTTTCTATTTTCTATCCTTCTCTCTATTTTTTATAATAATAATTTTTTAAAATTTTATTTTTATTTATTTATCATTTATAAACTTCAAGATTATATTAATTATATCCTTAGAAATTAATATTTTATTATAAAAAGTAAATTATTAAGAAAAATATTTAAAAATAAAAATATTATTCAAAACATTAATAAATTTATTATAAATTATAAAAATTAATATTTTTATTGATTTGTGTAGTCAACACATTAAAAAATATAGAAAAAAAATATCTTTTACTACCTTAATCACTAAAAGAGAGTATACACACCATTATATATATGGAAAACATAAGGAGTAAGCGGTTAACTTATATTTAATTCTTTTGTATAGCACACATCTATAATAGAAAATGAAGGATCCTTGCTCAAATCTACTTGTTAGCAGTTAAACTGTACAAGAATGAAGAATCAATTCTCAAATATTCAAATTTGATAGCCCAGGAAGATCATCAGATCCATTTTCCGTGGCCTTAGTACTACAAAACTGACATGAAATGGTAGTTGGTTTTGAATGCAAGCATTTATGAATCCGTTTCTCCAACCAAGTAAGTCTTCTCTCAAGGCTTAACACACCGATATGCAAAATCCGAACGTCAACTAGTGCAATCCTGGCACATGCCCGAAGCAAAATGTAATAATCAGCATGAGCAACGTAGGTCAGGGCACCTTCATCCCTCTTTCTCACATAATGAATATAATCAAGTTTTTTTCGCTTGACACTGGGTGGTATATAATAAAATCTGTTCTCTTCCATGTCTAATTTCATCTGTCGAATGGCTTCCTTGACTCGAGATTTTCCTAAATTGTGATCATGGGAATCTGAGTCTTCACCTTCTGACAAACTCTCATGTGAATTACTATCATCCACACTTTCAGGCGAGTCATCTTCATGGCAGGTTTCATCATCAGGAAATAGTTCATTGAAGCCTTTTTTTCTAATCTTTTCCTGCTTGAAGGTCCTGTCAATGCATTCTTTATCCTTCAACCTCGTTTGGGTAATACGAGTATTTGTCTGCTCTCCATTCTCTAATGATTTTATATCCTGAAATTAAAAAGAAATAGGTGTTACACAACATATTTTGACAGGCATTCTCGCAATGTAGTCAGGCAACAAAAACAACTCCCGGAAACTAGACATTCCTAGGCAGGTAGATAAAAGTTTTAAAAATTAATTTTATTTAATCAAATCTTCCTTGCATAACATTTAGGAGATGCTGGAATACAAATTTTATATTATATAAGCATAATATTTGGAAGAAAATATCCATATAGGAGATCTTCGTTATTATTGTCTAGATAAAGTCTGCAGTCATTATATGAGCATCTATTACTGAAATATTTCATTGAAAGAATCTGATTGCACATCCCTTCACTGATTCAAAGTACATATCGTTAAAGAACAACAAAACTGTAAAGAGTCCAGGTACTAACAGCGAAATATCAGTTGACCCATGAATAGTTGAGCAATTCACACAGGAATCATAACAGGTATGTTATAATTTTGATAGTTGAAACTAAGTCAAGGTATTAACATAATAATATTTAAAAGTAAGTAACATGTAACATGTCATTTTGT
The DNA here is from genome assembly GCA_016859785.1 of Macrotyloma uniflorum. Lineage (NCBI taxonomy): Eukaryota > Viridiplantae > Streptophyta > Magnoliopsida > Fabales > Fabaceae > Macrotyloma > Macrotyloma uniflorum. The sequence goes on from BDMB01000031.1 coordinate 1,078,854, forward strand.
AGCAAGTTTTCCCAATCAATTTCATCAAACAAAACTTGTTTAAGAAATTTGAAGATAGATAAATGACTGGCACTTGATCGAGTCCCTCATTCTTGCAGGAAAAAGAAAAGAAATTCCTTCCTTTATTCTATCTTGTACAAATTTGATTTCAGGAAATAAGTCAGCACCAATCTTTGTGCCATTTTTAAGGAATTTTGATGTCCTATAGGAAGTATTGACGCACCCAATATATTCAAGCTTCACCAGGAAAGAAATTGAAAATCATGAACAGCCTAGCCATGTCCCATACACAAAAGAGCACAGGCATAGGGGCTACTTCTTTCATAATATCATAGGAAAGATAAAAAGAAAGTAGTTGAAACTTGAAAGTAACTTCAAGACATCCAAATTCTAAAGGCTCCATGCCGATAGAATAACTACCTCAGTTTTTTAATTACCTCTTCATTCTGATAAAAATTCCATAGGTATTCTATCATATTTTCTTCCTCATGATTCCCATAAGATGGCTCTGCTCCAGCAAACACAACATCCCTACAGTATTTGAGATATGTAGGCAAGTCCTTCGAATACTCTGTCCACAAATACTGGATGTTAGATAGTTATTCAATTGCAAAAAATAGGGTGAAAATAGAATATGGACTCATGCAACATAGGTTCAGTTTAGTAAGATAATAATATAAGTAAACAATGGCTTCACCATAGGTATCTCCAATCTCATTATATCTTGCTTGAAGGTGTTGGAGAAGCCAGGCAGAATCCAATTTGTGTTTTTGACGTCCTACTTGATCTTCAGCTGAATCTTCAGATTCTTTACCAAAATCATGTCCATCATTGGAGGCAAAAGGGTTACCCCTTTCACTGTTGTCAATGGCATCATCATTACAAGACAAACTTTTCTCCCACACTCCAAAGCCATTTATGTTGTATAGTATCCTTATTGCTACTACTAGAATTGACATGACACATACATGAGTAGGAAGCCTAAAATAATTAGTGGATAGAGATAACCACAATTCTGGAGGCATTGACCATTCATACATGCGACATGCATAAGGAAGAATCTTTTCAACAGGAAGTGATAATTTTTTAAGATAAAGATAAGCTATTGCATAAAAGTTAACAGGAGGTAACTCCAAGCCTATGAACTGAGCAATGGATGCAGCAAAAGACTCTAGCTTCTGTACCGGAACAGCTCGCTGGGGCCTGAACATAACACTTGAACTAATAGGACAAGCACTTGAAGGTTGTCCTATGCGCTTTTCAATTTCAACAAAAGCAGAAAAATATGGAAGCTTCCCTTCCCGTGTCCACTTCATCATGTCAGATGGCAGGACAGCTTCCCTGGCAACATGACATGCCAGAAATGAAACAGCAACAGTACAAGATAGTGGAATTCTTTTCTTTAAAGACCTAAACCATATCATCACAGCTCGCTGACCAAATATATTGTGGGGCTCTGTACTGTGTTTAGCACGTGGCTTATAATCTTCTGGTTCATCTGAGACACCAATGAAGAAATAAACTCAATAAACTAAGATATGGTTGATGAAAATAAAGCATCTAGTTCTGAGTGCTGAAAAACTATAGTACACACTTGATAAACATGAAAGGTTAGTATAAAATTGTCAAGCTCATCCTCTTACTCTATTGCTCAAACAATAAATTTGATAACTAAGGGGTCAAATCCAAATTTAATGAATATCAAATTCAGTCGTGACTAATCATATATATATATATACTAGAGAGAATAAATAAACACTTCAGTTAATTATCAGGTTTCATAAAATTTTAAAAGAAACAGAAAGCATTTACTGAAACCTTTCATGAACAAGACACACTAATGCCCCACTTATATCAAGCAAAACAGACCAAGAATTGGAACATCGTTTTCAATCCTGAACCAGGAGCATGCATCAAAACCTATATAGGAAAATTGACTGGAATATACAGAACCAAACCATGAAACAAAACGGAGTACATGTATTGTAATTTAAATGTAGAAATTTAAGACGGGAAACTTTGTATTACCTTCTTTCTGCATCTCTGAGTTATGAATTGCTTTATCAGCCCAATCATCATCAAAAACACCAGTCTTAGATACAAATCTCAACCAAATTGGCCCAACCAAGCCACAAATTAAAGGGGTCACCTTAAACTCCTTCACCAACGCTTCACACTGAAGCTCAATCATCATCTGCAACCCCATCACATACCGCATCCTTATCTCATTGTGGTAATCTTCAAAGCTTGCAACTTTTGAGCCTCCAAAATCAGCAGGAACTGAAGGACTTGCCTCAACAAACTGATGGGCATCAAATTCCTCTCTTTTAACTTGAACATCTTCATCTCGTTGAGCAGTTTCATCTTCTAAACCCAGATTCCTAATGAAATTGGACTGGGAATCATAGAAGGAGTCATACTGAGATATGGGTTCGGCTTTGATTGCAACAGGTCGTTGGCGTTGGTGACTGGCCAAGTAGACAGCACCACCACCAGTTTCTCCCTTATTGAAGAGATCATCGTCATCAACGGCAGTGTCCATGACATCTTCATATTGAGATCCACATCGAAGGCAGTAGAAAAAACCGTCAGAACCATCACCAAGACCCACATTGTTACAGGTTTGACAAGTCAAGTTATGGAAATCAACCATTGCAGGGATAAAACTTTTGCTGGATACTTACAGCTACAGCTTTCAGTATTATTCTGAACCTGTGTGAGAGGCAATGATCAGGTATAATATGTCGAGAGATAAAGAAGGAAAATGAATAAATGATAAAGAACACTTTCCAATCCAGTGACTAACTGGTCTTGTACAATATGACAATTTCCGATCCAGCGAAACACAACCACATCACTTTCAAATTGTAAGATATGGTAGAAATAGAAACTTGTTTGGGTTGGTCAGACAGTATGTGCAATCAGTACGAGAGTACCTTAAAAAATAGCTTAAAAATATTTTAGAAAACATTTGACAATTTCTTTAAAAAATAGTTTAGTAATTCAAAATCATCTATTTTGTATCAATAATTCAGCAATGCATATCTGATATTATTTTCAATCCTGAAGCAGGAAATTGCGTTAAAATCTATACATATAGATCATCAGGCTAATAATTTAATAGTTCAGCAACGCATATCTGATTCTATAATCTATATTACATAAGCATACATACAAAACATAAGGCTAACAATTTCTATTGTATTAAGCCAACCTGATATTCGGCTTCAACAGCAACGCAATGAAGGGAATATATACGGTTACTGATATTCCATCTATCAATCAACCCACCCAACTCCAACCATTCACTTCATACTCTATCATTAGATCCACCTTTTTCTCTTATCATTATTATTGAAAACTGCCACCTCCTCTGTTACTAACCATCATGGTAAAATGGGGGAAAAGATATTCTAGCATACAAGAAAAAGAAGCTTAATGTAATATAATATATAGGATATATAGGATTTAGGGTTCACTCCGAAAGTCTTAACAGCGTAGGTTGGATTGGAGAAACAGTGGATAAATGATGGAATGGAAGTGATGCTGAAGATTTTACAGAGAATTGCGAACAGAGCATGAATATCGAGAAGAACACGAGTGAATGAAATATTGGAACTAGGAAAAAACCTACCTTTGCTTTTATCAACGCAACAAATCCACCGGTGACCGTGAATTTTTTTTTTCTCGAATGTCAAGTTGTAAAACTTCCGGCCAAAGTTAATTAAGGGACTATTTTGGTCGAAATAATATGAAACAATTACATCGTTGAAATAACATGAATTAAAAAATACATGATAATGGAGAGAAACTCTTAATTTTTTTTTTTAAAACCTAAGCTGAAAAGTATCTTCAATTCATATTTTTAAATTATTAAATATTAAAATAATTTTTATTTAGTGACAACCAAAACATTTTATAAAAAAATTAAATTTAAATTATTTTATTCAAACAAAATATTTCAAAAATACAAATTTTAAAATAAAATAAATTCAAAATAATTATATTTAAATTTTCTACAATTCGTGAAATTTTCTGCCAATCATATAATCAATTAATGGATTTGTTTATGTTAAAAAGAAAATAACTCTTATTTCATAATTTATAAATAAAATATTATTAATTACGTGTAAGTTCAAATATTGTCAGACTCCTCCTAAGTTAATTTAATTTGAAAATGTTTTGCTTTAAAATTTGAAAAAATAAGAAACTAAAATTGGAGGAAGAAGAAAATGGGAATTTATGTGTCAATAACAAGTTGAAGGCCTTTGATGCGTTGTGATGTTTGAGACAGAGAGGAGTGAAGCTGGGAAAGGGAATGATGTGGAGGAATGAGCAATTGTTTGGGAGAAGATAACCTTCGCATGCATTCACAGAGAGCCATGCCTCCCAACCTCACACACTCCACACTCCTTCCTTCTTCTTCCACTTCATACCTTCACCCTTCCATTTCACACCATTTTCAATTTCATACTCTTCCAAAACCTTTCTTTCTTTTACACTCCAAAATCTCAATCTCCCCACTCTCCAAAACCCTATGTCTTTGTGCATCACCATCCAACACCCCCCTCTCTTCACCAACCCCTATTTTCCTCCCATATCTCCAACAAGAACCAGAACCAGAACCGGAAGAACAAGAGGTCATAGAAACAATAGAAGAAGAAGAAGAAAAAGAACAAGCTCATGACCCAGATGATCCAATCTACAAATTCTTCAAAACCCGCACTAGGGTTTCCTTCCAAGACCCCGGAAAAGAAGGAAGTTTGTCGCTTCAGAAGAACCGTCGCATATCATGGCACCTTGCTTCTGACACCGGTGACCTTGTTGAAGAACACTCTGAAACGGGTTTGGAGGATGGTTCCTTGTTGGTTGAAAAAAAGAAAGAAATGGTGTGTGAGAAAAAAGGTTTGCCTTTAGCTGAGGGGATTGTGGGGGAGATTGTTCAGCTTGCAAGGAACTTGCCACAGAATCTTACTCTGGAAGAGGCTTTGGTTGAATATGAAGGAAGAGTTAGTGAGAAAGAGTGTTGGGAGGTTTTGAAATCACTTGGGGAGGAGCACCTTCTGGTGTCTTGTTTGTATTTCTTTCAGTGGATGAGGTCGCAGGAACCTTCACTAGTTACTCCTCGGGCTTGCACTGTGTTGTTTCCTTTGTTGGGGAAGGCAAGGATGGCTGATAAGTTGATGGTTTTATTCTCAAACTTACCATCCACCAAGGAGTTCAGAGATGCTCATGTTTACAACGCCGCAATTTCAGGCCTTCTTTCTAGTGGCAGGTAAAACATTCTTGCACAATCACGTGCTTTGCTTGTTTTTCTCTTGCTGCTTTTGTGTCGATCATTGGAAGATTAACAGAGGATGAAAATGCAAGTCCAATAGCTTGATACTCTTGCTTTGGTAGAATGATACACGTTTAATTAATTAACTTGTTTACAAGTTCATTTGTTTCACTTTATAATGCTTGTAATGGTCATGAAAAATAAGGAAATGAACAATGTGATGCAGGCTTGTTATCCAAGCAGTGGTATTAACATGCCATTTCTTAATCATGTATTAACTCAACACTGGAAACGACTTATTGCCTCATCTTTATCAAGAATTCTGATCAATGATGACATTAAACCGGACAATGTTATGACTTGAGTATTAACTGTACTCGCACATCAGTTTTGGCATGGAGTTCATGTGATTGTGCATATTCTTTGCAAGTTTTCTTGATGGGCTATACTTTAGTTTCACAGATATATTAGTAAGAGTTTGGGAAACTTTGCTACTGTATATTATTCTTCAAAGGTGGAACTGGAAGTATATTGTTTTGTAAATGACTTTATTTTATAAAATGTTTCTGTATTTTTATTCCCGATATACAATTGTGAAAAATATATTATTAATTTGTTTGGGTAAAATATACTCTACCATGATGATTTAACTAGGTGTTGGTTATTCCAGCCTTTCCATTGTTTGAAACAATCCCTAGTCTCTTCATACCAGTTCAGTTTTTCCATTAATGCAGATGGATGGAAATCCTTTCCTTTACCTTTTGGGCTTGCCTTGTCCTAGGTTTGTTATTAAGAATATGAAAAACTGTAAAGTCTATTAAACTTAATCGGTACTTGTCAGAGAATTAAGATGTTACTAATTACCTCTGCTGTATTGGTTCCTCCTGCTGCTTCCAAACTTAAAACTGTGAAAAATTAAATATTATTCATGATTAATATAATTAATTATCGTATGGAAAACATTGTAAAACAACCAAAGATGTTTCATCTCTCACTACTTTGACAAATGTTCTCGCATCACCCCTCTCTAAAATACCACATATTGTAAGAGTTTATTGTTGAAGTCTACCTGATTGTTTTAGGTATGAAGATGCTTGGAAGGTGTATGAGTCAATGGAAGCAGATAATGTTCTTCCGGATCATGTGACATGTTCTATTATGGTCATTGTTATGAGAAAACTTGGCCATAGTGCAAAAGATGCATGGCAATTTTTTGAAAAAATGAATGGAAAAGGAGTTAAATGGGGTGATGAAGTCCTAGGTGCACTAATAAAGTCATTTTGTGTTGAGGGTTTGATGAGGGAAGCTCTCATCATCTTATCTGAAATGGAGAAGAAAGGGGTTTCTCCAAATGCAATTGTGTACAACACCCTGATGGATGCATATTGTAAATCCAACCGTGTAGAAGAAGCTGAAGGCCTTCTTGTTGAGATGAAAGCTAAAGGGATTAAGCCCACTGAAGTTACGTTCAACATTCTAATGCATGGATACAGCAGGAAAATGCAGCCGGAGATTGTGAAGAAGCTGATTGCTGAAATGCAGGATGCTGGGTTGAAGCCAAATGCCAAATCATATACTTGTCTAGTCAGTGCATACGGGAAGCAGAAAAAGATGAGTGACATGGCTGCAGATGCATTCTTGAAGATGAGGAAAGATGGTATTAAACCCACTTCACATTCTTATACAGCTCTGATCCATGCTTATTCAATTAATGGCTGGCATGAGAAAGCTTATGCAGCATTTGAAAACATGCAAAGGGAAGGTGTTAAACCATCCATAGAAACCTACACTGCTTTACTAGATGCATTTAGACGAGCTGGTGATACTGAAACATTAATGAAAATATGGAAGTTGATGAGGAGGGAGAAAGTTGAAGGAACACGTGTGACATTCAATACTCTTGTTGATGGTTTTTCTAAACATGGTCACTACAAAGAAGCAAGAGATGTAATATCTCAATTTGGGAAAATTGGATTGCACCCGACATTGTTGACGTACAATATGCTGATGAATGCATATGCACGAGGAGGGCGGCACTCAAAGCTGCCGGAGTTGTTGGAAGAGATGGCAGATCGTAACATAAAGCCAGATTCTGTAACTTATTCAACTATCATATATGCATTTCTCCGTGTTCGAGATTTTGCGCAGGCATTCTTTTATCACCAGGAGATGGTCAAGAATGGTCAGGTAATGGATGCCAATTCTTACCAAAAGCTTCGGGCAATTCTGGATGTTAAAGCTGCTATTAAAAACAGAACGGATAGGAAATCCTTGATTGGTGTGGTAAGAAGTAAGATGGGTGTTGTGAAACCTAAGAGAAAAAAGGACGAGTTATGGAAGTATAGGAAAAGACATGTGAAACGGTAGTTCTGAATCCTGCTATCAGTGTAAAGTTATAGATGCAATGCTTTGTAAGGATTGTAAGTTCAATTTTGATCCATTTTGTTTCTCCAAATGGGTGACATCAAGATTCATGCACACATTGGGGGAGATCATCATTTGAAAAAAAAGTGAAACAGATTAATGAAATAATAGATGACCTTGGTCTCATCTAGAACGATATGAATGCATCAAAACTATAGATGGCCCTAATTAATTTTTTTCTTTCAACGGTTCTTAGATCCACTATGTTCTTCATGTCATTTGTCACTGTTAACAATCTGAGAGGAGTGAATCTACAAATGCCACCATGAAGCCCGAAAGGGAGGTTTCTTTGTTACTGTTATACAAGTTGTGGAGAACCTAATGAATTGAAATAAAAATATTGTTGATAAGTGGAGACACAAGCTAGCAGTGTAGAGGTCCATCAAAGACTCCGTGTGAAAGTTAGGGGGAATCAGAAAAATGGAAGCACCAAGCGCTTTCAAGAATTAGACTGGCTTAAAACATTTTCAATTCGTCCCCATCTCTGTAATTCTAGTAAAACCCAAACCTCAAAAAACCCAGTCTTCAATACTTAAAAATTTAGATTTTTCTACTCAGTAATTTTTTAAATATTTCTTCTATTTTTGAAATTTGATATTTTAGTGTTGTTGGTTTTAAACTTCAATTTAGATTAGTTCTTTAATGTTTGACTGGTAGGTGTTAGATTAACACTTGGATTAAATTGATGATTTCGTGTTTTCCTTTCCAAATTAATTATTCAAAGATTTTTAAAAAATGGCTAGTTTAGGGCTGTAAGAAATCCTTTGAAGAAAAGGATTGTAAGTAAAATTCACCTAGGGATATTATCCACTTGTACCCTAATTAACCACTATTAACTGATAACCAGTAATTCATAACAAATGCGAATGCTTATTATTGGTTAGCCATGTGCTAGAAAAAATCGATTCTAAACATATTCTCTTCAATTAGATGCAAAAACTCTTATTTTGGTATCAACTATTAAAAAAATATACTCGAGATAGTACAGTACAATATATAAATACAAACAATCTTCACCTTACAAAAATATGTTTTAGGATTGAATTAGATTTAAACCACTTTTAATATTAACAATTACAAATCAACTACTTCTATTCCAATATTTGACAATAGAACATGAAATATGTTTAATTTCTGTCATGACACCTGGAACCTAAGAAGGAGGTGCTCATACATTTAAAATTTAAACCCAAAGAGCATAACACCGATGCATGTATGAGTTAATTTGGCCATTGAAATATCATCCTAGCAGTAGATGTGGGGCAGGGGATGACGGCAAAATTACAAGGTGCCCATTGACAAGGCACGATCTGGAGACATCGTTACCTCAACCTCACAACATCCTATCATTGATTCAAGACCATAAACCAGTGAGAAGGAGACAAATCAAGTTAATCAACAAGGTAAATAATAACCTCATACTTGTTTTGATTATTTCCTTCCCCTACAGACAACAATAATTGGTACCCTTTTTGGTGCATGTAATACATTTGTCACGATTAGTAACACAAGGGGAAAATAATATCTATGTTGTATTTTCTTTTTTCCAACTCATTTTTACGAGGCGAGAAAAAAACCATCCTTTTGAACCACGAAATGGCAGCGCAGAATGGGAAGGAAGCTGAAGTTATCATCCACATGTCAAGTGAGGATAGGTTAGCTCACAGCAGCCTCAAACGAGACATCACTTGAGAACTATAAATGAAGCGAAAACGGTGCATGTGTGGTAAAGAGGCCTATACAAAGGTTGCTGTAGGAGATAAGATTGTGGTAGTGCTAACACCTGCAGTGAAGAATGGCCTCTGCATCAGCATCTCTGCTCAAGTCTTCGCTTGTTCTTGACAAGTCTGAGTGGGTGAAGGGTCAAACCCTTCGCCAACCTTCTGCATCAGTTGTGCGATGCAGCCCCACCAACCCTTCAGCCCTCACCATCAGAGCTGGTGCCTATGCTGATGAGCTTGTTAAGACCGCGGTATGCTTATAAACAACTACTGTTTCTGCGTAAACTAAAATTAACTCATATACTTAATTTTTATATAACCTTTTCTATTTATCTTCTTCAACAGTTAAGTAACGTAAGTTCATTGTAGTTTATAAAGAAGCTAAATGCATTTTACCTTTTTCTCTAGTGTTTATGGAAAAGTTTATCTAAACAACACCAGATATTAAAAGCATCTTTTAATTAAACTATTCACACCCATAATCCATTTTCTCATTAGCGCAGAGGATTTCTTGTTTAACAACTGGCTTTGTTAGAATTTAAAGATAAAGTTAGTCATGACTGTCACACTTGAGATTATGGTTACTAAATACGTGCATAAGGATAGTAGTTATGAGAATTTTTTTAATCAATGAATATAATAACTTCACTTTATTTTCTAAAGTATGTTCTTTTCACTTTAGAAGCTAAGTCTTTGTGGTTGTTCTTGTTTGTTCCCGAAGTATGGTTTTCACATTGTTGATAAATAGTATTTTGCTGCATGTGGAAACAGAAAGCCGTGGCTTCACCAGGGAGGGGTATTTTGGCCATGGATGAGTCCAATGCTACCTGTGGGAAGCGTTTGGCTTCAATTGGGCTGGAGAACACTGAAGCTAACCGCCAGGCATACCGTACCCTTCTTGTGACAGTTCCAACCCTTGGTCAATACATCTCTGGTGCCATTCTCTTTGAGGAAACTCTCTACCAGTCCACAATTGATGGCAGGAAGATTGTCGATGTGCTTATTGAGCAAAACATTGTTCCTGGTATTAAAGTCGACAAGGTAAGAATTTTGGAATCACCCTGTCCTTCCTTTACTATGTAGGTACTGATATCTGAAATAACAATGAAAAGAATAAGCATGAGTGTTTACGGATGCTAATATGCTAAGTACCTATGATTAATTGTACTATCATTCAGATATTTCTTAGTGTCCGTATAGAAAGATGTTTCATGCCTCACATAAACACTGGTTAGTTATAACATACCGGAGGTTAACTCACAATAGTGAAAATTTCGATGTTAAACTAAAATAGAAGATTTGAATCTGTATGTATGGCAGTGTAAGTACTTTTAACACATGGTTTATGTGCTTGAGACAACAGGGTTTGGTTCCCCTTACTGGCTCCAACGATGAGTCATGGTGCCAAGGTTTGGATGGTCTTGCCTCTCGCTCAGCTGCATACTACCAGCAAGGTGCCCGTTTCGCCAAATGGTAAGTGTTCATTCCCGTTGTTGTAGCAGCAAAATCCTTCATAGTTTTGTGCCTTCCTTTTCTTGTACTACATATCATGCTCACTTTTTCATCATATCAATTCATAATTCCATATTAGGCGTACTGTTGTGAGCATCCCCAACGGTCCCTCTGCTCTGGCAGTTAAGGAAGCAGCCTGGGGTCTGGCTCGCTATGCTGCAATTGCTCAAGTGAGAAAACAACTCAAGTTATATTAGTGTTTTGATTTTTTGTTAGACCTACACTTCTATTTATAGATGTGAGGTAATAGGATACGTTTTATATAAGCCTAGGAATAGGACCTATATATTTCTACTGATTCTGAATGGCCAAAATATTTTCATTTAATGGTTTTAGGACAATGGATTGGTTCCAATCGTGGAGCCAGAGATCTTGCTTGATGGGGAGCATGGTATTGATAGAACTTTTGAAGTGGCCCAAAAGGTCTGGGCAGAGGTTTTCTTCTACCTTGCTGAGAACAATGTCCTTTTTGAGGGTATTCTCCTCAAGCCTAGCATGGTTACACCTGGAGCTGAGTCCAAGGACAAGGCCAGTCCTCAGACAGTTGCTGATTACACCCTCAAGCTCCTTCACAGGAGAATTCCCCCTGCCGTCCCTGGAATTATGGTAAGTGACATGCCAAATGCATATTTATTTGCATTCCTAACCTCCCTTTCATGTGCTAACCAAAGTTGTGTTGTGCAGTTTTTGTCTGGTGGACAGTCTGAGGTTGAAGCTACCCTCAACTTGAATGCCATGAACCAATCTCCAAACCCATGGCACGTGTCATTCTCATATGCCAGAGCCCTCCAAAACACTGCCTTGAAGACATGGGGAGGGCGCCCAGAGAATGTGAAGGCAGCACAAGATGCACTCCTTTTCCGTGCCAAGTCCAACTCACTGGCTCAGCTTGGGAAGTACACTGGTGAGGGTGAATCCGAGGAAGCCAAGAAGGAGTTGTTCGTCAAAGGCTACTCCTACTAAGATGTTTGTAGTGAATATGATACATGTTAGGCAGCAACACCAGCAGTTGCAGTAGGTGTTGACGGATGATGAAGTGGAAGACTAATTTGTCTAAAATGTAATGTTTTTATAGTCTTGGAGACTATTTTTGTTTATTGTTTACATGCACCTTTACAACTTAATAAACCTTTTGCTATGAGGAGTTGTGTGCTTGAATATGTTCCCATATATAACAAAATGGTTGAATCTAAGCAACTGATGAAAAACCTCACTAAAAACAGTGTGAAAATTGAAAAGAAACTCGTCGCCACGGACTCAAACTTATCAACAAGACCCCTATTCATCTTTAAAAGAACGTGAAGTAAAGGCTCAAGAACAAACAACTTTTAATCCCAAGGAAGATAAAACCTATCAAAGTTAGCATGAATACATCTTCAATAAAACTGTTTAGCACTCTCTTGCAGTTGTAACGGAAAAATAAAATTCTCAACATGCATAGCATATATGACAACTTCTCTTGCAGGACTTTTGAGGACTGATACTCTACCACTGATAAGTGTAGTATATTGCATTTTTAATTAGAGAACAATACATCTTTAGAGAAATGCTACATGGCAAATTTTCTTTTCCTTTTTTATAAGATTCAAGTAGATATTTAGACTATAAACCACAACAATTTATTATGTGGTTCGGACAACCACTTATTCATTGTCTCAACCAATTTCTAAATGACCCAAACCATCAAATAATTTCTCATAAATCTCAAGATAGTGGTTATACAGAATAAAGTAGAAGAGTACTAACTCATTCAAGATTTAACAGGCATGACAAAATTTAGGAGAAAAATAGTTATTGTATTACATATTTCATTCTCAACCCTCAATCATGATTACTGAAAATTGAGCTGAATTTTACAAATTAACCTAATTTATGATGAATGATATGTATACACATGTTATAAATAAATAAATAAAATGCTCCGTTCATCCAGATTTTAAAACATAAAAGAGATGTCTAATTTGTATTGTATCATTATTGATGTATAGTGTATGCGGATTCATTTTTTGAAACCTCAAAACCATAGTTTAGACAAAGCTTACAGAAGACAAGCTTTAGCTCAATCCATGGAGCTGGTGAAACAGAAATTCAAACCTATACATAATGATAGCCATATGAAACAAAAATCATGTGAAATAATTCCTAACAAACCAAATTTATCCTTAATACAACGATTACATCGGTGTCTTATCAAGGTGGCGGAGTTGATCATGTCATTGGATTCTATAAAAAAAAGTTTGTGATAAAATTATTCAGAACAAGATCTGGTCATTAGTTTTTGTAAAATTATCGTAAGGATGCCAATTGACAGATGAAAAAGAATGAAACAAGTAAAATGAAACCAAACATTGTAACTTGGTAGTATTGAGTTAGTTAACAGCCTAAGCTTGGGCATGCAATTTCATATTCTTTAACATGAATTTGTATTCTATTAAGAAATTTTTAATATTTATAACTTTTATTGTCTTCTTAATTGTTCTGTATATATAGTAACCATTCACGGAGATGCCAAGTCTAAAGTCTCGTGGTACATATCTTGTGATTCCTGATGGCAGAATTCTAAGACAATTTTGTATAATCGTTTAAGTATTTATTAAGACAATCACTTAGTAATTCTAAGACAATTTAATATCATCTTAGTAAATTATCTATTCTAAAAATCACTTACAAACATTTGTGAAAATAATATGTTGGAAAATTATACATCGGTTGCTTCAAATGCGACTTATTTATATATGTATGTATATTCAACAATTTCTCTTATGTTAATTAGTTTTACGATGAATATAACATTTCCATTCTTTTTCATTGATCTTTAGAGAAGAACTTTTGATCATGTAAGTAGATGAATGTAAATGAGCATCATTGAAGGTTATGGATACCAAATTACAAAGTCTGCGTCTACAATCAACACAATTAATAACTAATCTGTTGAATAGATATAGTGATTTATTATAAGGAAAAAGTTAAACATACACCCAAAAAACTCAAGAACACCTAAATGATACCCAAATTAAAAATATTTTAAAATATAAAATGCAATAAAAAAACTAAAATAACTGTCACAGTTCAAATTGTAGGGTGTGTAGTGGGTGTTTTAAAAGCAAGAGGTGTACGTTTATCAGTACCCTTATTATAATAGATATAAAATAGCTCAAAGACAAACACATATATAGTAAGAACCAAATCCACCCAGATTACTCCCCCAAAGCATGATTCATAGTCGAGAGTTCATTTAATTATAAATATAAATGAAACTTAACTAAGCACCTTGCATGAATGCGTAAGGATTGACTAAAAAATCTACCATGGTCGAAAACAACTAGGCCATTGGAAAGTCATGGACTAATGTTGATGTCCTAAACAAAGTCACTAAAAAGTATCAACTTGCTTCAGTTTCAACTTTTAATCCACTATCTGTAGGACTCGTTAAGTTTGTTGAGCTTTCTGATGCTTTTTCTACATTCGATAGGTACTTCCAACAGCGTTTGTGAACTCCACTGATTTTTTTTGGAGCATCTGCTAATGGCAAGCCTGCAATAAGTTGTACGATATCAAATCAAGCCAGAAAACAGCTACTAAAAAATGCTTGTGTTTACGCAATGCATCGTACAATCCCCACTTGATTTTAGGTACATTATGCTTCACAATATATTCACTGAGAATTTGTCAAATAAAGCTGTCAAGTTCTAACAAGCAACAGAAACTACATTGTCAAATAAGAAAAAATTATGTTATTTATAACTGAGATCATAATTAATTTGATATGGAACATGAATGAAACAAACAAAGAAAGTTAACACCGACACATATGCAAATGTAAATGGAGTGCCTCGTGTGGCATCATTTACCCTAACTTAAGCACACAAGCTCAATCCTGTCACAAGTTCTTTACAAGCCAAAAATAAGTGCTAAAACACTCTTCAAGGGCTCTTCACTTCGGCAATGATAGAAATGTTCCATTAGAAATATCTAACAAACACTTCTGTCAAAATTCATAAAAATCTTGTTTTCAGTAGCTGTTAAGAATAGATGAAATGGAGAACTTGAATTTTTTGGGTGTTCAACTAGTGACTGAAAATCTAAAGGAGAAATTTTGGTTTAAGTAGATTAATGACATGAGACCAGCATAACAGCGAATCAATTTGGTATTATGCCAGGCAGGACTGTGTAGGTTGAATTGGGCGATAAATAACTCCAACAGATCCTCCTAAGTGAAAGCATAAACAACATAAATCAACTCAAGTAAAAACTACAAATTCCCATGTGAGAATCCATAAGCACCGGAGTATTATAAGAAACACTGACAAGCAATATTGCTATTAAATGGAGACGAGCATGGAAAGTCAATGATGTATTAGTAAAACAATTTCTACTTTCTACGTCATTGTACATCATAATTGACAGAAGGACACTCAAAAAGGTAATGAAGCTTGCCCATCATATGAAACTCAAACCACTCTTCAGTCCTCAATTCGAAAGTCCCTATATTTTTCACTAACTTAAATTTTTATTATTTAGGAAAAGTCTGCACTTATCATCCAGTTTGTTAAGTGCTTATTAGCTTGATAAGTGCCTATAATAGATTGATTATCCTAAGTGGCCATCGAAGTAAATTCTTATGTAAGAATTTAAAAAGGCACTCTTAGCCTAGTCTACATTATCATTGAAGAATAGCAGTCCAGCATGATTATCAGTGCATTCAACATACTCTGCTACACAGAATTGAAACAGAATATCCAAAAGTCAAAAACACTTCTACTACAACTTATGACACTAACCATTTTTATAAGCAATCCCCCATGCTTTTCCGTGCCTTCCATCCTGAAAAAACGTATGGAAAATAAATTTAAAAAGAAAGACACTTGTGAGAACTGAGAAAAGCAGAGGAAATAAATCATTGTGAAATACAATTTGAAAGGTACAGACAATAGAAGGACAAGAAAAAAGATGACGATCGAAAGATAAACACCTTGTAGAGATTGAGTTTAGTGATTTCGTAAGAAACTTCATTCCAGTGAGTCTTGGCCATGTGGTAGCCAATGCCCCAGTTAGGCAAGAACTGAGCCACCTCAAACAAGTTCTTCTTTCTTCGCTTCGATTTCTTAGGTTTCTGAGCAGAAGAATCCGCAGAAGAAGTAGAAGAGGAAGAAGAGCTAAAGGCTCTCATGAAGTTGAGTGGACACCTAAGTAAAAGAGTGTTTCTAACAGATTCAACTCTGGTACCCAATGCACTTGCCATTGCTTTTCTGTTAAAATCCTACGGAGAAGCAAATGCATGCAAAATGTCAAAAAACATGCATCTAATCTTATATTGTGAAGTGCAATGCCATATATACATCCTAATGCCCATATCTACATTGCATGACAAAAATACCAGCAACAGGTAAATGCCCAACATAAAACCAAAAGCATGTGGGTCTTATATCCAATCAGACATGCATCATTGGAACATATAAGGATCTCTTCAAAGGAAAATTCTTCATATATTCTTTTATAATAGAAAAAAAAAGATTTATAAAATTAAAACTAGTTTACAAATTAGTTAAAAAACAATTTTTGGGAGAGCTGATAAGATGTAACTTTTACAAATAATTTTTCACATATTAGTTTATGCATAAACTAATCCTAACTTAATTGGAAATTGATTTCATTTTCTATTCTTATTTTTTTCTCTTAAAAGTATATATGAAAGAGTTTCACCATACAGACCCTAGATGACCACCAGAAAACTATTCCGCATTGCCACACATAAAATTTCCAGATCATGTGAAAAACAGCAAGATAAAAACACTTGCAGCAAATGAAGAAAGGGGAAAGTGAGTAACTACGGATCGAAGTGAATTTTCCCCCTTTTTGACGTAGCAAGTTAGGAGTGACTAGTGAATGTTGTTAATCATTCAATGGGTTCAAAAGTTACGAAGAAAAAAAGGGAAAATAATGAGTATGAATGACATATGCTCACTTGTTATTGCGATTTGTGATCACTGAACGAACAACTAAATTGAAACGCCAAATGTTCGTGCTTGTCTATGGCTGTGCGCCTTGTTGTTGTTTGTTGTGGGCTGAGACACTGCTGAACCCTAACTTGTTTCAATTACTCATGGCTTATTTTACATGTCTGAAAACTAAAAACAAAATGCTTAAGTTTGGGTAGAATGGCAAATTTGTTAATTTTTTTTTTCTAATGAAAGTATTAATTTAATTTTAAAACTTAAATAAATTAAGATCAAATTTATGAAAATAATTTTTATCTCTTATTTTTAGTTATCAAATATTTTTAACTTAAATATTTTTATTTAAGTTTTAGTTAATATGATATTTAGGTGAGTATCATTTTATTAAAACATAAAGAAAATGAGTAGATAAATGTCATTTATCATGTTCAATTTCTCTTTTATCATAAAAAAAAAAAACTAATTACATTTGAATTTTCCGTTTCAGTTAGAATAAGAAACTATTTATCAAGATTGAAATATTTTTCCACAAAATTTTTCTTTTAATTAAAAAATTAAGAGTTCTTTTTAATAAATATATCTACATTTAAAAATAATAATCAATAAAAACTATTTATTGGATTTTGTTCTCTTAACTCAATTTTAGAAGTAAAATTGTTTATTTTCTAAGTTATCAAAATTTCTCATATTTAATTAAAGATAATTATTATTAATATACATAATAAAATGTTAATGCTTTCTTTACATGCAATTCATGAACTCCAATGTGGAACGAATTTCTTTTTTCCTAATATTTCCATCAAAATAAATAACTTTGCATCTACTCTCATTCTTCAACCAAGAAACAAAGTTAATTTATTTTTCTTTATCCTGGAGATTTCGTTGCAATAAACATCTTCTTAAGTTGTTAAAGTGTCAATTATTAATCTTTCCTTCTATTTTTCCTTTTAGATAAGTCAAATCCTATTTATCATCACCTTTTTTTCTTTGAAGTATTATCATCGTTCTAACAAAATATTGCAGTTTTTCACTCTGAAACGTAATTTACTACTCAGAAACATTAAACCAATTACGCACCAATACAATCACACCATCTTCATACAACTCTTCCCTAATCCCCTCCCCCTTTTGTAATTTAATAAAAAGAAGCCATAATGATCTTTACTTCAACCAATGCATTAGCATTCCATTCCGTCCCTTTTAACATAGTACAGAAACTGAAGTCAGCAGATTTAAACAATTTGAGGGTTTAATCATATGTAATATGTAGACATGTTATGAAATATCATGAAATTATATAACCAACAGTTCCTCTGCTGTCAAATGAAGTTTAAGAAACCAAAATGTTTAGGATGTATTGAACATGAGCTGCTTTAAGAAAACGTGGTATATACCATCGAGTTTAAGCGACCTTGATTATGCAGCTCATCCGTATGGAAGTAACTATTTTCCATCATTAATTTGGTCTGCAGCCAAACAATTCAAACTTAAGCTGACAGAAAACAATGTCAACAGTGCAAAAGAAAATAGAGTAAACATAACATTTCTGTAGCTGCCTCAGCCCATTCTATGTGTTGTACCTTTATAACTTCTCAGGCCCTTGTTTGTAGGATTCTACTGGTGCCACACTCGCAGATTCATGGTTATTGCCTCTTAAAATATCCATACCTTGTTCCTTAAGAATTAGACTATATGTTAATTCGACAACTAAACAATTGTCACAACTTTTTTTGTTTCTGTGCGCTTAAGAAAACTAGTTAAATTCAAGGGTCATGAAATGCAGATTACAAAACAGCCCTCAATCAAATAATTCAAGACAACGTAGAAAATGGAAAAAAAATTACCTGGTTGTTTGGTGTTGGTCCATTTAACCGCAATGGCCTGGTGTTGAGATCAATTAACTTTTTATCCATTTTTCCATGACTATCAATATTATTTTCTTGTCTTGGAAGAGGTAAAACACTGTGATGCTGCTGACTATCTCTTGTTTTTAGCTTGAATGACTGACTTCCATCCCTCCTGAATTCATTTTGATCCAGTGGTTGCAGCCCTAGTTCTTCAATTTGGGCAGGCTTATCTCCTGGAAACTGCCATAAAAAAGGCCCAAAACAAGATATATAAACTTCAAAATATCTATTCAGAAGCTAGGAAGATTGATAATTCTTTACATCCTAAAACATACCTCAGCTCTTTGCCTCAATAGAAGATATCTTTCATGAGTTCTTTTACCACCAACATGCACAATCATATCACATTGCAGACACAGCGAACTACCATCTATCTCACAGTAAAAGAAAGCTACACATACAAATTTCCATGACAAGGGAGAAAGATTCAACTTCTGTATAGTTTAGAATGCACAATCTTGCAAAAAAGATATGAAAACCCTCAGTACCAGGTGCATTTTCACATATGTCACAGCGTGGAACATCAGTGGGGTCAGCAAGGCCAACCCGAATGTGTCTACTAGCAAGTTTGTTACACATATGGATCTGTATCTCCAATGCAAACCACAAACACATGCTGTCAGAAAATAATTGCATGCAAATATATTGTGCTTCCATTAAATTATTATATATCAATGATGTTAACAGAAAACTTCACAAAAGGCATAAACAATATCCAATCAAAAATATGAAATTCACAGGAAGGGTGCATCACAAAACATGAAAAGGCTTGCGAGGAAAACATGTAGTGCAAAATACAATTTCATTTGAGTGCTTAACTACTTATTCTGTGCCAGTTTAAAGTGAGTCCCCATTCCAACTCTTGTCCTAATGTTACCTCTTTTGTTAAGTGAATCAATCTCCATATCAGATTCCATGAAATAATAATTCAAAGGCATTTCAGATCCAATGATGTAATAAAAAACATCTTAAAAAAAGATATGAAACCTGTTTAGATAAACTTCTCCACAAGCACTAGAAAAAAGGTAAAATGAATTAAATTCCTCACATAAGCTAAATTCAACTTATGTAGACTTGAGCTTTTGGAGGAGTTAAATGAAAAAGATTTTATAAAAGTTAACTGTATAAGTAAATTTTAGCTCAAAGGAGAAGTTCAAATTATTTTTCCTTTTTACTTTCTTTTCTTACATTTAGTACGGTGATATTAATCTAAAACAGGGTATATATTAACAAAATCGATTAATATACTAGGAAACAGGTTAAAGAAAGTTCGTTCATTTCGATGTACTCAAGAAAGTAACAAATTACACCAACAACAAACAATATCTAAAACGGCAAGAAATAAAAACTAAAAACAAGAAGAAAAACTGAGAAAAGATTATGAATAAGTGAGCAAAGATCAACATACATACGATGAAACATTGAAACCAAAACAGGTTCTCCGTAAATTAAGGCCCCAACTCATGGGAAATATATTACTTTGCAGATGAAAGCTGAAGCAATCTCAAGACCCAAATACTTGCAGTCATTTAAAAAGTGAAATAAAATTCAAGCAAGCAGGCAGAGCAAAGTGTAAAGAATTGTTGTGTATGTGTTTTTTAATTTATTGATGAAACTGGAAATTGTTAAGAACTGAATTGAAAGAGAAAGGAAAGAAGGAAGGAACCTTGTGGTCACAAGCGGAGCAGAGAGCAGCCTCATCGGCGGCGCAGAAGAGAATGGCAGCGGCGCTCTCGCAAACGTCGCAAAGGGTTCGCATTATCTGTTCTATGCTCTTCAACCCTTCTTCTTCGATTCTTCTTCACTTCTTCTTCAGTTCCTCAAAACTTCACTTCATCTTAATTTCGAAACTGCTTACTTAAAAATTCTATTAACAACGAATCGCTGAAAATAACTTACACAATAGTACTACCACATCAATGCGAAGCTGAAAAATACTTCAAACCAATGTAAGCATAAGATTCATGGAAGATGACAAAAATATTAAAAGGAAAAACTTTCAAATATTAAACTAGAAAAGTAAAAATAAATATATATTGTACGTTTCATAATTTTTAAGATTGTCTTTTAGAAATTAATTTTAGTCATTATAATGATAAAAAAAATTGTTTTAGAAATTTTAAGTTCATTTTTTAGAAAAAAAAAAAAAAACTCAAAGTTTTTCCATATAATTATTTTACCTATGTTTGGATGATTGTGTAATAAAACATCCACACTATCATTTAGTTTAATTAGATTAACTTTAAAATATGTTTAATAAATTTGATGATTTTTAGATTTTATAATTTTTAAATATATTAATATTTTTATTGAAATCTGCCTAATAAATTAAAAATAATGAATGGCAATCAAAAATAATATTATACATTTTTTTCATATTAGTAATATACTTTCTAAAATATATTTTTAAGCACAATTTTTACAAAATTTGTTATGGTTTTACTGTTGCAGAATTTGAATTTCAACTTAACTCAATTTCAAAAATTTGAATTTCAACTTAACTCAATTTCAAAAATTAACTACTGAAAAAAAAAATCTTGTTTTAATACATTATTTGAGTAATGTTAAGGAGGGAACATTTTAAACCCAAAATTTAAAAAACTTGAAATTTATAATTAATTTAATAATAATCAATTCATAATAACTTGATAAAGTCTAATTCAAATCCTAAACAATTATTTAAAATAAAAATAGTTAAGAATCTGTTATTATTAGTAATAGAGGTATGTTGACTTTTCATGTACTAAAAAAATTTGACTCAGTTCAAAATTTATTTTTAATAAATTCAAATTGTAAAATTAGATAAATTAAAAATAAAATTAAATTATATTTCAAGTCCTCCCCATCAATAGTTTATATGGTACAAGATGCATATCTTTAATGAAAAAATTGTTTACATAAAACTATGGTTATATTAATAATATTTATTTTATAATATACTTTTTTTAACTTTGCATAATACTAAAATAAATATTTTTATATAAAGGTTTTTTTTTTATGTTTTTAAGATCAGATATTGGTAAAATAAATGAACTATCAGAATTTTGGATTAGATAACGACCATGAATCATGTCTGTTATATTCATTCAGGCCCACTCTGATCCTTTGTAATTAAAATTAAAATAATGTATAAATATTTTACTTTAATGTATGATCAATAATAATTTTCTTTTAAGAGAATTTTATTTTAATGTGAAAAAATCATGTTTAAATTGATCAATTTGGTCAATGATAATTTTTCAAAAAAAATGCATGTGTAATTATTTTGAAAAGATACATATGATATTTATATAAAATAAAAAAAAAACACCTGAGATATATTTTAGATTAAATCACTTAAAACTTTTTGTGCAATTCATCTAAATAAATGTTATGTAAAATAATCTAATTGATGCGTTAAGTGTGTTATTTATAATTTATCATGTAGAACATCAAGAGAAAAAAAGTGAACCATATATAATTTGTTATGTGAAATAATCTAAATGATACAATTAGTGTCTAATTGTATAAAATTTTGAAAAAAAAAATATTGAGTATAGTTGAAATACATGTTTAAATTATATTTTATATTAAAGCATATGTTATATAATGTGTGAAATTAGTTCTAGTTGTGAATCAAAATGCCCTAATTTAGGTGAATGAGTGAGAAATCATTTCAAGTTTAATATAAATAATTAATGCATACAAAATTCTTAAAAAAATAGTATTTTAACACAAAATTGAACTTGAACATCATCAATTGTGAGTTCTTTAACCTAACTAGTTAAAGATTTCATCATCAACAAACAATTATTTTGACCTAAGTAATAAGGGTTGAATCAAGTAGGAAGCATTGAGAAGCAAGTTGTTCGTGAATACAAACACATAAGATGATTGAAGTGGACAAAATAAAAAATAAAAATGGTGGAACCACAAAGATTCAAAGGTGAGTAATGTGAAAGCAACTGTGCATCCATTAACAGCCACATGTTGTATAACTACCAACCTCAGCCTGTGTTGCTGGTGACTTGCTATTATCGTTTCTGAGTAAAGAAAATGGAAAAATAAATGAAGCAAAACTACAAAAATGTGGGTTAAGATTGTGTACATCATCGAAAGCACCACCAAATCGAATCTCATACTTCTGCACCTTTACTTTTCTAGATTCTCCATGCTCAGTTCTTATTTATCATCTTATTTGATTTAATTTTTCATTCAACAATATTATATTATATATAAAATGATATAAATATTATGAATTGAATTAGTTTTATAAGAATAAATTAAACTTATATATGGATCTCACTTTCCTCAACAACCTGAGATTGATTCGAAGATGTAAAAGAAAAGAGGGGAAAATGATAATGAAAAAGAAAAGCCTGCATGCTTCTGAGAAAAACATGAACAACCAACGCACAAAAACACATGCAACCCAGTCTTTATTAAAGGCAATCTCTTTCGACTTTAATCTAAGTTTTTGTCTGCTTCAGCCTTGTTAACAGCTTTTGCTTGTATTGAATGAAGTAAAAGGTGCCACTTCTGGACTTCTCAACCAGCTTAAATATTAACTTCATTCGTAAACTTTGGAGTAATTTATTGTTAATTTTAATTTTATATTTAACTTCTTTTAAATGAAATAATTTTTTGGAAATATATATATATATATATATGAGAAGTATATACTAAAATTAATTATGAAATTTTGTTGTTGTTAAAGTCGAATACTCTAAAAATAATCTTCTTTTTACTGTTTTTTTTATCTTAATATTTTTTTCATTGTGGTTAATTCTTCTAATTTTTTTTCTTTTTTCATTCTTCTTTTTTTAGTATGAGTAATCTTGACAAGGAATATACATGTTGATGTTGATTATATTTAGACGTTTAAGTTAATAGAAGATTCAGTAAAAATATTAATAAATACAATAATATTAAAATAAATAATGATTGATACCTGATACACTTTGTTTATAATATTATTGATAGGTCTTATATGATAACTTATTTTAGAATTTATTAATCTTTATTTAATAGTAATAAATAAGTTTAAGCTATGATCAGATTAACTTAATTGATAATTATGTCAGTTTAAAAATAGTCGGCTACCTCTTCTCATAATATTTACTAAATAAATAATTGATTTATATTCCAAAAATATTTTTTTTAAAATAATAAAAAATGATGGTCTTTTTCTTTAATCATTTTTGGAAGTGCTTGGTGAATTAATCAGGGGAAGAAAATTGGTGAGATTATGGAAAACGCAAAGGGCCCATACAATCATAGATACGCGTGCAACCCAAAACCAAAATACAAGAGTTGTCTTTCACTCTGCTCTCAAATCCAACACCTATCTTTTGCACTCTCATTTTTCTGCTTTTGTTGGCACTTTATAATGTGCTTATAATCAATGCCATGCTATGCTCCACCAATTCATTATGTCACCAAATGGAGAAGACATCACTTTCTTTTTTCTTCCTCTCCCTAAAAGCTTAATTAAACCAACAAGTTTTTAGGTTGCTCTTGATTGAACCTTAATGTCATTTAATAATTGGAGGTTAATTGATAATGCTGAGTCAAATAATATCTTTTGAGAATCATTTTTCAAGTTAAATCAAATGTAGTTGTGGCCTCCTTGTCATAGTGTGGAAGGTGGACTTAATTTGCGGAAGAAATTGAAGATTAATCAAATCAACCCAAATAAAAGGAGTGAAGATTGTTCATGAAAAAAAACATTGAATATAAGTATGAAAAAAAATTTAAATATATATGATTATATATAATATATTATTAAGATTTGAATGATTTTAAGACTGAATTCAATTTTTAATTAGGCTATTTTAATATAATATTAAAATATTGGTGGGTCATGTTCATCAAATTTTCATTTCTTATAATTTAATTCTTTATACGTTCTTAATCAAAAGCAAAATTAATAAGAAATCAAATGTTGTTGAGTTTAAAGCCAAGTTTATTTATAGAGATGAACATTTTTTTGCATAAATTGTTGCTATCTTACACACGTAAACTCTAAACTTGCAACCCAAGTCATAATAAATTAACTTGATTGCTAAGGACATATTTTCCAAATTTCATTGATTTGTGTTGGGAATAACAACAAAACTTACATATAGAAGAAACATGAAAAACACACACAATGAATAATCAATATACGAAATTTCAACATTGAGATGAAAATACGAAGGTACTGTATGTAATTTTATGATTAATGGCTTTTTCAGAAAGGGACGCCATTGTTTTCCTGTGTTTAATAATGCAGAAAGTTCCAAACACGAAACGAAGAAAATTTCGAAAGGTTGAAGCAGTCCTTTAGAGAGAGAATCAAATGGCAATGATTATCATTGACTTTGAAAAATCGTCCACATTCACGCGTAATGCAAATTTCCTATAATCAGGGTGTGATTTTCTACCTGGTAATCAATTTTGTGTTAATTAAATTTAAGATACCTAATTAAAAACCCATAATCATCTTTATGATGAGAATATTAAATTTGACTCTGCCTTAGAAAATAAAATGTATAATCCAACCTGTTTTAGAAATAGATAGACTCTCTTTTATTTTCTTATACGAACAATGTATTAAATACTTCTTATCAATTTTTTTTTCAAAATTTTATATTAACTAAAAATAAATTAAATTATAATATATATTTTGAGATATAAATTTTATTTTTTTAATCAATTTTAAATGAATTAATTTTAATAAAATTATTAGATCTAAATTAAATCAGTTATTAAATATTAATTAATATACTATTAATTTTATATTAAGTAATTTGTTAATAAAATATGAAATATAAATTTAACAAATTAATTCAAATATAAATCTAACAATTCAGATTATATCAAATATTAATTAATATATTATTAATTTTATATTAAGTAATTTATTAATAGAATATGAAATGTAAATTTAACAAATTAATTTAAATATAAATCTAACAATTCAGATTATATCATATTATATTACGTGTTAATAGATTATAATTTTTTTTATAAATGAACAATTTTTAAATTGATTTTAAAAGTAAATAGATTTTTATTTACTTTTTATGAAATTAAAAAATTTCTTAATTTAAGTTAAAGCATAATTTCTTAAAGCACTGATCTTAATCATTTTAAAAATTTATTTAATTTTGCGATTTATGAATGAGAAACAAGAACATTGTTATACGATATTTTTAAGGTTGGTGATTTATATATACTGCTCTTTTACAGTTGTCACAGGACGTGTTTGTTTTTTCTTATTATCTTAGTCCATTAAAATTTATCTTTCATGTAATGTTATACTTCTCATAAAGTGGGAAGATAGATAAACAAACACAACCATAATCTAATTTGCACCTGCCAAAAGGCTTTATTAGGTAATGTCATAATGTGAAAGGTGGATGATATATCATCTAAATATTTTTATTTTTTAATATTTATTAATTATATTTTTTAATTTATTAATTGATTTATTGATAGGGTGAGTTCTAGTTAAGTAAATATTATATAGTCTCTTCTATTATTTATCTTTAAAAGATAATTAATTTTCATTATCTTTTATTCTTGTTCATTTATTATTTTTATTGATAACAAAATGATAACTTTAATCATTTAAAAGAACATTATCTTTAAAATCATCCTCAGTGTGTATTTTTTCTTAATAAATGCAAAATTGAAATTAATCATTAATGTAAGGTTTTATCGATTTAATCTTTAACTTTAACAACTATTATTTTATTATTTGACTTTTTTTATACACTTCCATTAATTCATGGCATGCTTTGCTTAGGAAAGGAAAGAAAAAGGAAACAAGGAAAACGATTGAAAGCGAAATGCTTCTGTTTGTTAGAAAAATAAAATTAAATAAAAGAAATATATTTTTATATTCACTTGTTTGTTTAGTTGTGAAAAGTGATATAATATAATATTTGTTTATTATATTATTTACTTTTTTTCTTATTTTCATAATGAAAGTAGTCACAGATAAAATAAAATAGAAAAACTCATAAATAAATTGGAGATTTATTATTAACTGTAGTGACCGTTAGACACAAACTTCCAAACGTGTGTATTCTCGAATGGATCTTTATCCGTGTGGACGGTTTCTCAAACACAGTCATTAAGACATTAACGCTAGTGGGTAGAACTGCAACCGCTTTCTCCACACTCCGCACGTGCCTAGGCGGCGTTTGGGTGACAACCGCTCACACTCTCACTCTTAAATACCCTAAAGCCCCTCCCATCACCTCACTCAGAGAACAATGGCATTAGCAAAAAGCAGGGACAAAATAGTCTTTTAGCTTTCTCTCCCCCCATAGCGAGGGTAAGAAAAAAAAACAAAAAATAAAAAGTCAAATTAAAAAAATAGAAGAAAGAAAAAAAAAAAGAAGAAAGAAAAAAAAAAAGAAGAAAGATTGAAGAAATTGACACCGCATCAGATTTACGCGCCCGCAGGTTCATTCTCAACTATGATGCGTGTGAGCTTCAGACTCTGATAGTTAGAGAGAGAGAGGAAGCTACCGAATACTCTCTCTCTAACTCGCATTGTGCTCTTGTTTCAGATCGTGGTTCGTGGTTCGCTGTTCGTGATGAAGTGAAGTTGTTATTGATTCACACTGTTCTATTGTGCACCGAGTATTTTTCTTCTTCTTCTTCTTCTATTACTATGTGTTTTTTTGCCTTTTTTTTATTTTTTTATTTTACAAAATCTGATGGTTACTTAACGCTTCGTTGTGGCTTGTGCCGGCTTATGAAGAAGAATATACTTGCTAAGTTCCAAAAAAATCCACTCGAGTTGATTTGGAGAACTTTGTTGTGTATCAACGTGGCATTTGTTTGATAGAAGCAGAGATGATAGATTGTTTCTATTTCGGTTCGTATCCTATTTCTGAATAGTGATCACGGATAAAGCAGCTCCAAAAAATAGTGTAGGTTGCAGATTCGTAAATAAACTACGTTGTGCTGTGAATGTGAATTAGGTTATCGTTGTGTTACAGTGTGGCGAAAAGGACGGGGAAGTTGAGAGGTGAAAATCCCTTGGTTTGCAAAAAATGATGTGTATGAGAATGAGTGAGAGAGTGAATGTTTGTGATGCTTTTGTTAATTGGCCAGAAGTAAAAATGAAGAGAAAGGGTGGAAAAACTGAAAAGGATGGCCCTGTTACCCTGTTGGTTGGGGACCAGTGTTGTGTGTTGTGCTGTGCATAACTACCAATTCATGGTCAATTTCTTATTTATTATTATGTAAAACTCTGTTACTTCGTTCTCAAGCGTTATCGGGGGTCGCTGCTGTTGAAAGTTTTCTATTCTTACATTACAATTGGTTCATTGTTGAAGGATGATTAATAAAAAAGGGAACCTCGCTTTTTATGCTTTGTTTGGCCCCAGCCAGCCCTTTTTTCTTTTTAATTTTTCTTTTCCCTCGCTCCTTCTTTATTCTTCTCACCCTATGAAGCTTGGCACCAAAGAATATAAGTAAAAGACCGGTATGTCCTTTAATCGGATTAAGCTAAAACCATGATTGAATCATCTCTCTCTTTAGACAGAAGTCTTTTAGGTCGTGATATCTTGCCAACCGCTGATAGTTTATTGATGATTTAAGCGTAATTAATTAGCATTCTGTTTTGTCTCGATCTTTCTTTCGTTGGTTGGATATAAATATAATCTATAGTTAGCTCGCCATTGCTGTTATCAAGTATTTATTTTATCAACCGAAATTAATGGGTTGCTATCTTTTCTAAGTTTGGTCATTTCATGATTATGAATTGTGAATTGTGATTATCTTCTTGCATGTGGTTAAGGGCTTAGTATTTTTTGTAAACTCAGTTCTTTTCTTTTAAATGCTTGCATCTTGGGAAATGAAGAATAACTTTAATAATCACCCACCCCACTTGTCCACTTTTAGGAGTCATGGGCTTTTTCTAAGGTCTGATTAGCTTGTTAATTGGGTCAGAGAAAAAATTGAGGTAAAGCGAGACATGGGAGCTATAGCTGGAGAAGAGCTGCTGAAATGGGAGAAGATGCAAGGAGCGAGTGGCCGCGAAGAGAAGATTCTTGTGTCAATAAGACTGAGGCCTCTGAATGAGAAGGAAATTGCTGCTAATGAATCAGCAGACTGGGAATGCATTAATGATACTACCATCTTGTATCGGAACACACTCCGTGAGGGTTCCACATTTCCAAGCGCCTATACATTTGGTAAACTAATGCCTGTTTTTAATCTTAATGTTGCTTTATTATTTGGAATTTGTATTGCCATCGGAACTGGATTATTTAGTTTCCGGTTTATACTTGACATTAACAAAATATTCATTACTTAACGTGGGATTTGGTAAATATGTAGTCCTAAACACAAATTGGTTTAGGATTGCATCGTCGACTCATTGCTCTGCGGCAATGCACTTTTTCCAAATTTACATGGTCTAATTTTAGAAAACAGTTAATTTTTTATGCAAACATTTGGTGGATGAATTGGCAACACATGCTAAGTGTCAATCCCAGTTTTTTTATTTATTTATTGTTTTGTTTAACTTTAATTTTTAAATCTACTATAACTACCCTTAAAATTACATTTTGCTTAGTTTTGTTAAATGATAGTCTTTCAAAGTTTTGTTTTTTGTTTTATTTTATTTTATTTTTTAATTAAGACATTGAATTGGAGATCCAGTAATTATGGGCGGAGTGTTTCTAAACTTTTTTTTTTATCATTGGT
The DNA here is from genome assembly GCA_016859785.1 of Macrotyloma uniflorum. Lineage (NCBI taxonomy): Eukaryota > Viridiplantae > Streptophyta > Magnoliopsida > Fabales > Fabaceae > Macrotyloma > Macrotyloma uniflorum. The sequence goes on from BDMB01000031.1 coordinate 1,108,345, forward strand.
GGTAGACAAAGTATTTCGGGGTGATTGTGCAACAAGGCAGGTATATGAGGAAGGAGCCAAAGAAGTTGCTCTTTCAGTTGTTAGTGGAATTAACTGTGAGTATATATTGTTATGATGGCTAGTTTCTTATACACATTGCCCCACTTTGATTAATATAGGTGTCTATATATTCTTTCAGCAAGTATTTTTGCATATGGGCAAACAAGTAGTGGAAAGACATACACGATGGTTGGAATAACGGAATATGCTGTTGCTGATATTTTTAACTATATAAAGAGGGTAACTAGACTACTATTTTATTGATATATATGATTGTTTAACTCTTGGCTATCATTCTCCACCAGAGCCCTTATTTATAATATTATTACTAAATGCTGTTGACACGGTAATTTTAACTTTCTTAGCATGAAGAACGAGCATTTATATTGAAGTTCTCAGCAATTGAAATTTACAATGAAATTGTTAGAGACCTCCTCAGTACTGACAACACTCCACTTAGGCTACGTGATGATCCAGAGGTGAATGCCTTTATATCAGATAAAAGTTTAATAAAAACAATTGCATAATTAACTGATGTTTTAATGATTCATTATTTTCATATTAGAGAGGGCCCATTTTAGAGAAACTCACCGAGGAGACTCTACGAGACTGGGGGCATTTAAAAGAGCTTATAGCCTTCAGTGAAGGTAAAGGACTTTGAATAGTTTTCTTGATATAAGGTAGTCAGTAGTAGGTCATTCTGTTGCTTACTTTATTCTTGCAGCTCAGAGACAGGTGGGAGAGACATACCTAAATGAGAAGAGTTCTAGATCTCACCAAATTATCAGATTGGTATGTGCCTTCCCCTTGCATGCTTAAAATGTTGTGCTTTATATGTTTTACTGATAGACTTCTTAACGGAGTTGAAACATTTCAGACAATGGAAAGTTCTGCCAGGGAATTCCTAGGCAAAGGCAACTCAGCCACCCTAGTAGCTAGTGTGGTATGTTTACATTTTTTAAAATTCCCCTCCTGTTATTATCAACTATTTTATAATTATTTAATTTCTTTTTGTTTCTCCGCAGAATTTTGTTGATTTGGCAGGGAGTGAGCGTGCATCTCAGGCATCATCAGCTGGGATGAGACTAAAAGAAGGTTGCCATATAAACCGGAGTTTACTTACTCTTGGAACAGTTATTCGTAAGCTTAGGTTGTCTACTACTCCTCCATTTATGGTGTCTTCCTTATTTATGCGGTTTCTATTATACTTAGAAAATCTACATCCAAGTTATTTAATTTCATCGCATCCCATGTCTTTTAATTTTATTATTCCTTAATCATATTATTCTAGTTTTCTTTATGACCTTCTGGCTATAAGGTTACTTGGTTTTCTATATGCATGAAATTGACTAGCACAACTGAGACTATGGCAGTAGGATAGCGTTTCTATATGTAAAGAATTAGGGTAGCCTCTCTAGTTAATTTATATGAAACTACTGAGTTAGAGACGAATCTAGTTGGTATGATGTTTATTTCATCCATTGTCAATAAATTGTGAGAGGAAAGAAGACAGGTTATTATGTACCCTGTGGCTAATTGGAGATATCCTTACATCAGAAATCTTTTGTATATTCAAAACTATAATGCTGGAACTACCCTATAACTACTGTTCACATGTAAATCTTGTAGATGAGCTCTTGAAACTTCTTCCCAATTTCTAGTATCTGTTGATTCTTTCTACACCAAATAAACTTTTTAAAGTTTTGTTGACATGATGTGAATGAATGCAGTAACGGAAGACATGGACACATCAATTACAGAGATTCCAAGTTGACACGTATACTGCAGCCTTGCTTGGGTGGAAATGCTAGAACGGCTATCATTTGCACTTTGAGCCCTGCACGAAGTCATGTTGAGCAAACCAGAAACACACTTCTTTTTGCTTGTTGTGCAAAAGAGGTGACCACTAAAGCACAGGTTAATGTCGTGATGTCTGATAAGGCCTTGGTCAAGCATTTGCAGAAAGAGGTGGCTAGATTGGAGAGTGAGTTGAAAACTCCTGGTCCCGCTACCTCCAATTGTGATTATGCAGCACTGTTGAGAAAGAAAGATCTCCAGATAGAAAAGGTCGTATAGTTTACTATTTGAATTCTTATGCTATATAATGTTTGTATTGATTGTGGGCATGTCTTTTGTTAGTTACGAATACTGCCCCTGTGCTTTTATGTATCCTACCTATAAGAAGGATTGCATCATGTTAGAGTAGACCTCAAACGGACTTGTTTGCTTCAGTTTCTTTTTTATATTTTTGGATTGGGCAGGGGTTTTCTTAAATATATCTTATTGTTATTTATGTTTTATTTGCGGTTAGAGACAGTGTTCAACATGTATGTCAAGTCTCCTTGGATTGAAAACACTTGAATGTAGCCATTTTATACAGGTTAATAGTCTTATTTTTTGGGGTTAAAATTTGACATCTTATATATAGTTGTATTGATGTTGAATGATATATTTTTCAGGATCATGCATGTTACATATTTCCGGGGTTTTCTTTACTCCTTACATGTTGATAATATGAATTTCAATTATTCAGATGGAGAAAGAGATTCGGGAGCTAGCTAAGCAACGTGACCTTGCTCAATCAAGGGTTGAAGATTTGCTGCGCATGGTCGGAAAGGAGCAGATATCTGTAAAAGTAGTTTCTATTTCGTAATTGCTAAAATTCTATTGCATATTTGAGGTTGTGCCTTTAAATTGGGATTGTTTATGTTCTGGCTAGCATTAATAATCATCCGTCTTAATCTGCAGGAAGGGGAAGATATATGGGAAGATGACGATTCAGTATCAGAGTCATCGAGCATTTGTGGTCCTCCTCGTCCTAATACACACATTAGAGAGTTCAACAATCCTCATTATAACGATGGAGATAGTGGAAGTAATCCTGACGGTAGGTCCTTGCATATCTATGCCTGTAGTGTAATAGTTTGTTAACTTTGGTGGCACTGCATCAGATCCAGTCATTATACATTTGTTAGCTTTTTTTGCTTGTACAGACGACGCTGAAGATTACTGCAAAGAAGTTAGATGTGTTGACAATGGGGAGTTAACTTCAGCAATATCTAGAGAGGAAAGTGGAACAGACCAGGAAATATCTTCACATTTGAATGAAGATGCTGGAGACAGTCAGATCCAAGAAAATTCAACATTGCTGGAGCAGAGACTGCATGATGTACAGTCAACCATCGATTCTCTTGTATGTCCTTCCCCTGATGAACAATCTCCACAGGTCATGTCAGAAAATGTTTCAAATTTTAAGAATCTTAAATTAACTAGAAGCTGGAGTTGTACGGAATATCACATGACTGATTCTCCGGAGTCCGCGGGAGAAATACAGAGGACTCCAGCCAATGGATATGATAAAGGATTCCCTGGAAGGCCAGATGGTTTGCGGACAAAGTTTCCTCCATTAAATTATGATGGTTCCGTAAGATTGTTAAGGAATGGTTCTCAGTCTTCCATGGGAAGTCTTTCTGTGGATGAGCTTAGAGCCAGCAGCATCAGAACATCTGCTGATGAGGATATTGCTAGCATCCAGACTTTTGTTGCTGGGATGAAAGAAATGGTCAAACAAGAATATGAGAAGCAGCTTGTTGATGGCCAGGTGAGAATAAGTCATTTCAGCTATTTTCCTAAGTAATACTGATGTTTTAATTTTTCCTTTCCTAAGCATGGGAAATTGTTCGTTATTTATGCAATATTGATCACTGATCACATTCATTCAGATAACTGATAAGTTTTATCTATATGACTGTTGTAGCGTTTACAACAACTATAGGTTCTTACGTAGGAGAACTTTACCCTAGGAATTTTCTTATCTGTCATTTAATGCCTGAAGTTCTTCCTTTTCACTAGCAAGACCTGTATATTGATACTAGCAGGCATGGATTATGAATTAACATAATTATATCTATATGCTGCAAATTATGTGCTACTGTTCATAATTTCATACAACTTTTTATTTGAGGACTAAGAATTCTGAATTTAGAAGGTCATTATTTTAATCTTGATGCTTTTGAATAAATTATGCTTTTCTGAATTGTAGGACCATGAGACAGAAAGAAAGAGGAACGTGAAAGATGTAGGTGTGGATCCGATGTTGGAGACACCTGGAACTCCTTTAGATTGGTCTCTGCAATTCAAAAGACAGCAAAAAGAGATAATTGAACTGTGGCAATCATGCAGTGTACCATTGACCCACAGGACCTACTTCTTTCTTTTGTTCAGGGGTGATCCAACAGATTCCATTTACATGGAGGTAGAACTTAGAAGACTATCCTTCCTAAAAGAAACATTTTCTGATGGAAACCAGTCTGTGAGAGATAGTCAGACAATTACACTAGCTTCAAGGTTCTCTCTTTCTGTCACTTATGCATGTATATCAATATCTTGTATTTGGAATCCAAATGGGCATTGACCAATATGACCAACGAAAATTTTTCTACATGGAACCTAGTGATACTGAATTTATTTAGAAATAGATCATGATTATTTCTCCACATAACATGTATATCATGTGGAGGTGGGAGGGTTAATTTAGTATTTCCATATAAAGACTCATCATCCCCTACAAAAAACTATTGCCTGTTTTGTTGATTTGATTCACTTAAGGTTGATTTGGTTTATTGCTTTTCCTCCATGATGGTTAACAACTGATGTATTTCATGCATATGTTTGCTTGGGGATACAGCGTGAAAGCACTTCGGCGAGAAAGAGGAATGCTTGTGAAGCTTATGCAGAGAAGGCTTTCCGATAAGGAGAGAATAAGGCTATACGAGGAGTGGGGAATTTCATTGGATTCAAAGCGCAGGAGGATGCAATTAGTGAACCGTTTATGGAGTGAAAATGATATGAACCATGTAATGCAAAGTGCCACAATAGTTGCCAAGTTAGTGAGGTTTTGGGAGAGAGGCAAGGCCTTGAAGGAGATGTTTGGGCTTAGCTTCACACCCCAACTCACAGGGCGGAGATTATCATATTCATGGAAAAATAGCTCAGCATCTCTTTTATAGTCCTTTTTCTTTTTTGGCCCCCATGTGTACAGCGTTAGAGACATTTTATCAGAGTTTCTGATTGATCACACTCTTCAACTTGTTTGCATTCTTTCAACGATAGGAACGTGAGGATTGCATCTTCGTTGAGGTAAAAGATGTGAATTATTGATTAAGCAAGTCACTTTGGGTCGGTTCACTTTGGGTCGGTTGTCTTGTCTTTTTTTTTTTAATTGTTTTTTGGTGTATCATTTAACAAGCTGACATTTTTCTCTTTTCTTTACTTCAATTCCTTGGTGCAAGGTTTGTTGTGTTGTTTGTTTCATTGTAAACTACTTAATTTCTCTCCCTCAATTTGAAGGAAGCCATATGTACTTTTCCATATGTGTCACCAGGCATAGTAGATCAGTGATTATTTTACATAAATGATATGGATTTATGTTCGTGTTTTTAATTTCTCTGGTTGCTTAAGTTTTATTGTTGAACTATGCTGATTATATTTCTACCATTTTATGGAGAATTACACCACGCCTAATAATCTTATTTCTGATATAGCTTGTAATTGGTTTTTAAGGTATAGCTACCTTTTAACAATCTTCTTTATGTTTTTAGAACCAAATAAGAAGGCTTCAAAAGTGAACTATAAGTATAGTATTTCCTGAAGACCTTACAACTATAAAGTCTAAGATTTAACAACAATATTTGTGGTTTTTATGGTATTTTTAATAGATGATCGAGTAATTTAATGGGACCTATGATATATTATATATAATGTGTGTGTATATATATGGATATTTTCTATTTATTAATAAATTTTATTTTAAATTTTTAGAATAAAATTATCAATGAGAAAAGCATTAATAATTAAAAAAATATTTAAAATTTGATTGTACAAATTTATATTTTTCATTTAGATTTATGAAATTAAATTTTTTAAAAAGATTAGTTTAATTTAAAATTATATTTTATATTATAATTTATTTAAATTTATATTTAGAAAAAAATAATTTTATTTATATAATATTTTATGATATAATTTTATTTAAATATATGTTAAGATATTTTTTTATTTATACTTTAAAAAATAGTTTTTAAATAGTATTATTTAATATTAAAAATATATATATACAAATATCCATGAATATCATAATTTTTTTAAACAGATATTCAATGTCAAGAATCAGGTTTATTTAGGATGACTAGGTTTCTCGTCAGTCACCAAACTTAGTAAGTATCATGCCTTTTAATTTGTAATTATGTTTTTCTTTAAAATAATATGCATGTCAATTATAACTGCATAAATGGAAATGTAATTTTCGATTAATAACTATTTAAATTTAGTGTACTAGTATGTTAGAAAATGGAATAGGTTCATTATCCTGATCAGAAAGCATTTTAGTGCTTCGAATACTTCATTCTCATGTACATTATCTAAATTTAAAAGAATATAAAAAGTGCACGAATAATTTTATGCGTGGTACTCAAAGTATCAAATGCTTGAATGTTTCTTTCCACTCCAAGAAATGGCTACATCTACATTATTAATTTTTCTAATAATGTCAACTGTAGAAAGTTGATTTACACTTAATTTAACCTTAAAAAAAATAATGCCAACAATAAAAAAATGTATATACTATTAATTTAACTCTAAAAGAAATAGTATTAACTATAAAAAAGTAAATATACACCAAATTCTACCTAAAAATAAATATACACATTTTAAGATAAAATTTACAGTTTATTTTTTATATTATAATTTTATTTTATTTTTAATTAACTAACATTTCTAATATCAACAAATTTATAATGAAAAAATAATAATTTAAAAAATTCTTATTAATTACTCTAATTTCTGATAACATTCCTTAAAATTTATCACTTTTGGGTTGTTCTCTGATGATATTTTTTTTATGTAAAACCCTATTGAAAGAAGTGAGTATATACATAGGCCACTTTTGTTTAGGAGTATCAAATTATTGCACGTTTGTTTAGTGAAGAGTGAAGAGTATCTGTCATAGAAAATGGCATCACTGTGAGATGAGATAATGACAGGCAATGTGCTTGTTCCTAATTCCAATAATATATAATCCTTTTCTTCTCAACAAAACTGCATCATCATCATCATCCTCTTCTACAAAGATAGCTGTGGACGAAGCTGCACCTGAGAAAATGGTAGAAAATTTTGATATTCAAAATAATAAGCCCAAAAGAAACAAGTTTGCTTTAGCTTGTGCCATTTTAGCTTCCATGATTTCCATCTTACTAGGCTATGGTGAGTATTACGTATTACTAATACGCATGTTTAGTATCCATTCATTATTCATTATTTTCTCTCACTATAACTGAATTTTGAATTTTAATTGTTTCAGATATTGGAGTGATGAGTGGAGCAGATATGTACATACAACGAGATCTCAAAGTTTCGGACGTCAAAATCGAAATCCTTAACGGTATTATTAATCTCTACTCGCCGGTCGGTTCTTTCATCGCCGGCAGAACCTCCGACTGGATAGGTCGGCGTTACACAATTGCTCTCGCCGGTGTTATTTTCTTCACCGGAGCAATCCTCATGGGATTCTCCCCTAACTACGCTTTTCTCATGTTTGGTCGCTTCTTCGCCGGCGTCGGCATCGGCTTCGCCTTCCTCATCGCACCCGTCTACACCTCCGAAATCTCCCCTACCTCCTCGCGTGGCTCCCTCACTTCCTTGCCTGAGGTTCCTATTTCACTCTCTCTTCTTCCTATCATGTTCCGGTTACTTCAAACCGTTCAAAACTGCATAAATGAGGATTTCAAAGTTTCAATTCAAGAAAATTAGGTTCAGTAGTGTTAAGAAAAGTTGAACTGTTTTTTTAAAATTATTTTATCAAATTAGAATTAAACTACGCGTTCGAACGGTAACTAACTATTTTTGTATATTGATATAAAAATTGTTTAGTTTACGTGGTTAAGTTCAGTTTGGATCTCTCTGATTCATTTAAATTTGTTAAGAAGAAATAAGTGATCAACGTAAAACTATTATCAGATATTTCTGAACGGAGGGATTCTAGTAGGATACATTTCAAACTACGGATTTTCGAAGCTGCCGCTTCGGCTGGGATGGCGGCTAATGCTTGGAATGGGAGCCGTTCCAGCCATTTTACTGGCTGTGGCGGTGATAGCCATGCCGGAGTCACCGAGGTGGCTGGTGGCGCAAGGTCGGTTAGGCGAAGCCAAACGAATTCTCTACAAAATCTCCGACTCGGAGGAAGAGGCTCGGCTAAGGCTAGCCGATATAAAAGACACGGCTGGGATACCTCAGGACTGCGACGACGACGTCGTTTCAGTGACCAAGCAAATCCACGGGCAAGGCGTGTGGAAAGAGCTTTTCCTCCACCCTACGCCCGCGGTTCGCCACATCTTCATCGCGTCGCTCGGGATTCACTTCTTCGCGCAAGCCACGGGCATCGACGCCGTCGTTTTGTACAGCCCCAGAATCTTCCAGAACGCTGGAATCAAATCCGATAACTACCTTCTCCTCGCTACGGTTGCGGTTGGGTTCGTGAAAACCGTTTCCATTTTGGTGGCCACGTTTTTGTTGGACCGGGCCGGGCGGCGCGTGTTGCTTTTGTGCAGCGTTAGTGGGCTCATAGTCTCGCTTGTGACATTGGGCGTGAGTCTCACCGTGGTGGGCCATTCTGGGTCGACGCTGACGTGGGCCATTGGCCTGAGCATCGCTGCGGTGTTGGGCTACGCAGCGACATTCTCTATTGGGTCGGGGCCAATCACGTGGGTGTATAGCTCGGAGATTTTCCCACTGAGGTTGCGGGCTCAGGGGGTGGCTATTGGGGCGGTGGTGAATAGGGTGACGAGTGGGGTGATCTCAATGACTTTTCTGTCCCTCTATAAGGCCATTACCATTGGAGGTGCCTTCTTTCTCTTCGCCGGTGTCGCTGTCGCTGCTTGGATTTTTCACTACACCGTTCTCCCCGAAACACGTGGGAAGACTCTTGAGGAAATTGAAGGGTCTTTCGGTCATTTCTGGAGGAACCCAAAATCCCAAAAGACCAGTGCCCAAACTTCCACAAACGTGGATTAGGATGATAAATTATCTACCTGCTTTTTTATTTTACTTTTTCAGAAAACGCAAATATTGCACATGTTTTTTAACTATGCCCAGCAGCAACAAGCCTCGTCAACAAGTTGTGTTGAATGGGTGCTGTGTCTGCTGCTCGTACGGGTTGTTCAGTACTGCTGTGATAATATGTGCCCTTTACGTTTCACTGCCTTGCACACGTTGTTTCTCTCACTTTATTTCAATTCTATTCTCTAATCAGTTTAAGATCTTTGTCATTTTGAAAGGATTAAAAAATGTTTTAACTAATTGTAGAGAAAAATGCAATCAAATGTACTCCACAATAAATAAGAGAATATATGCTATAATACGGTATTATGTATTTATTAGTCACGTTGTGATAATTAACTACAAATCACTTGACCAAAAAATAATATTGACTACAATGCAACCACATCTTCAAACGTATATACCGCTTTCAAAAATCTCAATACGGTGAATAGCAGCCACTGATGTCCTTAAAAGGTTGACGATGCATGCATGATTCAAAGAATAAAGAATATGGCAGCAGTTACTAGGCAAAAAAAATCTTCAAGAAAGAATTGCTTTAAGGGCATCCTTCACGTAAGAATATTTGAATGAGAAACCCAACTTCTTAGCTTGATTAGGAAGCACTCTCTGCCCTTCTAAAACCTATAAAGAGAAGAAGTTAACGGTTCATTTAAAGGAAATCAGGCTAAAAGTTAAGTAGACTGAGGACAAATTAACGAGAGATGATTCCTTACCACAGAAGCACCTTCTCCGAGGACAGCCTTGAGTGCAAAATCTGGTACCGGCAGCCATGAGGGACGACCCAAGACATGTCCCAGCTGGTCACACAATTCTGCCAATCGCACAGGATTTGGTGCAGTTCCATTGATAACACCTAAACAAACATGATTCATGATAATGCAACAAGTTTCACCAGTTAATTCAGATTGAAGTCACTAAACAGAAAATATAACCACATAAATATATCCATGATTTTGGCTTGACAATGTGTAGAGTAGATAGGAGTAATCTCAAAAGGAATAATATTATTAACTGTGTAATTGCGGCTGGAGGTATTAATGTAATAGGAGGAAAATGGGTAATCCTATTACAAGAAGTCTATGCTATCGAATATCAACTGTGTATCTCATTTTCATTTTTTTTAAGAATTTTGATAAATTCGTTTTGGAATATGGAAGTGAGTAATTCACCTTTATAAGATGGATTTGATAGCGCTTCATATATCAAATTGACAATGTCATCCAAATGAATCCAGGAAAACCTGCGCGAAAGAATAAAATGAACTCAAGTTCTCAACTATAACATTTACCGTGAAATTAACAACAAAATACATATCTTATTAGCAGCAATCAAACTGTAAAAAGGGCTATTTTGCATTTTACGAAACACACCAGGTTGGTTCATCGACGGTGTCTTAGAATGGGTTAAAAATACTACGAATTACAAGTGCAAGAAACTGAGAGAAATACCATTGTTTTCCAGAGCCTAGAGGTCCACCAGCAAACAAGTTGAAGAGAGGTATCATTTTACCTACAGAAACTCAAAGATGTAATTGTCAGTTAAACCCGGACAATATCATGAATTTCAATAGTTTTTAATCAGTTATAATTTCTTTATGACATTAAAAACGAAAAAAACTTGTATTGTAATTTTGTTTCATGATCCTATTTAAAAGAATCACACACCAATGATAAGCTTAAGGGCATAAGTGGAAAATAATATAGGATGTCAAATACCTAGTGCAACTCCATCTTTAATATAGGATGTCAAATAATATTTAAGTCCATAATTAGGTAGTTTAGAAGTCATACCTAGTGCTCCTCCATCTTTACCAAGAACAACTCCAATGCGAATTAGAGTCAGTCTAACATCTCCGTTTATCTTTAGGGCTGTGGATTCCCACTCCCTACAAACCTGTACAGAAGGGGCATTCTTGGTCAATGCAATCTATAAGCTACAGTTGTACATTGTTCCATACATTTGAATAGCATATTGAGGGATAGGAAGTTAGACAAAAGTAGCTCCAATCTTTCATAATCACTGTCGTCATTTAACTTGTGTGTATATTTTGTATTAGACACTTTGAAGGTTCTTTTTCAAGATCAAATTTTAAAGTAAAAATTGGGTCCTTCTTCACTTTTAACAAAATAATAAATGTTGGTTTTCATGCGACTTAAATGCCCAAAACCGAGGTCAACTTGTTTCAATAGTCTTTCTTTGACTCAGATATATTGAACTGAATGATCAGATTGGAAAAATAGACAAAACCTATTTATAAGGCACATCAATTAATGACCAATATTCTTAAACACCATCTGCTAAGTAGAAAAACAAAAAGCTAACAGATTCAAAACACCATCTTCTTATAAAAACATTAAATAAGAAAGTTCAATATCCTTACGAAATTCGTGAGTTTTAAAATATTCCATTCAAAAAGCAAAGATGTTTTTTTCCAATTTTCTCATCAGATTTTAAAATATTACATTTTTTAAAACAGTAACAAAAACATGTATTTTCTTCCTTACCTCAGCCAAATAATCATTTCCTGATGGACTTTGTTCATCAAAAACTTGTGTCTCACTGGTACCTGAACATATTAAAGTGGAAGGAAAATGAATAAACTTACTTTGTATGTAAAATAACGCATAGTTATTAAAGAGTCAGTGGTTATACGACGTGCTCCAAAAATAATTACATTTGCTAACCAATGGATTAAACAACCAATGATAATATTAATTACCAAGCAAGAGAATGATCAATTAGTATTGAACCATTTTTGACATTCAAACATACCATAATAACCAACAGCTGTTGCACTAACAAGAACTTTAGGTCGAACTTCATCTGGTGCACTGTTTATCAATTCTACAACCTTTGCTACGAAATAAATAGGTCAGGAAGAATAAGCAATGGCTTATGTAAAACAGAAAAATATGTAGAGGCACATATTTCACCAAGAGAAAATAATAAAGAATATATTTGTTTTCATTTTTGTCAATGGGAAATGTATGCTTACCTTTGACGTCACTCTAATCCTGCTTTGCTTGATATCCTTCTTTATCTGCAGCATTAAAATGAATGTTACTCATAGAAATGAAAATTGGAGGAAAAAGAGACAGAAAAATAAATAGACAGTGTATGTGTCTATATAGTCAGTTACTTCCTCTAAAAAATAATGTTCAGCAGTTTTCAACTTAAAACAGTGTCCAAGAAAGCAAAAGTTTCGAAATATACATGAATATATAACTTATAATTTCAGAATTTTGGATATAAAAAAGTCGTACATAAATTTTCTTATTCCAATAAAATTAACAAAAAAATGTAAATGAGGGCTTTCCAGCACAACTAGAAAAGAAAAACATACACTGGCAATAAGCAAACTACAAATCAAATTAGCCTGAACAGAGACAAGACCAAAACATTAAAAGAAAGATCCCTAATATGTCTTAATAACCACCAAATAGGTGTAAATTGAAGTCTACGTCATTTCAGTAGTGGAAGTGATAACATGGCAATAACCTCAGGAGACCATCGGGTACTTATGGGCAGTCCAGCCAAATTCACAACCCCGGTAGAGCCCTGAATGCTATTTTTCCATGCTGGCTCTTCTGCAATCTTGATTCCTGGAAAGTCTTTTGCTGTAGATACCAACACAAAATTAACCAATTAATCCTAGTGTAGTATATGTCCGACTGAGTCAGGTTTTGCAGAATTATTATTTTTTCTACCACTATGGGAAAATAAAACTAGAATTTCAAAACTGGAGGAGTCCAAATTATGTATGAATTGAAACCAACAAAGTATATATTGCTTATAATTTATAAATTGAAGGTACTCTGCCGTAATGGAAGTTGATGTCTCACTTTGATCTCTTGAAAAGGTTTGCAGTTATGAATAAGTTTGTCAGTATTCTTTTGTGAAGTGTGAGTGTTAGTATACATTTATAGCATTAATTTATTACCTTCTTACCCGGAAAAATTGTTTCTGCTTTAGATTTAGATCGCGTCAAGACATGAACACTATGATTGTCTGCAAATATTGTTATTTGAGACAGCAAGTTAGCTTAAATGTTTACACATATACCCACAGAAACTTAGAATTTAATTGATAAAAAAAAAACCAAGCAAGAGTCTAAAAAAATCCAGGGGTGATACCGATTCATCACAGGATAAGTGGGTAATGATATGAGGAAGCAACATAGTCCATAAGATGCAACTATTTACATTTGTTTAGTTTATATTTTGCAAAATAAGAGAGCGCTAGGAAAATACAACCACAATGCACTTTAGAGTAAAATATATGCCGGATTAAAAATGACTGAAATCTAGATGTACAACAAAGCACTAAGAAAATGCTGCATATCATATCATAAAACATATTAAAATGTGCTCACTAAGCTAGAGCATGGCATAACCTGCATGCAGTCGTTGCACCAACCTTCTACCAATAAAACCTGTTGCTCCAGTTATAGATATGATCATTTTATTTTCCTGCAAAAACATAACCGGTTAAAAAAGGCAAAACTGAAAAAAAAAAGTCAAATAACATTCTTAATGTGCAAATTACCAATGTAATATTTAACAAAGAACATGCTTCCCAGACATGTCGAAGCAATCTTGTGAATCTTAAAAGTAAATATTAGTTATTAGCAACACTTAACAAGTTATACAAAGTTGCATAGCTCATCCTCTTCAATTTTTGGCTTGTAATTAGTTGTGAGTTTGAATGATGGAAATCTTAAATATTGTAATACCACCTGCTAAGCCAGAGAGGGGTATAACCTGGAATGTAATAATCACAGATGGTACTCTTATTTAGAACAAAAAGAGTTATCAATCCTAACCCAAATCAGGTTTCCTAAAGCAAGACCAGAGAAGCCTAACTTCATTATTAGCACTCAAAAGTAACAACTAGAACAACCCCATATTGGGTTGAGTTTACAGAAATAACTAAATTAAAACTGAAATACAATATTTAATGAGGAATACACATAAGGGGGAAGCATGGAAAAAAAAGTAAGAGAGTTTTTCATTACTTGAAATAAGCTTATAGTCTCTCTCTGAATACAAGGATAGAGCAAATAAAATCTCTCTTGAAATAAGGGCAATACACCTCAATAGGAAGAACACTCAAAAGAGATTATATAAAAAATTTCTCTAGAAATGGAGCATGAAAGCTTGTGTTTACTATATATAGGAGAAGGTCCTTTTCTACTCTGCTCCACCCAGTGACACGGGTGACTAATAGGTCCAAATACCTGCTTCTCAACTACTCCCTTTATTGCTTCTGGTTTGCACCAAAAGTAAGCCTTCAACCAAATTTTCTATTGTTGGCAGTAAATTTGCGGATAGGGGTTCTCTTCACTTCAATTGAATGTTCAACTGCGAGAATCCTAATCATTTAAAATAAATTTTATACGATAAATCAAAGACTGAAAAGCAAGCATAAATTTTACAGCATTTGATTTGAAATTGCACGACCCATCCGTGAATTTGGTGCCATGTTGTTTAGTGTTCAAGCTACAAAGTGTGGCATGCCACTCACTCATTGAATAATGTATTATCCACCGCATAACAAAGAGAATGAGAAGTGGAACAGCTTAACATGAGGCAAAAGCTAGAAATGGAATGAACTATGAATGGGTAAGTATTACCTTGGGATCTTGATCGATGACACAGCAAACCCTGAAGCTCCTAGGCTCTCTGGTCTAGTAAAATGGAAGGAATAATGGGTATGCATAGTAAGAGAGGAATGCAAAAAGGTGAGAAAGGAAAAGGTGGGTGAGTGAAGGGGCTTACAGAGAGGGAGCGAGGAAGGTGAAGCGATGGAGAGATGGTGTGAGACCATGTCAGAGCGGTGGCTCCACACATTTCCATTAGGATTCACCACTCACCAAAATTTGGTAGACAGTGAGTGAGTGAGTGCGTTAGTGTTAGCAACAACATGAAGTGTGTGTTAATAAGCAATTTATTCATATTCTTATTCACGTCGTGGTTTATTTGGGGCCACACCAACGCCTCTTCTCATATCCATCCATCAACAAGAGTGGTTTAGGCAAAATACAAGAATCAAAATTAAAACCAGTTACAGTAATGAACACTAATGTCTCAGAAAATAAATTACCCCAAACACATGAATTAATAATAGCTATAATAAAATTCTTAATTTTTTTTTTTAAATTTGTATCAGTCATACGACATGAATATGATTTAGCAATTAAAATTGGCAAAATAAAGTTTTAGTTTCTATATTTTTTTAGACTCCACATATTTTTCACAAAAGATGGATGCGATCATGATCTTGAATATTAGAAGATACATATTATAGCAGTTATTCGTCTAAAAATATTTGTTTCATCTTATTATTCAATGGATATTTGTTTAAGAAAAATATTTGGATAATTTTAAATTCGTGCATACGACGTAGGTATGGATAGTTATGATTTTTTTTTTTCATTTTTAAATAAAATTATTTGAAAATTATCCTTTCAAATATTAATTTATATAAAAAATGTATTTTAAATTATAATTTAAATAAAATTCCATTATAAAATATTAAAATAAATAAAATTAATCTTTCTAGAATATATATTCAAATAAAATATAATGTAAAATATAAGTTTAAATAAATTAATCTCATAAAAAAAATTATTTTCATAAATCTAAATAAAAAATAATATCAAATTAAATTCTAAATAATTATTTAATTTTTAATTTTTAATTTATTTTCTTATTAATAATTTTACTATTATTAATTCTAATAAAATATTTAAATAAAATTATTAATAAATAATAAGTATCCAACGGATATGATACCACAATACCTTTAATAAAATATTTATACTTACGTAGATATCTATTAAAATATCTGTTTAATATTTATTATACATTTTACATACTAATATTTGTAAAAAAAAAAAATCATTCCTACTTATTATGAAGGAGGAGGAGTTATCCTTAAGTGATACTTTATTTTATGTTTGATTTAGTTTTGTTTTTAAATTTTAAAAAATAATTGTAATCATTTTTTTAAAATTATTTTTAGATTAAGTTGAAAAAAACTTGTTTGATAACTCTTGATTGAATTAATGGAAACGATAAACAAAGTAAAATCAGTCTTGACAACTTTTGACAGTATAACATAACAAGCGAAGCAAAGAATTAATAGCAACTGTAAACAACGATTAATCGAATGAATAACTCGGGCAATATGCTTAAATTTTTCTCAAGAAAGGTTTTAAATTTGAGTTTTATATATACAAAAAAAAAATCTATTTAAATAAAAATTACTAAAAGAACTAACTTCGTACTCTTGATGTCTTAATTTGAATAAGATTATCGCTACTATAAAATACTACCAATCCTACATTCAAAAACATAGAGGGCAAATAATACAAGCATACTATTCTTGTAGAAATGATAGCCAAGGAGCACGTGAAAAACGTCCACGGTTCAAAAGTAGATAAAATGATCAAATTTGGTACACGTGACTAGAGTGCATTATTATAAGATAAATATCCTAACCCAACTCATGGATCTTGTGGCGCCGCGTATGTCACGTACGAGTGAGAGGTTCAGAAAAAAGGAGGTCAGATGAAGATTATTAATGAATGAAGAAGCGAAAAAACACGTTGAATGATCAATTCGATCCGATTTCTCTAAGATCATAGCTTAGCTTCTCACTATGATTATTCATGTCACTCTTCAATTCTGGATATCTTTATATTATTGGTTTATTTTTGTAAAACAATTTAAGATAACATTATTTTGTTCCTTCAATTTTTGTAAAATATTCTTCAGTTGTGGATTAAAAAAAATGAAACTTAAAAATAAAAATATATAGAGATAAAAGATATAATGCTCTAAATTTAATGTACAAATAACAAAACTCTTACATTACAGCTCATTTAGTAATTTCGATGTATTTCTTGTTGGAAAAAGTAATACCACATTCGTTTTGTCCAACTTAATTTCTTTTGAATAAGTTCATTTCATATTCCCTTCCTGTTTCAACAATCACAAGATTCAAAATAATATTAGAATACTCAAAATGCTCTTTATTGAGGACATCCATGTGGATTCAGGTTATACAACTGATCAAAACACAAGGCAAGGTTTAGCCACACCAGCATCCAATATTAAAAGACTCATTAATACAAATAAATTACAATGGCAATAGCAAAACAAATTTAAGACTAAAGATTATATATGGCACAGGGAGAAAAGAAGCTTACGAAGCTTTATTAAACAGAGAAAGACTACACTTATACAAACACAAAAATGACTGGTGCAGCTACTGCTTTCACATAAGTATGTGCTAAATCCTGAAAGTGGCGTGTCCCAACATCACTAACCTCCACAATTAACAATTTACCCCCTCGCCCTCATGATAAGAAGGTTAAAACAGATGGGAGATCAAAGAATATTTTGCAGCACATCTTTCTTAATCAGCTCTAGACTGACCAGCACGAGAAGACAGGATAATACCGACAATGAGACCATACAGGGCAAGAGCTTCAGCAAAGATGAGGATGAGAATCATTCCAACAAAAAGCTTTGGCTGCTGTGCATTGGCTCTGCAGAAGAAGATTTAATTGTTTAAAGCAAGAATTTTATTAGGATTCATTATAAAAGCTATATCCCTGTATCAAACTAACAGCAAATATACATTCCATCAAGGATAACATGAACACATGTCCATTAGATTGAAAGCATAGCTATTGCATTAAGTATCACAGTGAAATCTATAGACTTCAGAATAAGATCAAAACAGGCGGAATGAAAAAGGTGATCGATCAAATGAGTATTAACTTTAATCATAAGATCAGATACTACGGAAGAAGAATAATACCTAACACCAGCATCACCAACAATACCAATAGCCATGCCAGCAGAGAGCCCAGCCAGCCCACAGGCAAGACCAGAGGAGAGATGTGCATAACCATCAAAGAGGTAATAGGATTTGGCCTTGGGATTAATGCCAGTACTGATAATAACAGCAATAATAAGACCATAAATACCCAAAACTCCAGCCATAACAACAGGGACAATAGACTTCATCACCAGCTCCGGTCTCATCACACCCATCGAAGCCACGCCCACACCACTCTTTGCTGTGCCATAGGCAGCTCCCATACCTTCCTCCGTCAATTCAAACAACTATTAGCAAGATAAAAATATACAGAGAAAGCAGAGCTAACAAAAAACCTCATAATCTCTCTTTCTATGTTTACATACACAACTATTCAAGTTCTTCTACCAATCAATTTCAAAAATCAAAACAAGTGAAGCAATTTCAATACACTAATTTTGTCCACTGAATGCCTACCAAAACAACGAAAATTCTAACCAAAACTATTCGGAAATGGTAATCAACCTACATCTACAAGAAAAATTCAGTGCTTTACATGCAAAAAATAAATCTACGATTTGCAGTTGCGTAATTGAATCCAACAAAAAAATTGAACCATAGAAACTACCAAAGAATAACTGTATTAACAATCAAAACATATACTATTTACCTTTTTTTCTTTCATGCAGGGATCAAATTGCGAATAGGACAGTAAAATTTCCTAATAAATTGAATCTCAAAAGAGATCATGCAACTACAAACATAGATCTAATTGAGAAATTAGGGATTGAATTACAGGAGAAGACGAGCGCAGCTGCAGCTCCGAGGAAGCCGAAAAACGGTGCCGTCTCATCGCCGCTGAACGAACCCATTATTATTGCAACGACGTCGAATAGATCTGATCTGAGAAGTGAGATATTCCGGTTTCCGCACAGAGAAGTTTCACGTTTCGATCTCTGTTACCGTACAGTGTGGAGGGGAAGGAACTATTTCCTTTATTTTATAGTTAGTTAACTACCTTCCGGGGCCCCAACTAAACCGGGTACAGAATAAACCGACCCGAATTTGACCGGCCCAGTCCAGTTGTCATATTGTCATGCTATCATTGGAGTGAGATTCCCCTGTCCAAGTGGGCTTTGTTTTAAGATAGGCTTGGGTAATGGCCCAAACTTGAAGCATAAGAGATCATGGTCAACAGCATGTAGTAGCAGAGGTGAGTGGAGGAGGAAGAGAAGAAAAGCATGGCAATTACGCTCAACAATGGCTTCAAGATGCCCATCATTGGATTGGGTGTGTGGCGCATGGAAGGAAAAGAAATCAAAGACCTAATTCTCAATTCCATCAAAATTGGTTATCGCCATTTTGATTGTGCTGGTATTCTATTTTTCCAATTTTAGCATATTTCTTTTGCTTCCATTCTTAACCTACTTTGAAATCTTCTTCCTTTTTAGGCATTTCTTTACGGTATACACATTTTCCACTAGAAACAATTTTTGTTCGAGCTGTGGGACCATTATAAGACAAAATTCTTCTCCGAATATTTAACAGAATTGTGTTTTCAGCATTCGATTTGAATCCAAAATCACTGATTAAACCAAAATAATTTAGGTTAGTTTATGCACGCGGTTGATGTTCTTTTTGTGCAGTTCAAAAGTATTTAAACGGTTAGTTGTGCCCTAAATGGATGAGGATGATCAAAAGTTACTTCTCTTTCCGAATATTATAATGCTTCCTCTTATCCCTTTCATACTATTAGACTAACTCCACCAAAACATGTTGATTAATTAATGTCAAAGCATAATTTTTTTGTTAATGCGTTTACTTGGTGTTATGGGGATAAGCATGTGGTGGTTGACGAGATTCGAATGCGTTGTTGCAGCTGACTACAAGAACGAATCAGAAGTTGGAGAAGCGCTTAAGGAGGCTTTTGATAGTGGCCTTGTGAAGAGGGAGGACCTTTTCATTACCACCAAGGTTAGTTTCACAATGATTCCTGTGGACTTGTTTTGTGACGTGTGCAGGTAATGATGGTAATGATAATTGTTCTGATTCAGATAATTACACTCTTACCCTTTGCTTTTGAATCTGCTTTCAGCTTTGGAATTCTGATCATGGACACGTTCTTGAGGCATGTAAAGACAGTCTCAAGAAGCTTCAGTTAACTTATCTAGATTTATATCTAGTTCACTTTCCTGTTGCTGTAAGGCATACTGGTATGTCCGTTTTTTATGCACCCTTTGAATTTATCTTTTTGTGCATGTATAGTTACAACTATAACTATCATTGTTAAAGGAGTGATCTGACCGAGCAGTGTTTCAAAATTTCACGGAAAATACAGATGACCTTCAATTCCATACAAACGAAATCAGATATATACATGAATACTTCGGCTTTGTTCATCTGTGTTAATGTATATTTTAAATGCTGCCTACTTTACAGAATTAGCTCCTATCGTCTTATTTTGTTTGGGATTTTTAACAGTGATTTCATGCACATTTCAATGCCTTCTAATATAATTTTCATTTATTACACGTACATGCAGGGGTTGGTAATACTTCTAGTCCTTTGGGTGATGATGGAGTCCTGGACATAGATACCACCATATCCCTGGAAACTACCTGGCATGCGATGGAAGATCTTGTTTCATCCGGCTTGGTTCGCAGCATAGGGATCAGGTGCAATTTGGTTATGCAAACAATCTTTGCTATGGTCTAGTAGATACCCCAAAAATCTTTTTTTTTTGTTACAATTTATGCACAAGTTTTGTCCAGTTTTTTAGAAACAGTAAAATCAATAATGAAGAAAGTGAAAACAACAGATTTATCAAGTTCACGAGGATTGACATCTTCACAGCCTCTCATTAGTTACTAGTGACATGATTTCGAATGCACTTTCCAACTCCTGCATGAAAATTTATACTATTTGGAGATGATTAAAGACTTGCAGCCAAGTCTCTTTGCATTAACTATCTTATCATTCTAATTTTCTCTCCAAGTAATAAAGCTATTAAACTGTATTGACTTGTATGGTTCACATTCAAGATTCTTTATATGCTGCGATATGAATCTGATTGTTGGATCTCCATCATGCTGGTTTGTTCACCCTTGTCTCATGTTTCAGGTAAACCTTAGCTAGTTTAATAAGACTTTATTGTAGTTTATTTGTGTTCGACTCATATACCCTAATGAAAGAGGAATGTATTGGATAACCCATCTATGTTTGATTTAATGGTCTAGATGTTCCTAGTTTTGACTTGAGAAATGCTTGATTCTTTTTATTGAAATTGCATTCTAACAAAAAACTATTTGCAGCAACTACGATATCTTTCTGACGAGAGATTGTTTAGCATATTCCAAGATAAAACCTGCTGTAAATCAGATTGAAACTCATCCATACTTCCAGCGTGAGTCTCTAGTCAAATTTTGTCAGAAGCATGGGATTTGTGTCACTGCACACACTCCACTAGGAGGTGCTGCGGCAAATGCTGAATGGTTTGGTACAGTTTCATGTTTGGATGACATAGTTCTCAAAGTGAGTTGTCTATACTAGTTTCCGAGCACAAATTATTACAAATTACCATTACTGCCTGGCATTGTCTATCCAGGAACAGTTTCATAGAGTTGATTAATTTGAGGAAGTTGTACCATTTTCTTTGATTTCAGGGTCTGGCTGAAAAATACAAAAAGACTGCCGCCCAGATTGCTCTTCGCTGGGGCATCCAGAGGAACACTGTGGTCATTCCTAAATCGTCAAAACTGGAGAGATTAAAAGAGAACTTTCAGGTATTTGATTTTGAGTTGTCTAAGGAGGACATGAAGCTCATTGGAAATCTAGATAAACAATATCGAACTAATCAACCAGCTGTGTTTTGGGGCATAAATCTGTATGCGTGAGAATACCGTTCCTAAGAATGTACCGTGATATTCTAAATACGCAAAAATATAATGGCTGTTGGACCTTGAGACTTGTGTTGACATTCAGAGATGCTATAAACTTCAGGCTCCTTGGTAGTATTTGATTTGATCATGTAAACTCTTCTTCTTGATGGTTCAAAAACTATCCTTTTAGCCCATATCAAATCTTGTGGAGTAAATAAGGGAAATTTCCTCGTCTTTGGAAATGTGAACGTTTAATTGATAAGTTTTTCAAAATATAGAAAATACAATTAGACATCATATGCTCCTATAGCATTAGTGACAGGAATAAATCAAGTATTAGCATTCAATTTTAAAAAGCCATGATCTGGAGAAGATCAACGAGGAACCAATAATGGGACCTAAGCATACTTTCCCTAATCCTTCAAATCTTTAATTATATAATCGTGAAATAGTATAAAGTTATTGGCAACAAACTGTAAATTCAAATTAACTTGAGAAAATATGTCATTCTTACACCAACGCCATACCCGCCAGACAACATAATCCAACAAGAAACCTGATTTAGAAGACAAATATTTGTGCAATCAAGATGTAATATTATATCATCACAAAATTGGTTGCAATGTTGAAAACCAAGATGAAGTCATAATGGTTTAATTTAGGACAGTCGCTGAAGCAGTGCAGGATATCTTCCACCTTATGTAAACATCTCAGGCAAGCATCATTATCCATTATGAACATATGAGCTCGGACCGGAAAATTTTCATGAATAGCAACCAAAACAACAGCTTCGACTTTTGTGGGATATGAAGGCGCCGCAACTACTTGAAATTTGAATGTTGATTACTACTATACACTCTAGCTATGAGGCATTGATAGCCCGAATAAGCAGTATAGTCTCCATTGCTAGCAGCACTCCATGTCCACAAATCCTAAAGATAATAATTCGAAGTACCACTGATCATGGAGTGAAGGGAAATTCTGTGGAATCCACGTAGAGACTAGGGAAAGGTCCCAAGCATCATTAACATGAACATCTAGCAGACGCAAATCTACATAAGAAATATGCACAGATGGGACTGACATGCAATTTCCATACCATGAAGAAGTAGACACATCCCCGAGGCAAAAAATTGGTACCCCTGCACCAACTTATTCTTAATATAGAGAATACCCCTCCAAATGAAAGAAGAACTCGAGTTATCCGGGATACTAAGTATAGTGTTATTCTGTAAATATTCATGAGAAAGCTCATGAACCCATAATATTTATCTTGTTGCACATTCAGACTCTAAACCAACTTCCCCATCAAAGATATATTTGATAGGTTAGAATTATGGGTACCCAGACTAGCATTAGTTTTTTGTGCCAAAGAGTATGTCAATTTACCAAAATCTATCCCTTGTGAGAGCCATCAGAAGAACAAAAAAAAATCTAACAATCTTATCAATTTCCCACAAACAATCTTAGGCAATAGGAAGACTTGCATGGGATATATAGCAATCAACGAGAGTACCGATTTAATAAGACACAAACGACCAGCTCTGTTGAGAAGTATATCCTCCTAAGCAGCGAGTCTACCATGGACTCTATCCAAGATATAATTAAATGATTTTTTTCTTCACCCTCAAGGGAATCCCTAGATGTTAGTCAAGATCCCTAACCTCATTATTAAAAGAAAAGGCCTCCAGAGGTCTCCTAACCCTCATTTCCATACCACTCGAACACATGAATTTTGATTTTATTAAGATTCACCTTCAACCTTGATTTCCAATAAAATATCTCAAGCATGGAAGAAAGCAAACAAAATTGAAACTTTGGCTTCAAAGAATAAAAAGAAATCATCCATAAAAAAATATTAAAAATAACAGGACCACCCTTAGAATAATAGGTTGTCCTACACCTTCATCTACCAAATGAATGTAAAAAGATTGCTTCTCCATACACCAAAATAAAAAGATAAGAAGAAAAAGGATCTCCTTATCTAAATCCTTGAATAGGTTGAAATTCTCAGGTCTAGAGCCATTCTAAACTAAAGATAAAGAACTTGACCTAATATTCTATATGATTAGCGACGATTATATCAGAAAAATCGAAATCCCTTATATCACCTCCTAAGAAATCTCACTGCACCCTATTCTAAGTTTTATCAAGATCAATTTCGAAGACTTCAAAACCGATCTTGCTCTTACTAACCATATATAAGTAATATCCCTATCAGGGCTACTTTGAAGAGGGCTAATAACGCCGTCAAGGAAAGGTCGAAGCCTATTAATTTTTAATAGAAAGGAAAATGTGTCGAAGTCTAAATTAGTAATCACTCAACAATAACAGTTTAACCATGGTTAATTCAGGATAAAAAATTATATTTGCACACAAAACATATATTAATATCACATTACTTTTTTGAAAATAATAAAATTATATTAGCATCACAAAGTCATGTATGCAAGCTGTCCAACAGAGATTTGTAATTTGATAAAATTAAAAATAATACTCAACCAATAATATTATTACTACGAAAGTTACTAGTAGTAACCGATAAGTATTTTAAATGATCTGAAATTTCCATGATGAATGCAATCATATTCATAACTATTTAAGGTTTATTTTTGGTGGGTAAAAATAAATTAAGATCGACTCTGACTCTGTTTGACTTTTACACCAAAAAAGAGCCAAAAGTTACTTAGGTAATTTCAGTATAACTTCCCTACACTAAAAATAGCTTGATCTAAACAAGTACAACTAGAGAAATGATAAAGTTCTTTGCTGAGATCAATTGTGATAATTACACATGCTCACAATCTCACAGAATAAATGGAATTATAGCAAATCGACTATTTGGATAATCTTCAAATTTCTGACGATACCAGTTATGTGTTTCCACAGCTGCAAATGACAGATTAGCCACCTATAAAGAAATATGCCAAAAGCAAATAAAAAATCAGAAGAGAATTTGTTTAAAACATTAAAACTTTGCAAAAAGTCTGCAAAAGAAATATTACCACAAAAACAAAAAGTAACCAGATTGTTAGGTTGGATCCTCCAGTAGCGACCACAAAACTAGCGTATATAACCTTCATCATTATCAAATATTAAGCTAATTCATATCAGTCACATCAGTACAAGTTATAAATACAGAGAAAGAGGCTTACAATCTCAGAGAGATAATGTGGAGAGGAGACGATTTCAAACCAATCACCATGAGGAATTACATATTCCTCTTCTTGTGTTGAATGTCGTAGAGAACCCTGCCAAAATTATAAAACTCAGATAGATAACCTCACGACGACAATTGAATGTAACATTAATAAGAAAATCTAGTCCACCTGGTTACAAAAATGACACATTTGCTTTAAACTACAAAATTTTATTTTAAAGAATTTCCTTGCATGTAAATTAGTTTACAAAATGTCAAACAAAGATTCACATGCAAAGCAAATAAAGAAAACTATACATATTTAATTTCTGACAACAAATTTACCATCTACTGTGACTTGGTAGTATTAGTATAATATTATATCAGTGAGATGAAAATAAACAGCAATTAGAAGCCATGAAGATAAAAGTTATGAAGGCGTGGTCTCAAACCAATTGATATTAATTTTTTCACTGACCAAAACCAAAGATTTAGAGGTCTATCAAGTAGATGCATACAAGAATCTTATGGCACTGGTGTTGATGAAACCAACCCCATAAGAAAACAGCTGCACCAATCCAATGCTTCCACCCAAGCTTGAAGAGAGGATTTAAAACTTGCCAGAATTCTAACTCTGTTACTTGCATCTGATTCTTGCCCTTGACAATGAACTCGGTCACTAGATTTGCTACGAAGTTAAACACCTCAACGGCACAATCACCACACAGCGATAGCGGTGCTGCTATGTAGAAACTAGCTTCAGAAAAATAATAAATCAATCCTCTTCATTTTACTATTTTCTGGAGAACAACCAGTGATAACTAAGAAGTACAAATACAGGATATGATGCAATTAATATTTATGTAATATTGTGTTATCTAATAACATAGGCGTGGAGCTTCACCACTTCAAATAACCAGAAAGATTGAATTTATTTTAGACCCACATCAACAAGTAATACTAGTACTTCAAATCAATCTAGGACTCGCGACGCATAAATAACATTTGATTCACATGAGAAAATAAATGGAATTAGTCATTCTCGATAGCAATCATATACTACTTTCCTCTTCTTGCTCCTGTTTTTATTTCAATGCACTACGGTAGATTAAGTGTATCAAGTACAGATTTAACAATCAAACTATGGATCTCACATATACAGACTTTCCAAATGTCGATAATACCTGTTCTATTAAAACAATCATAAATATTATATTGGATATGGAAACTATCTTAATAACTTCCGATATAGAAGACACAAGATGTTACTCCTTAATGCTTCAGATTATACAAATAAAAATGGGGATATCTTTTCAGGAAATAATTTTTTAAAAGTTCAGGAAACAATATATATATACACACACACATATGTATATGTATGTGTGAGTGTTTTATAGCATCATGTTCTCTAAGATTTTCTATTGGGACACTCTTATCAGATGAAATTCACGTGGTCCTACTAATTTAGAAATGGGAGCTACCAAACGGGGAATGGAAACCACATATTTAGTGAGACCCACCTGAAAATTACTCAGATTTCTTGACAATTAATTTAGCAATCCATTCAACTCAGGAATTGTATTGACCAAATTTAGCAGTGTTAGACCAATCAATGAATTAATCAACAATTAAGAATTATTGATCCCATGGAATATAACAGGAAGTAACAGATTTCACACACATTATCAATTCAGCACAGTAAAAAACAACTTCCAAACTTCAAAAAAACAAATTCAAGTGAAGCAGATCGAAAAATAATCAATAAAAATAAAACTCACAACAATCCAGTGAGATAACCAATGACATGCATGCGAGCAGAAGGGCTGTAGTCAAACACATGAATGGTTTCAAAGAGTCGTCGGGAGACGTGAAGTTCCATTATCAAAAGCAGAAAAACCGCTTCCCACGCCACATACCCCTGCTTCAGTTTATACGAATCGGTTCTTATGGTGGAACCACCCGTCAAGAAGCTGGTGATAGTAGAGTACGAAAATGGTTCCGCCACAAGCGGCACCATGCTGTACGCGTACGCCCAAGTCGCGACAAGCAGTAACGTCGTCCACAGAAAACCAACCACGTAGAAGTGCAGAAAGAGGCTCTGAGAAATCGTGAATCTCTGCTGACAAAGAAAATTGTGTTCGTGATGAGAAATTTTGAAAGCGTAGGGATGAAAATGGAAACCGCATGAAAGGGGTAAATACATGAAAGTGGTGTTACTTGGGAGGATTGCATGATTTTGCCTCGCCGAGCGAAGACAAGCAAGGTCCCGCGGAGGAAGCTTAGGTTGGGAATGGGAATGGAAGCGATTACGATGGGTAAGGTGGCAGCGACCCATCCCGCTCTCAGAATTTGAACGAGAAGCACCTCCATTAATTGGCGATGCAGAAGCATGGTTTCTGCGTGGATTTATTGAAGCCAAAAGATACGAAGCGTGGGTGAGGAATTAACAAAAATGTTGGGGTGCGTGAAGAGAAGGGTTAGGGATCTGGCTACAATGTTTCAATTCATTTTCGGTAACGAAAATGTGACAATGATGATGATGATAACATTGAACGAGAGAGATTGAAAAATGTTTGTGTTGGATGAATGTGGAAACGGTGTTGACGGCATAGCCTCGCACCATCAGAACGGTGAGTCGAAACTCATGGCAGAAGCCTTTCCATTGCTTGACACGACTCTCCTAAATTTTATTTTTAAAATATATTTTCTCTCTTTTAAATTCGTATAAATTTAATAATTTAATAAATTCAGAAATTATTTTTTAGTTCTAAAATATGTTTTAATCTTTTGTTTAATTCGAATAAACACAGACCTTAATTGCACAAAAACATAAAACCCCAAAGGCAAAAATACTAAACTCTTAAACATAATGTTTAAAATAAATTCAAAAGTGAAATTTCTACTCTACGATTAATTTAAATTTAAAAATAATGTTGAAAAACCAAGCATGTCTCATAATAGTTTTAAATATTATTGTAAATTATTATAATAGTTTTATTACTCATTTGAAAAATTACGAGAATTTTGGTTTTACATTTGTTTAGATTTCAAACTAAATTCGACACTTAAATGAACATAGAGAATAAAATTCATCTAAGAATCATCTCCCATTATTATTTTTTTTCATTACAACACACACTTGTTTAAAAAATGTTGCTATTGTAAGAAAAAATGATTCTTTTGTGTATACATGAAGTAAAAATATTTTCTTGTATTCATATCTTATTTCAACAGAATTTAAAATGTGGAATCACTTTGAACTTATATGATTTTTTCAAAAGAAAAAAAAAACATTGTTAATTTTGAAACGAATTTAAGTTTAATGAGCATTAAAGTGAGATTACCACGATTGGCATTTCTTTGTTCATAAATTGAATTCAGTATAAACAAAATTAAGTAACCTATTAGAAATTCAAATATGTTTAATACTTAAAATTTGTCTAGAAACAAGATTTAGTGAAAATAAACTTAAAATTTAAAACAGAATATATAGTTTGATTTTCTAAAATAAATAATAACAATAATAATTCAAGTAAAAGATCCCATGATTAATAATTGATTCTCTCAACTATTCATCCAATACAAAAAAACCAAACACACCTAATATATTCTGAATATGCAACCATCTCAGATAAGGAACCCTCATAAATTATGCCTACAAATAATTGTGTTTCTCATTCTCTAACACATGTTCTTTTATGATCTAATGAGTTTATTTTGAACCTTTCATTCCATTATTACTACCTAAAACTTTTATGCCATAATCTATTTTCATGTTTGGAGTTCAGATGAAAGCACAACGCAATTCAAGTGATATAACCATGGACTGAGCTAGGGCTATGATGATGCTAATAATGGGCTGCTAATAAGTCCATGATTTTGGCCCATGATGGAGAAATATCTGTTTTTTGAATGTCTATTTGATATCTTACTGTTGAACAATTTGGTGCCACTGATATTGGAGAGGGTAGAAAATGGTACACCCATGATTTATGTTGGTACCAAAATTTTGCCATGGAATTTTTATCTTTTTTAAGTGTCCACACAACTTGTTTTGTTGTTGTTGTCGTCATGATATACTTATATCCCAACTAGTTATGCAAACTTAAAGAGTATTTTTGTTAAGATCAGACAGAATCATAGGAATGAGAATCTGAACAAATCTTTATGCCCCGTCCATGTCAAATTAGATACTTTTGTTGATTTATGTGGAAGACATACCAAAGTTAAAAAAAATTTAAAATCTCATCTTAAAATTGCAGATTAAAGCAGGGAATGAAGGGAGAGTAGTGGAATTAAATTCTTCCCTAAAAAAGAAATAATATTTATTGAAAAGTTGCCCATAGGAAGTAAAAGAATAAAGGGATAATTTCATTTAATAAATAAACATTACTTTCATTAAGTAAAACGTGAATTTAGGGGAAAATCTGATATAATTAATTAATTAAGAGAATCTTTTTGAATAAAAAAGGTAAGGGAAAAAGATTTTATTAAAAGATGTGTTCAATTAAACGTTGTTTCATGTCTTGAAACAGATTTTTATTAATAGATTGAGGGAAAAAAAAAGGAAAAGAAAAAAGACATCGTGGATTGGGTAAAGAGTGGCTAAATAAGCTGCGGAGACAAGGGGAAGAAAAACCTGGCGTATGAGAAAACAAATGAGGTCGGAATGAAATTGAAATGCGAGCGAAATGCAAATTGGGGCGAAATGAAATTCTTATTAAATTAAATTCACGCGTAGTAGTCATGAAATCCGTGTAGTAGTCATCGTCGTGGATGTAGAGAGAGAAAGCAGAAAGAGAAAGAGAAAGAGAGAGAGAGAGACACAAAGCTTTTTTTTCTTCTCGTTCTTCCCTCGTTCCTGCTCTTGTTGGAGAGAGAAAGAGTGAATCTTGGAGAGATAAGCGCCTGCTCCTTCGGCATTTCCGTCAGACAAAGTTAACACTTCCAAGACCGACGCTGCTATTATTAATCAATTGAATTGAATTCGCCTCTTCACCATTCCCTATTCCAATATTTAGATGAACACTGCCAAGGTAATGAATCGCGATGATGATGATTATAGTTTCATACCTCACTCTATCTCACTTACCTCAATTATGATTATTATTATTGTTGTGGTTTGCGGTTGCAGATTTTGATTGGAAGTGGAATTTGAAGAAGGTGAAGAGAATGGGTGAAAATGAAGAAGCGACGAATGACATGATGCAGAGGCTTCACTGTTCTTCTTCGTTTCTGAAACAGCCGTTGAACATGGAGCAACTCAGCATCCCGCAATTCAACCCCTCGCAAATGCGCGTCAGACATCAACATCAGCATCAGCATCAGTTTGACGGTGGGAACAGTAACAAGCGCGCGGGTATACCACCTTCGCACCCGCACCAGATCCCACCCATTTCGCCCTACTCTCAGATCCCGGTGACGCGTCAGCAGCAAATGGGGTCGCACAACATTTCCCCTACACCCACCCACACGCGATCACTCTCGCAACCTTCCTTTTTCTCCCTCGATTCCCTCCCTCCCCTCAGCCCTTCCCCCTTCCGCGACTCCTCCTCTACCTCCGTCTCCGAAGCTGCTGACGTGTCTATGGAAGATCGTGACGTCACTTCTCATTCCCTCTTGCCACCCTCACCTTTCACCAGAACACTCAACGCTTCAACCAACAGTAATTTACCTTTACCCCCTCGCAAAGCGCATAGACGCTCTAACAGTGATATTCCGTTTGGGTTTTCCACCGTTTTGCAATCTTCGCCACCGCTTATTCCTCTCCGGGGCAGAGAAAACCCCGTTTTGGCTAAACCTGCTCAATTGGTCAAAAGAGAAACACCGTGGGACAGGGGTGTTGACCACAGTAATGTAGAGGGGTCTGGGGAGAAGAAATCCCCTGAAGGGGAAGTGGTGGATGATCTTTTCTCTGCTTACATGAATTTGGATAGCTTTGATGCGTTGAACTCTTCTGGAACCGATGACAAAAACGGGACTGAAAATCGCGATGATTTGGATAGTAGAGCGAGTGGGACTAAGACTAATGGTGGTGACAGTAGTGATAATGAAGCTGAGAGTAGTGTTAACGAGAGTGGGGATGGTGTGGTTAGGCAGGGAGGGAGTGAGAAGAGGGAAGGGATGAAGAGGAGTGCGGGTGGGGACATTGCACCCACCACCAGGCACTATAGGAGTGTCTCCATGGATAGTTTCATTTCGAAATTGAACTTTGGTGATGAGTCGCCGAAGCTGCCACCTTCGCCAGGGCCGAGAACCGGTTTGATTTCACCAGCCGGGGGAGTTGATGGGAATTCGTCCGCCTTCAGCTTGGAGTTTGGAAATGGGGAGTTCAGTGGGCCTGAATTGAAGAAAATTATGGCCAATGAAAAACTTGCT
Source organism: Macrotyloma uniflorum (assembly GCA_016859785.1). Lineage (NCBI taxonomy): Eukaryota > Viridiplantae > Streptophyta > Magnoliopsida > Fabales > Fabaceae > Macrotyloma > Macrotyloma uniflorum. The sequence goes on from BDMB01000031.1 coordinate 1,139,722, forward strand.
GAGATTGCCTTGACCGATCCAAAGCGTGCAAAAAGGTGTTGATGTTGAGCCATTAGACATCCTATCTTATAGATAGTAAACATACTAACATATGTGGTTCATGTTACTGATTGATTAGGTTTTGGGTTTATTTTCAGGATTCTGGCCAACCGGCAATCGGCTGCACGATCCAAAGAGCGGAAGATGCGGTACATTTCTGAGCTAGAACATAAGGTTCAGACTCTACAGACGGAAGCCACTACATTATCTGCACAGCTTACTTTGTTACAGGTGGGAACCTAACCTGTTTGTGTTGTTGGTAATTTAATAATTAGTACATTATTGCTTTGCTTTCTAATTTGATTGAATTCCTCTCAATTATATGAATTCAGAGAGATTCTGCTGGACTCACTAACCAGAATAGCGAGTTGAAGTTTCGCCTTCAATCCATGGAACAACAAGCAAAGCTCCGAGATGGTATTACTGCCCTTTCATTCGTAGTTTTTCAAAATTTCTTCCCATTTTGTTTTATTGATCTGTGCTAGGTATCAGTAGTTAATTGTTCACTTATACTCTTGGTTGAACTAGTCTTCACATTTTAGATTATGTTTCATGTCAACGTGCATAGTGAATACTTCTTGCGAAGAGTGCAAGAGTGGGGGTGAACCGGTTCAGCAGATGGCTTGTAAAGTTGAAAAAAATGCAATTAACGATAAATTTGCCGTTCTTTACTTTTATGATACTTAAGAGGTGATAAGCTATTTAATTGCGTGTTTTTGCCATAATGGAAATATTATAGAAGTATAGACAGTAGTGGTGTATAGAAGTTGTTCATGTAGCTCCTTCAAGTTGTTGGGATAAATTTTATTCTCAATCATTTAGGATTTTAGTTTACATTAGCTCTCAATTTTAGTTTATTCCAGTAAACTTTATATATGAAGACCAGGGGCCCGGGCCTTTACATTATCTCATTCTGTTAACGTTATTTTTACTTCTGATTACTGATCCTATTGAGAATAATATTTATAAATTATGTTGGCAACCTTTCAGAAATAATAATTATCATGACTTTTCATATAACAGATTAAACTCTTAGGCCAGTTGGTTCTTGATAACCAAAACTTTATTATCCAGCGGTTAAGAGTTTGGTTAGGAGTTTCATTCTTGCCACTCGCGATAAAGGGGATTGCCCGGCAAGGTCGTATTTTGTATACAAAAATCATTCATGAGCCTTCACGAACTAACTTTTTTGGGATAATAATTAGTTTATTACTGTTCCATTTATTAACTTTTCTCTAATTAGTGGAATTTTATGGCACGGATACAATGCTAATTTAGTGCTGTCCTCATTGTAAATGTATCATCAAATCATTTTGCTAATAATAGTAGGCCCACTGAATTCAAAATGCTTTATATATTCATCATATTAAGGCCTTTCTATGTTGAAGTGTATCTCGTGAGCAACTCGGTTGGAGAGCTACCATAGTAAGATGCTGAGGATATGACCCGATTCTTTGCTGATATTTAAGTGGCCTGTTCAGTTATTTGTGTCCAAATTTCTTTGGGAGGGTTGAAGAAATATTATGCTTATGCACGAGATTTCCTTTGCATAGAAGCTCGTTATGTATATTTCTTATAAGAATGACTGTTTTTGGAAGTGACATGTGTTCATCGTGAATGCTTTGTTTTTGAGACTAGTAGAAATCATCGACTCCGTCTGATTAATTCTTTACCCTGTATTTTCTTCTAATAGCTCTAAATGAGGCGCTTACTGCTGAGGTTCAAAGACTAAAGCTTGCTACTGCTGAATTGAGTGGAGATTCGCATGGTTCTAGCTGTTTGATTCCTCAACATTCTGTCAACCCTCTGATGTTCCAGCAGCAACAGCCTCCCTCTGCATCCCAGCAAAACATTCATCTTCAACAGCAACAGCACCAGCACCAGCACCAGAATGGTAATGGCAACTCAAATTCCGACATAAAACTATAGCTTGGGAAGGAGGTCCTGCAGCTGTATGGTTGGTTTGTTATATATTCACTGCTGTTTCATTGCACTCATTTCCGCATATTTACAGAAAGTTTTCCTTAATTGCTATGATATGAAGTTTGATTCGCATTACCTGTCCAACTCGGTCAGAAAGTTCATATACAAGTTCTAATTCCTGTCCTATATCTAAATTATAGAGCATATTTAATTTCAGTATATATATTATATATTAAATTGTAAGCATTATTTGGACATGATTTGTTTTATGATGACATTTAAAAAAACTGTTCAAACTTTCTTTTTTGTAAAGAATGATCATTCTGTTGTGGATCTGTTCTAATTTTCTATGCACGTTAGGAATAAGTTAATCTAAAAAGTTCAATGTATCACATCGAAGTCAAATCAATAATTCAATTATGAAGACCGTACCAACATCTTCTCACGAAATCTACGTTATACCACTATATCAAGATTAAAATATCTTATAACTTAACTTTACTTAACTTTATATAATTGCGCAGTTGTGGATATTTGTAAACAATGATAAGAAAAAGTTAATTCTACAAAATTGTAAGTAAAAACTATATTTCCATTGTATCTGCATAATTATTTTCACTATCATTATTATCTTTTTGCAGTTGCAATAATACTACTACATTATTATATTCATATATTTAATATGAATTACTAATACTACTGTCATGATATTTAAATAATTAATATGAATTATATTAATGTAAGTAATATTAAAAGAGGATTGTAGTGAATTTTTTTCATCATTTTACTTGTGTTTCATATATTATTTACTAAAAATGTATTCAATAAAAAGTCATCTTGAAATTTATGTATCTTTTTTTTACTATTTTTCTATATTGTATCTTAGTTTGAATGAAACAAACTCTTGAAAATTGTATTTTTAGATATTAAGAAATATATAAAATATTTTGTTATAAATAGTTTCTATATACACAAAAAGATGAATGCATAGTGTAATTTTTAAGATATCAATGTAGCAACCTAATGATATAATGTAATATTTTAAGAGTAGAAATGGATGGGACCAATTAAGATTTTAATATGTCTAATTAATTTTAAAAAAAAATGTCTAAACTTGTTTTATATTTGGGGTAATTTTTTTAGGTTCAACTTGACTTTTTAAAAAAAGTTTTGTTTGATTTATTAGTCTATTTAAAGATTTATTTTAAATAGATTAGTCAATTAAAAGATTAATGAACAATGTGTCTATACAAAATAAATAATAAATATTAAAGTCATTATCAAACAAAATTTGAATTCTCTACTAATTTCTTAATTCAACCATTTTTTAGTTGTTATTTTTTTATCTAATATTTTAAAATAATTATATTATCTATCAATAAATTTTGAAGGACATATTAAATCCTTTGCCTTTTTTCATAAGATAAAACAAATATTTCCGATAATTTAATATGTTGTTTAAATTTTATTATATAAAGTAAATCCAATAGTTAAAAAATATAAAAGAAAATTAGAAAAATTCAAATCTCTACTAGAAATGATAACATAAATAATAGGTTGAACTTAAGAATTTGTGTTAAAAATATTATATAAGAGTCTAATATAATTAGTACCTGATATAAACTTATTTTTTAAAATTAAATACTTACATACTTCAAACTTTTAAATATAAAAATAAAAATAAAAATAAATTAAAAAAATTAATAGAGACATGAAGACCGATATGTATGTAAAATTAAACATTTACAATACGGTGTTAAATTAGAAAGAATTGTTCATTAAAAATAAATAATAAAAATAATTTATATAAACTCTTTTATGTATTAAAAAATATAATAAATTTAAGAAAATTTAAATAATTCAAATTCTAAAATATAATTCCTGGTTCTACTATCTTTATTTAAAAAAATATTTTTTTTATTATTATCTTTATTTTATAAAAAAATTTACATAAGAAATAAATCGTAATTTAAATACCACTTAAATTAATTCTAATAAAATATTTGTTGACGAAAAATTATTGAAAATATTTTAAGTAATATATTGGAAATTTAAATTTTAAATTATCTGTCTGTATCTCTAATACTATCCTACAATTTAATTTTATAAAAAAGAAAAAGAAAATAAGAATCTTCAATAAACTCAAAATTTTAAACCATTGAAAATAAAACAGCACATCAATTAAATTCTTAACATACGGGAGCATGGTAGTTTGGAAAATGTGTCCTCGTTTCTCAAATTTATTGGTTTTCTGTTAAATAAATAGAAATAATATTTTATATTGAAAATAAAAGTTCATAAGTCAGGATGGCCGAGTGGTCTAAGGCGCCAGACTCAAGTTCTGGTCTTCGAAAGAGGGCGTGGGTTCAAATCCCACTTCTGACATCTATTTTATTTTTATAAAACTTTCTTAAAATAGAGGATAAAACCCAAATTTTAAGCTAAAAAAAGTGTGAATAATTGCTTTATTTTTATCCTTTTTATAACAAATAATTTTATAATTAAAGACATATTCTTTAACACACGTTTCAAATCAATATTCCGCAATTTTCTGTTCCTTTAGAATAGATCCCAATGCAGTGTTCAAACAAAAGAGTCTTTGGATCTCAATTTGAGGCCTGGTTTAAGTTTTTGTGAGCCTATTGGGCCTAGAACTTAGTCTGAGTCCACGAATATTGTGTTGTTGACGGGTCACTCTCTCTCACGTGTGCTACCTTGGCTAGGGTTCCATAATCACGATTGTGAAGCTCTGTTTTCTTCTCCATCTTCGTTCGTATTTACCTTCCATCAGTAGGTTTCTCTCTTCCACCACAACTGATCTCTCTCTCAATCGTAATGGCACCTCCTCCAGGACCTTATTCCGGTACCAGCACCCTAGCTTTGGTATGCTTCCAAATACCCATTTTCGTTTGTTTCTCGTGAACAACGAGGTTCTAATTCACTGACAACTTTTTACTGTTTTTCTCTAAAACCTAATGCATTGGGTAGGTCGCTAGAGTTTCTGCTTTCTCCTTCGGCGTTGTTTATGGAAGTATCAAGCTCAAGTACCTTAAGGTAATTTATCGAATCCTTTGTTCTTTAATAGTTGACTCCTTTTTCTATGAGGTTGATATGCATTTCTGAAACTTTAATTTGGTGATCTAGAGAAATCCATGATTGGATTTTTATAGAAAATATTTATAAATCCTGGTTGATCTGAAATTCTGAATTGCTGTCCACATGTTTTTTTTTTTTTCAACTCAACATTCATGTTCAGTGGGGTTAATATGTTTATATGCAATGGTACTCAATTCGGTAACCCTTTGATCGTTGAGATGATTTAAGCATTGCTTCCTTTTCTGGGGTTTTGGTTCACAGTCTACTATCCCTTTTGGCGGAGGTATTGTTGTTAGAGCAATGTGCTTATTGTTTAAAGGATTTTAATTCTTGCACTGAGAAACACGGATTTATTGTTTTTGGTTTGATTAATCAAAGCTTCAGTCTGCGAATCCTTTCGTGACTAATTCTACTTTCAGTCTAGATCTACAGCCTTAATGTGAATTAAGCCCTTTTGCCGGATCAATTTGTTGACTGAATTATTAATGTTTTGGTAATGATCATGATATGAGTGTCAAATAGTCCCCCGAATTTTTGGAAAACAGTTATATTCTTAATGGTTTAAATATGTTCTGATTTTTTTGCTACATAATTTTGTAATCTTTGTTCAATTTCATTGGCATGCATTGTTTTGCTGCACCATGCGTTGTATTTTTAATGTCTTCCATTTCTAACTCCAATTGTGTTGAACGCGTCCCATTTTTACATTTCTTATTTCTTGAATTTCGGATGTCTTACCTTGATCTGACATCTACATTTTACGATTATATTGTACTCTGTAGAACTTCTTTGTAGGCAATGGGCATTATTCTCTTTGTTTTGTTTGTTTACTTTCAGGCAAAAGCCAAGTCTCATAAAAAAGCCGAGGACAAGGCTCATCACTGAAAGGAATGAGAGATACCAGTCTTCTGTCTGAGGATGGAGTAGAATACTGAAATAATTCATGACAAACTGTACCATGTTTTTCTCCCATTTTTTTTTTTTTTCTGGTTTAAGCTTTGGATGGTCTTGAAGCGATGATTTAGTGCACTATGAAAATATTCAAGATTTTGCCTTGTTATAATAAATACTGTGTCTTTCTTTGAATTCCATGTTTATATTGCAAGAATGAAAGGTGCTTGCTATGCCATATTTGCTTAATAGTTATGCATTTTAAAAAATTTCCAATTTATTCTTAAATTAAGTCATTCACTGTTTTCATGTGCTGTGTATTGAAATTTTAAAGTGTATTCTTCCCATTATGTTTTTTTTTTTGGTTGGGGTGATTGATTGAAATGGGTGGGAGAAAAATGAACTCCAGTCTTTTGTTAGATCATGTGTACAGTTACGATCAGGTGTAAGTCCTACCAAGGAAAGCCAAACAAGAACACTTAATGTAAGTAACCTGATCAAGGAAACCAAAACCAGAACACTTAATGTAAGTCCTTGTGGCTGTTTTTCGAAAAAATTCTCGCTACCTCCTCCTCATCTCAGGGTTTGTTGTTTATTCTAGGATGTCTGTATCTAAATGGGGTCCCCTTCTTTGGGAAGGGTTCGAGTAGGATTCCCTTCCTTAGATCATGGGTATATCATAACAGATCATTGTTGTTTTTTATGCTCTTTTAGGTCATTATCTGTGTGAGGTCGGGTATGTCTATTCTCCTAGCACGAAGAAGTTAAGTATTATGTCCGGGTACAAATCCGATTCTTCTTGATAGGGTATGGATCTTAAATGGAAAGGGAATAGAAAAAATTTCATGGATCCATCAAAATTAAAATCCGTCCGCAACTAATGTCAAATTGGATAGGATTTACTTGTCTTTACCTTTTTCTTGCCATTTTGTACCATTGTGGATCTCGCCTCTGCAATGTGAAGAACGACTAATACAGTCCTGGTCCAAGTTCTTTTTGTTCACAGCATTGGGTCAAAATAGAGTAGCACATATAAAGAAATGAATTGAAAAATCGTGACTGAAACTGAAACAAGGGTTCATGAGTTAGATTAGGGAAACAAGAGGAGGGATTTGGATATGGGAGCAAGTGGATGGTAGAGTCCTGTTGGGACAAATCACTTAACCCAAATTGTTTGTGTTCTTTCGTTCGTTCATTTGCTTCCCACTTCCCTGTGTATCAAAACTCAACTTTAAATGTATATTATTATAATATTGAAAGGGTACATTTTTATTTTAAATTTAACCAACCAAGTAAAAAAAGATTTATTTCCTTGTTCTTATTCCTTTATTCTAAAATAACAACAGGTTTGTTCTCCTAAAATATATTTCTACTTCTCTTTTATCTTTATCTTTTTACTTTATTTCTTTCCTTTATCCAAACAAAGTCTTAACGGTAAACTAAATAAAAAGTGGTGTTGTTTTTTCTAAGTGTACTTTTTTGTGGAATGTATTACGCAATAAAGTATACCATGTTTGGTATTAAATTTTATTTTTATGGCAAGTTTAGAATACATTGTGTGGTTTGTATACTTCATCGGGCTCTAAGAGTAAATTACTTATCTACATATGACGCATATCCTGTCCTTGTGTTCAAGTTCGAATCTCAGGTGTTCGTATGTTCATGTTGAACGTTATGTTATACACAGTCTTGTGTCAAACCTTCCACTTTTATCTAGGAGGATAACACTCTAGTTTATTCACTACTGAAAGTAGTTTGATCTGATCCGTGTGCTTTATTAATGGCGGTTTGTATAGTAGTTAGCTTCCTCCACATTTGTTCATGAGCTAAATGCAATTGAAATTTACTGGCTTGCCCAATATTATTGAGGTTCGAAAGTTAAAATTGATTAGTGCTTTTTCTTTATTCACTACTCTGGATGTGAATTTGTGGTTTCCTCAACTACTTTTCCGCAGAATAGCAACCGAATCATATTGTTAAGTTTCTTCTCTATCTCGATAATTTTGAAACCATATGAATTGCTTTTACGAATGAAAGGTAATGGAACGGAGAAATGTTAAGACTGAATTCAATGAAAGCATGAAGTTTAAGAAAAAGGTTTCATTTCTTGGTTAAATGTTAATTAGATTATTCTGTAAGAGTCTGCCGCAAACACTTCTGCGAACCCCTATTTTCAGCTGCTAGAAAAGCCCATTCTTCTTGGTGTAGGTAAGCGAAGCCCGTGATTCGATTTTTGTTTTTTAGAAGCCCATTCGGCGTTTTTGGTGACTGAGAGCTCAATGTAGTGAAAAGAACACCAGCTTCTACATCTCTAAATGGGTTTTGTCCGACCAAAATAGGCTGACACGTCAAATTTAACTCCGAATATTTACTAGAAAAAGGACAAAGAAATTAGGAAAGAATTTGTGTAATCTCTTTTTAAAATTATCATAAAAAGGTAAAATTCTAAAAAATTATAAAAATGGATAAGTCCTGTTTAAAAAAAAATAAAATTGACTTCAGTCGTGTTAATTGTTTGTTCGATGACTCTTTCATCACCAAATGCGCACTCCTCCGAACAAAAATAGCAGAATAAAAGATTGATTAGTAGTATATTCTCATCTTTCCGAAGCACGACTTACATTTTTTGTATATATATTTTTCCTTAAATTTGACCTATTCAGAAATATGAAAAAGAAATTACAAAAGTTTGATAAAAGGACAGAAGAATTTGGATCCTAGGACATTATATTGTGATGCTGGTAAATAAAATATTCTTTTTATTTTTTTCTGTTTATTGTTAATGCGGGGACCAGCATATATTCGAAGATAATCAGTTATGCCGGTGTTCTAATCAGGATTACTGTGTTAAAACGATTCTGGGGACAGGAAAATCATGGGATTAAGAAAATGAAACATTAGAAATTGCAACGCAGTTGATTTTGTCTCTCCATGTTTGTCTCTTTCTTCAAAATCCTTTGTTCATGTTACTAATAAACAACTAACACTATTAATTTGATTTGACCTCAATGCTATCACCGAATCTCATCGCCTCGATATCTTTTGTCTTCTTTTGCCTCCTACCATTTCTTCTTTTAATCTTTTCATTTCATCTTCTCTGACTACTTCATTACAATATTTTGTTAGTTGGAAACATACCTTGTACCATTATTACACCAAAGTTCCCTCCAATTATCCCGTTTTGGAATCAAATCATGGTTTCTGAAAGCAAATAACTTCTTTAGTTAATCAATTCAAACCAAAATGATTTTTCTTGTTGGTCCATGTCCACAGAAGCCAGAGGCACTCTGTTTCTCCCACTATTAATCTAATCATAACAATTCCCATGCACTTCCATTTTTGTGCCCTTGATTCGTAATTGAGAACATCATGAGTAAAATATACATCTAATTCGCAGGATAATGAAAGGTACAAATTTGCAACAGGATTATGTAGTTGGGATCTAATGCAGTTCGAAGACAAAGATCAGGTTTTGAGTTCCCATAATCTCAATGTTAGACAAGGGGAAACATAATAATTAATTGAAGCAAGCACATGTAACGTGACCATGTTTAGCAACTTAAACTACAAACAAAGTTAACCCTTAATGCTTGTTACTTCTTATTCCAACTTGAAAATAAAAAACTATTTTGATTCACACCGTTTCTGCGATTTCTTTTATCAGCAAGAGGCACTTCCTTGCTTTTCTTGTTTCTAATGATTTGGAAATTATTAAAGGTTGTATTTTTTTAATGAACAATATAATTAACAATTGGTGATGCAGATAGATGAAGATGTGAGTGAAACGTGTATCATGGGCTGTTCCTTTTTTCTCTTATTTTTTTGTATTGAACATGAATTCAACAAAACTGTTGCAGTGCAGCATAGATGGATCCGAAATCCCGTGAATTATCTCGACAACAGGTGCACTTTCGAAGGATCATCGGATAAAATCTCGTAACTCCGAATCATCTCATCACACTAACAGTTCCACTTTTTCTGTTCACTTTTAACACAGTGACATGAACCCCCACTGAAACAAGACAGTTCAAAAATAGGTTTCGATTATTTGATTAGCCTTTAGATAGCTACAATTTTGAATCTTTACTTTTTAAAATTAAAAATCATTTCTTTGGGGTTTCTTATGCATCATTTTTTTTTTAAACCCTAGTTTCCAAAATTATACGTATATAAAATGAATATTTGAAAGCTTGACGAGAACAGAAAATCCAGCTGTTAAGGATAAAAAGTGAACATTTTGTGTTAGCTTTCTAAAAGTAGACCTAGTACAATGCATAGAAAAATTGCAATGCACGATAAGAAAGAGAGAAAGAAAGAGGGCTAGTGGGCTAGGGCCAAGCCCACATGAGTCACCCCACTGGGTTCCACATGGGCTTGACTACGATGGAGGCAACAGGCACAATCTCGTAAATATGTCAAACTTTTGTGGCATTTCAAATTCCCCGAACCATATATACCTTCAACTCCACCTACCCAATTCAACCCTTCATTCACACTTTCAAAATCCAAATTCCAAAACGAAACGCACTCACACACTCCGTTCCGTTCCGTTTCGTTCTTTTTTCGTTCAGACTGTTAGAGAATGTCGCCGTCCACGACGGGAAACTGCAGCAAAATCCGACGCATTGTGCATGTGCGGCAAATGCTTCTCCGGTGGCGGAGGAAGGCGCGGCTGGCGGCGTCGGACGTTCCGGCGGGGCACGTAGCGGTGTGCGTGGGGCCCAGCCGGAGGAGGTTCATCGTACGCGCCACGTACCTGAACCACCCGATCTTCAAGATGCTTCTGGCGAAAGCAGAAGAAGAATACGGTTTCTGCAACCACGGTCCTCTCGCTCTTCCTTGCGACGAGTCTCTGTTCGAAGAGCTTCTCCGGGTCGTGGCCCGACCCGTACCCGGATTATACACACTCGAGGATTTAAGGAGACGGTGCCACGTGGGTTTGTCGAGTAGCAGCAGCTCTGAATCGTGGCCGTTGCTTCGCGATGAACTGATCTGCTGAGTTAACTCAATGAACATTAATCACTAACTACTTTTTTTCGGCGTTCGTGATTTTTATTCTAATTATTAATTTTGGGTGTTTTTTTAGTTATTAGAGAGAGATTAAATGCTGTTTGATTATTATTATTATTATTTTATTCGTTAGAAGAGTTGGTTGTAATAGGTGAAGTGTTGTCTGTTAATTAATTATATTGTAATTTGTATTTATTAAAATATGCAAATTACTTGGATCAATTAGAGAAGTTTACAGCAAAATGTGTTATTCCTTTTGATCCTCTTTTTTTCTTTTTGGATTAATTTTAGTTCTATGGATAAAGTTATCTTAACAAGCTTTATAAGAAAGAAAATTCTTTTAAAAAGTGGAAATGCGTAAGCCAAATATTAATATTTTTTTTATTAGAAAAAGAAGAAAATATCTAATTTACCATTGACTTCATGTTTGTTTTCTAATCTAGAATCATAATCAAATGACAATACAATGCATGATTATTTGAAAAAAATAAGGAACAAGACACGTGATAAAATACGAAAAAAATTATAAGGTATAATTTCAAAATGCTTCACAATTCCAATCATGAAAATTGGTTAGGTTCTAATTTTTTTTTTTTTTTGAAATATTGTAGAAACAATTTATAGGAAGGTGGAAATCTTTGTTTCTACTAGCTAGGACATGATGGTAATTTCACATGTGTTCAAGAATAATTAAACTTATGCTTTGTTTGATAGGATGATGAAAAGTAAGAGAATGAAGAAAGAAAAAGAATAAAATAGAAATAAGTAAAAATAAAGATGGTTTGTTTGAGAAAAAAATTAAGAAAAATGAAGAGTTTTTTTATTTGATTTTATTGCTTTTCTTTTAAAAAAAGACTTCATAATGAATTATTTATTTTTAAACTGGATTATGAGGTTATTTTTAACATAAATTATAATGAAAAAAATACAATATAGAATGAAATTTATTTTATATATTTTGATATGTATTATAAGAGTCAAGAAAAAAAATGAAAATTTATATGTATCGATATTTTTTTAACCTATATAAATATTTTTTAATAAGAAAATTTGGATGAAAACATATATTAAATAAAATAATTAATTCTAATAATTTATCTTTAAACATGATTTTATATATTTTTACCTTTTAGTCTAAACCTAAATACTTATTTTATTACATTAAAAAAATACTACATAATTATTTATTTAATGTTGTTGGAAACAATGATTGCATGTTAGAACTTAGGAGGTCTTTCTCGTGGTATTGTATGATTTTGGAGCCTTAAAGGGACATAGACTTCATAGCATAGTTGACTTTTTATTTTATTTTTTCAACTATTCACTTAAAAATAGAAGAAAATAAAAATAAATGTTTTATTTTAAAATTTTAGATGAAATTCTCTTCGAATTGTTTATGAAAGTTCTTATAAAAACATTATTTTAATATAAATATCATAATTATGTGTTTCTTAAAATTATTTTTTTTTTCTGAGTAATTTTTTTCATTGTTAAAGAACTCTTGTTAAAAAATGAAGAAAAAAGTGAAGATAATCCCTATGATTGTGCTTTGCACTTTGGAAGGCTCTCAAATTTCTGTCATTTATTTCATTACATATTTACAGCCACATCTTCTATCTAAGATTTTTTATTTGAGTTATAAGATGAAAAATATATTCAAAATTCATATATTGGATTTAAATAGTATTTAATATATTCATAATTATTCAAATTAATATAAAGCTTAAATTAACCAAAAAAAACGAGTATTTAATTAATATATTCATATTGGAATATTAACTTCATTATTAAGTCACACTTGTATCTTTATATAATAGTGAACAAGTATTGAGTAGTTAATTAAAAAAAATCAATTTCTCTTTCTTTAATTAGTGTTTATGTAAAAATTATTGTTATAATTTGGTTTTGAGTGAAATTCTTTTCTACCCATTTATGGATTATTTTCGTAATTTCAAAATTATATCACTTTTCAATTCTACTTCAATCTATTAAATTACGCGTGTGTAAAATTAAATGTTTATTATTTTATTCTTGTAAATTTTCAAATACTAATTAAATTAAATATTTCATTATCATATTTGATTATTCATTAATAATCATTATAAATAATATTTTATTGTATTTTTTTAAAATACTAATTAAATATTTTATTCTATTAAAATATATTATTTTTTCTTTAAAATATAACAACATTTATTAAAACAAGCAAAATTCAAGAAAAGTTATTAAAAACATAGTACGACTTTATTCTATTTTCACAGTTTAGTCTAAAAGCACAGCGGTTTGATAGCATACTTGACTTTATTGTTCTTTTTATATATTATTAGAATTTAAAATAAAATAAAATAAAATATATCATGAAAAATATATTAAAAAACCATTTATTGGAGTTAACTAGTATTTAAAAAGTTAATGATAATTCAAATTAATATAAAAGCATAAATTAAAAGAAAAAGGAGTATTATCGGAGTGAAATGAAAAAGAAAAAGCCACGATAAAATAGTAATCAAGATCTTTGTAAGATAAATTAGTTTAATTAAACAAGTTTTCTTAGTTAATGAGAAGATAATAAAATAAAATATACTTATCGAATAAGATTTTTTAATTTTTCTTAAGATAATCATGATTGACTCTTTTTATTTTAGGCTTTCTAAAGTTGTGTTTTGGAAATTCGTTTGACTAATGTAAAGAAAGTAATAATAATGTGAGTGTTAGATTAGTGTTACATTTAATGGAATGAATAAATAAAAAAGATTATATTTTCATTATTCTTTTAACATTGTTTATTTATTTTAAAATAAAGAAGGTATAGTATATTTAACCTTGGTATAATTATAAATTGAAATAATTAAAATTGAAGGGACCGTTGTCTGTAGTTGGAGAATTATAAGGAAGATTCTTTAAGAGAATATAGGAAGAGTCTTGGAATCGAAAGATAACTTTTTCTTCATCCCAAACTTTATATAAGATGTGGTCTTAAATCTTTATACACGGGATAACTATGTGATTTGACATCATCCAATCTAATTAGCTTTTTTATCCATAACAATTTTCATATTTGCAATAATTGAGCAAGCAGGATAACATGCAAACGCAAAGGATAGGGTTATATCATATGTATATGACATAAAGTTGAAAAATGAAAACAATTTTAATCTTAAATGTAAAAAGTTATTATAATGATTATGAGTCTAACTCATTTTAAAAAATATTTTATTTTTAGTCAATACGAAATTTTTTCAATACTCTTTTTCACGTTGAGAATACATTCTCAATTCGAACGTGTCCCGTTAACAAATGATCTAATTTAAGTTTAACAATCTTAGTAATAATTAGAACTGTACATAACGACCCGTTAACAATTTTGCTAACAATCAGAACTTTTTCAAACTATGTAAAATTGATCATAATATATTAATTGAGAACTCAATTTAGGTCTAACAACCTTATTAATAATTAGGGTTTTATATAGCAATTATTTAACAACCTTATTAACACGTGATCTAATTTAGGCTTAACAACTTATCAATCAAGGTATAATATATTAATAAATAGTTCAATTTAAATCCAACAACCTTATTAACTAGACTTTGATATCATATAAATAATAATTATGAGTCTAATTCACTCAAATTTAGAATGTAAGATTTTTTTGTCACTTATATATTATAATTAAATCTTAATTTTATTATTTATATATTGTAATTAAATGTTAATTTTAGTTTATGTGATATTTTTATAGTTAAATATTTATCAGGTATATGTTTACGTTAACATGTGTCCAAGTCAATATCATATTCAGGATCTAAGTAGCTGTAACACCAAAAATTATACATTGAATCAAAATTTAAAAACACACGCACTCAGTTCACCGTGATTTGATGCAAATGCATGCTTTCTTTCTACCTCTCTTTTTGTCTGATATGAACTCGATCACTCCATGCTTTTCCCCCTCACTTTTTTTATCATTGTTGTTTTGAATAATATTGTTTTTCTTGAGCTTGACCTCCGCAATCAACGAAGAAGAATTCAGCTTTAGTTCTGTCAATTCGTACGTGAACATTTTCAGAACACTATATTCGATCTTTAGTACTGATCAATCTACTGCCATAAAGGTATGCATGCAGAGCCAATGTTAGGTTAGGCCAGGGAACACAAAAGGAGAGTAATACTAATGACTGTGTTAAACGAAGAAATCTTGAAAGTAATAATTACATGTATATTCTCCACTCATATAATTTTCAATCCATCTTTTAACTATCACAGTAAATTTTTATCACTTGTTGGAAAAAAAAAACACAATGTGGAATTTCCAACATGAAAAGAAAAGGATCACGGGTTTCTTTCTGCTGACAATGTAAAAGGAAAGGTAGTGACTGGTGAGTGGATATACTGTTGTTAATCTAGAAAGAATAGAGTGCTGCATGTGCAAGCACAGATATACATATATATATATATATATATATATATATATATATATATATATATATATATAGTCGTTGGAGTGCTATTAAGGGCAATGAGATTTGTTCCTTAAAGCAAAATCATTCACTGTCTACACATAATTCATGAATGTGTACTTCTATTGGAGGGTAGTTTGAAATATAGTTGCAGCCTAACAAAGATGAAGTTACAGTTTCTTGATTTTGGGGAGAGTAATCTATGATATTAAATTAACCCTTTTGAAAATTGAAAACGAAAATGAAAAGAGTGTAAGAAATTGTTGTGGGGGCAGTGTGATTGAGATTGGGATGTTGGTTGGAGTTTTGTGAAGAGTGATTGAGGGGTAATGATCCTGTTCTAATCAGAAGGTTAATGGGTATGGCTAAGAAAAGTAAAAGAGAGGACCCACTTGAATGTTTGAATAATGATGGTCTAAAAGTATCCAATCCGAGACCAACTGATTGTTTCGACGGAAAGCATTACTTGGGTCAGCCTCAATGGATCTTGTCTTCTCATTTATTGGATTCTTCACAACATTTTTCCTCATGTTGGACCCTCATGCTATCATTTCCCACATGCTAAAGCCTAAAGAATTCAACTTTTCTGAAAAGATATACACATAACAAAATAAAAATATGATAAGGGACAATCAAAAGTAAAACACTTCCATGCCCTCCCCCATTTGAATGTTTCTAAAGAACTCTCATATACATTATGGGAGTGTGTGTAAAGAAGGAGTGAATAAATTATATATGATATTATGTTCAATGTTTGGTGAAAGAGTTTTGTGGTATATATATATATATATATATATTATATTTATCTTATCTGTTTTGAGTATAATTGTTTTATGTTAAAGATATTTATGACCTCGTACGGAAAATAATGAGTGTGAGGTGAAAGAAAAAGAAAAAGGAGAAATAAAATAAGATGGGTATATGCTAAGCATTTTCCAATTTAAAAATTAGAACTTTATTTTTGAAAGAAAGAGTCATTAATTGATTTGGGTACAAGGGATTGGTCATGTCATTTCTAAAATAGACATCTAACCTCTATCCATCCCTAAGTACACCTAATCCACTGCATTTGCAAATGGCATGTTTCTACTGTTCAAAGTTTAGGTCTTTTTCTATTGATTCAGATTGAACTTATAATAGATTCAATTTATTATAAATGGAAATCATATGTTATCAATAATGAAATAGGTATTATTCTGATCCTTAATGTTTTTCTTTGTAAACAGTTGAGTGTTTAATTCATCAGTGGTGCTTGTAGAAGTTTTTTTTTTTTTTCAAGTACACAATCTCCTTTCTAAAATTCAGACAACTTTGATTTTAATCCGATGAAGCAACATATGATGTTTGAAGAAAATGTTTGTTGTTGGTATAATACAAAAAAGAAAACTTTGATTCTTGTAGGAAGAGAAAACAAGTAACTGAGAGATAAATTTCTACAGTAATCAATAAGAATCAGAATTTTGTTGGTGGGTAAGAATTCAAGTCATAATAGCAGGGTCTCAATTTTGTCAAATGACAAAGTTTCATTACACACACAAAGTCAAGGATGGAGGATAGAGATGAAGGAAAAATGAGAAATGGAAGAAAAAAGTGAAGAGATTTTCTCCATTCCTCTCGTAAATTCAGATGTTATTTTCTGGTTTTGTCTCTTCTGTTGACTAAATGGAGTAAACCATGTGTTAAAGTTTATTTTTTATTTATATATATATATATATATATATAATCTGGAACATGTATGTATCCAAGATTAAGATTAATGATAATAATAATAGTAATAATCTGATTCATAATGAAAATGCATGCATAATGCATATGTGGTTGTAAGAGACGTTCATGCATTCTACGTATATGATGATCATGTGATGGAGTGAGAGTTTTTGTGGTGATGGCGTTGTGTTGTGGGGGCGTGATCACGTGCTGCTCGTACCTACCAAATTATGGTGGGGTCGATCACTGTGCGAACTTGGATCAGCTTCTACCGGTATATCACAGCAACATTCAGCGGAGGAGTCACAATCAGTGGTTTAGTTTTTGTTTTTCTTTTTTGGATAGGTGATGGCGGGTGAGATTACAGTTCCCCAACCCGGTTGGACCCGATTTGGGATTCGTACTTTTTATATGAGAAGACATTTTTGTCCCTTCCTTCTTCTCCAACAATAAAACTACCACCTGAGACCAAATGGGAAATTTCGACCCAAGGACATCAACAACGGAATATTCCCCAGTTTTTGATAAGATATGCCACCTTCACAATAATTATTTTTTAAGTATCTCATCACTCCATAATAATCCCATTTTTTTTCTCTTTTATTACTATTTTTATGGTATATTTTCTCTCTAGTAAAAATACGGCGAGTTTATCTGAAATTTATGTTAGAAGACTGAAAGAATTTATTTTGATTTAAGTTCTTAATCTAATTTTTTGTGGGTCAAATGAATCTTAACTTAAGATTTTTTTACTTATTTTTCGTGAGTGAAAACATCACGACCATTATTTATTTAAAATTCATATTCGACTTTCGATACAAAATTTACTTTGATTTAGATTTTTTCATTTTAGGATTACTTCCCTATTTCTGATAGACCGCTATAAGAGAATACGCTATAAGAGAATACAATTTTTTTTCTTATTAAAAGATCTTAAAATTAAAGATTTATATGTTTTTTTTCTTAAAATTAAAATTTTTATATATTTTTTTATTTATATATTATTTTATATTATTAACTTGAATATCAAAATATAATTATAAATACACTTCAATATAGTTAAAATTTTGTTCAGAAGATAAATAATATAAAAAAACTTGAAGGCTGTCTTAAAATAATCATTCAAGTTCGAATAATAATAATTTAATTTAATTTTAAAAAATCAATATATATTATGCAACTGAAGTAAACACAAGTAGTTGTGAAATGTATAAATAAGTATTTATGTGAGACACCAATAAACTTAGATATATACTTTTTAAGAAAAAGTAGTTAATATTATCTTGATTATTTAGAATATTTTGAAAGAAATTAAAAGAGGCAAAATGACAGATAAGATGAGGCAAAATGAGTATAATATTTATGATATAGCAGGGCATGTCGCAAATGGTGGCAATAGATATATCTTAATTGGTGCGATTGCTATCTCTCTCAAATTTGTCTCAGCAGCCCAACACGCTTTCTCTACATTTACATTACACCCCACATTCCATCTCTTTCTCAGGGTCATTTTCACTGTCTTTAGCCCAACCTCAATTCTCATCACAATAAATGAATAAATAAACGAAACAAAAACTAAGATAATAATCCTGACCTCATACTTTTTCTCTTTACAATAACTTTTTATACACAACCAAGACCTCACCCATATAGTGCTTGATGAAAGTTTTTACTACACCTACACTAAATTTGTGGGGTGTTTAGAACGAGTTTTCAAGTTACTTACTTATATTTGACTAGATATAAACAAACAAACTTTTACTGCAACAAAATCAAACCATTATTTTTATGCAGTGACAAATGTTCCCTGTTCCTCTGATTGTATCTCACTGAGACCTAGCTAGAGGTTCGAGCATAGGGAAATGGTGTAGGGTGGTCACTAGGAAAGTTGTGGCCTGACTCTGTATTTATGTTTTCATACACATGCACATGGAGCATCTATATACCACAGTGCACCAGTACACAAAATATGCCCTTATGTACATATTTACTATACATAATTAAAAAACATTGACTTTGGTTCAACCTTTGTCGTTGTTCTATCTGTAAAACTTTTCCAACACAATCTTCTTCTTTTTCTCTTCCTCTTAGATTTCTAATGTACTCTATATACTTCCAAATATTATAAAGTTAGTTTGTTCCAATGTTTAACTCTACACAATTCTGTTAATAAACTTTATTGTTGTACGAGTCTTTTATATTACAATTATAATAGGAATATGCAAAAATAACATTTAAAGTATTATATAGATTACTTTCTTGCAGATAATAGTCATGTAATGATATATTTGGTATCAAAAACATGTTTTCTTTTATTTGCATGATGTTATACATAATTGCTAATACAAAACAACAAAAGGTAACACTGATTGGATATTACCAGTCTGATTCTTAATCTGTTTCTAAAATAATAGTTCAAGATGGGAACCTTCCAGGAAATAGAGAGAACACATGGGTGGGACACTCTATAGTCTCTAGGGACAATTTTCCAGCAGAGAAATTGCATACAGTAGATCTCAAATATCCCAGTAAAGTGAAAGATAATAACACCCTAAATTATTCCATTGGGAGTTTGATGTATCAGCAAGTTAACAGTGAAGTACAGGCAAAGTGCAAATGCATTATTGGAGATAGAAACTAATAGATATTACAAAAAGAAAACCAAAGATAAAAGTGCATGCATGTTTGAGTAATAGAGCTTGTAGGATGTATAAGTGGATGCTAAGTTTTATATTAAATAAAATGCATAGCTTGAGTAACATATAACATAATATTTAGTTTAAACTCTTAATTTAATGTTTTAAAACTATAGATTCAGTACAGCTTGATATTTACTTGTATTGTTGGTCGTGGTTCATCAGTTGAGATAAATATTATTAAACACTTGAACTGATATGCTGAGGTTTTTTTTGTTTTTACTTCACATATATATATATGATATTTGCACAATCAATATCCTCCTGCCACATAATGAAAAAACGATGTAGTCCCAAGTTGCATATATTTGTTTGAATGGGTTGTTTAAATTATACTGAATCTTTTATGGTCCAGAGAAATCAAACCCTTATGCGTACTTGTGTGAAGGACCAAGAGAGAGAGAAAACAAAGGCATGGACAAGAGAGTAATGGGAGAAGATATTTTCTTTTCTCAAGAGGGACATAGAAAATTGGATTAATGTAGGAAGGAGAAGACACATGATCGATGTTTTGGAGCTATGGGAGTTGCCAAGTTGGCGATGGAGCTAAGCAGTTTATAACTTACAAGAGGAGTTGTGAATGTCAGTGGTCAGAAGTCTTTTGTGGCTGAAACCAAAAGAAAGAAAAAGAGGCATTAATAATGCAGAGGACCATCTAAGCACAGGCACACTCTTATTTTCTCTGCTGGTCCTCCTGCAAAAGGAAAACCAGTTACTTTCAAACTTATTTTTCAGCCTTGTGTTCAGATAAAGTTTATTTGAGGTGGATCTTGGAAGTATATATAATTTAACCAAGTCTTGGTGTAAGTAGAAAGACTTCATTTTTCTTTAAGTATGTCTGGTAAACATAAAAAGATAGATGTAGTAGTTCATTAATACAAACATATATAATAAAGTTCTGCATTCAACAGAAGTTATTATATCAGTCCAAAATGAATCTATAGAATAGCAGAAAAAATATATGCAAGTGAATTTAATAAGTTATGTGAAAGAGAGGAGTATAGGAAAAATAGTTGAGTATTTTAGTGGAAGAAATAATTGAGGAGTACTTGAGTGTAAATGAAGGCATTAGTATTGTCATTAATTAAATAAATGTAATACAGTTAGGCAGTTTTTTGGTCTCTATCAACTTGAGAAGGCATGTAGAAAAGTGTATGAGCTTTTGGAAAAGAGAAAGGGTTGTAAGGGTAGTAGTACTTGCAGGGTTATTATCTAGGTCTGCCCAAGGCCACAACCATCATTTATGCCCTGTCTTCATCATTAACAACCACTTTGCTCATATTGGCTTAACACCATGGTCCTCCCAATCCAACGCCTTTTCTGGTTTTTCTTATACTCTATTAACACAATTGCTTTAATCCTAAAATACTTTTGAATCTTATCTAAAAAAAGGAATCATTTATTGGGATGATCATGAAAGCGAACTTGATGAATATTCACAATAAATAAACATATTATACATCTATAGAGTGAACTTCAGCTTAAACTTAAATATTTTATCTTAAATAATTCAGCCAAGATTTAATGTATGAAAAAGTTATTAGGATTGAGTAAGTTTTAACTTACAAGGGTCTTGGATATTTTTTACATAGGACTTTAAACCTTATAATCTGTTTCTCAACAAAAAAAACCAGAAACTTAATTATCAGCATTTATGTATTAAAGTGATGGAACTTGTGGGAGGTTTTATAGTTAATCCTCCTTAACATATTTTACTTTTTACTTTTGTTTTTATTTAATGTCACATTTAAACTCACTCATAGATGATTTAAAAAATACTATAAAAATGAGGAAAATTGTCATGGTTTTGGTTCTTGTGCAGTTATTTAGGTGAAAGAAAAATGATGAATGAATACTTTAATACTATTTGACATTTAGAGAAATGGAAAGAAAGAAAAAAGATGTAAATATAATAAACAACATACGAGATAAAAATAAAATATGAACATTAATAGCAAAAAAGTGTCCACATATAATTCGTGTAGAAAATCTTACAATGTGAGGGTATTCTTTCATTTTCAAGTTGGGATAATTTAGAAGTTAAATACAGCCGTACTGTGTTAATCCGTACAACAATGGTACTGTCCATTAACTTTTCTGAGTCATACACAGTTTTCTAACAAACAAAAAAACTGTGACTTTGATACTTTAATTTACTCACTAGTATTTTTTTCTTTTTAGATTTTCCTTATACTAATCTTTCGGCAGATTTTGATTACTTCTTCTAATATCTATTTTTCAGAAAAAAAATCAGATTCAGTTTGTTCATCTGAAAGTAACAAAAACATGATTTGCAAATTACTTTACTGAAATTTGGCATAATCCAGTGAATAAAGTTTGAACAAGGAAGAAATAGGAGGCACTGTGACATGGAAGAAGAAGAAGAAGCAGGAGTGTACAACATAAATGAAGTGGCTTTCATTGACATAAAACTTCTCTCACAAGGTATATTATTTAGAAACCTCTGTGAGGAAAACTTCAAACATTTGTACAATTTTCTACCCATGAAATCTTCATGGAAACAAAGTTAGAGTCTGCATAATTGACTTCATAATAGGTTGTTCAAACAAACCCACAAAAAGAAAAGAAAAGAATGAGATGGATTTAAAAATAGCAAATGAAGAAGAATATCAATGAGAGGCCAATGAAAAGGGCAATGACGAAGGGAGAAAAAGAAGCAGAAGGTGAATGCTTCATCTTGGCCATCCTCTTCAGTCAGAACCATTACGTAAATGAACCTCGTCGCTTGTTTGTTTCATCTCAACGATGATGTTAGAGACCTGAAGACAACTTCTTCGCAAGGAATAGTAAGGCCCATCTCGTGATCGAAGCCAAATTCCTCTTCAGCTTGTCGAAGGAGGGATTGGAACTCAGGGTGAGCGAGGAATGAGATTGGCACAATGTACCTACTTCTGTTTTCACCAACATAAACAGCAAAATGGCCTTTTGGGACATCAACAGGGTGGCCATCATCATCGTACCCGTTTTTCTTTCCTAGGCTTGAACACCTCTTAAGGATCTGCTTCAAAACTGCATGTTGGGGAAGCTTGTTTGATTTTCTAATGGCCATGTTAAGGGATTGAGATGAGATGAGATGAGAGAGTGAAGAAGAGGTAGTGGTGGATGATGAGAAATAAGAAGGGTGATGAGGGGGTATTTATGGAGAGGGTGGAAAGGGGTCATGTGGAGGGAGTGTGGGGCACAAGGCAAATTAAAGGACAGACCACGGGTGTTTTGGGGTTTGTGTATTTGTGCAAGGACATGGTGGGAGCCAACCCCATTGGCTATACTATTCTGTGTTGGTCCTCCTCAGGGCAACATGGTCCCAGTTTCACTCTAGTACACCTTCAATTCTCCCCCTACCTATCTGTCTGCTTTCAACCTTCTTATTCACCCATCACCCCAACTCAATTCATTTCTTTCTTTCATCATCATTTCCCTCAATTCCTCTTTCCCTCAAGGTCAGACCCTATAAACACTTTTTAAAACCTCCCTCTCTTCCTTTCTTTTTTGACTCAATTCTTGGATAGTACTTTTCTATTCCTTCAATCTTAATTTTGTTTCTAATAACCCTTCTACTTACAATTTTTCTCATAATTGTACTCCTCTCTGAATTGACAAGACAATCATGAAAGAAGGTTTCACATTCAAAATGATTATCTTCTCACCAAGTAAAGTATTACATTCTGATCTTAATGAATGAAAAGAATTAAGAAGAAACCTACTAATAATAGTTAGCAGGTTTCTTTTCATAATGATTAATAAAATTGATAAACAATGGTTATTTATGAAAAATATATACATTTGTGTATCACAGTTGGAGAAACTGATACTAATTTCATTCCGTAAGGGTACTGAAGATGTGGTTCAAAAAACGTCTGGCTTATAGATTCTCAGTAATTTGGTACATGTAAGACCCTTTATTTTGATTTATGCATATCCCTCATGAATGTATAAATAAGAATTTTGATTTTATTTTGGTGCTGCTGACTCCACTAACACAAACTTACTGAAACACAATTTGTTACTTTAGAGTGTAAATGATATATGACTGAATGAGGAAGTGAAGGGAATTTAGAAGAATTTTGGTGTGGAATCCTGCACAATGTCTATGGAATCATAGGCACACCCTGGTCCTGGTGATGGTTTGGCCTTTCTGATTGTTCGGCTTGTGATATTGACGAGTGAGGAGTGATAAGTGACTCATGCAACAGAAACCCATGTGTATGTTGCAGTGTTATCCTTGCTTTACAGGTTTTGAATTCGGTATCGTAACTCTACTTTCAAGTTCAAGTGCAACACCACCTCAGCAAACTATTCAAATATTTCAAACTAATATAGCCTTAACACTTGAGTCCTTTTTCTCACCCTTTTCATCCCATTCACATGACCACCACATATTAGGTATTTTTGGATAATAGCTTAATGAAGTATTTACCTAATAACTTTTTATCACACGAATATAAATTTGATCCTAAAATTTATTGTTATATGAATGGTTATATGAACAGTACTATTTACAAATATTCAATTAACACTTTCCTGTATTTATCTTGGAGTTGTATATGAGGTCGTCCATTCAATGCAGCACTTTCCTACATTTTTCCAATTATAAAAATAGATAAGTTCAATTTCTATGCAAAATTGTATACGTCACACTTCAGTATTGTGACTCATGAGTACCGATCTGCACAAGTTTTGCTGATTCAGAATTCCTAACTACAATAACGTGTAGATTAAAAGACCAGGGTTGTTATGAAGTGTGATTAATTCAACTAACAGAACTCTCACAGGAACCTAGTGAAGAAGGATTACACATTCTGTTTAAACCAAATGAGATTTAGTAGAGAGAAAATTATGAAGTTGTTGTAAGATTAATTTGTTTTCCTAGAAGATGCTTCCTATCTATTATGATTAATTAATGTCAAAACTAATTTGGAACAAATCATGCAAAACCAATAGGCTAAGCTGTCGATGGAAGCTGCAGTTGTCATGCTCAACAACGTGGTTGGCTGGTTAGTTCTTTTCACGGAAGACATTCGTATTTATTAGTGGAAAAACTATACAAGGATAGGCTCAATGTGTAATAACAAAAGTAATTGAAAACTCAATTGTGATTGTGAATGAGGAAGCCTCTTATACAAGTGGGGAAGAGTGGTGAACTATTAAGGTTTTGGACATCAATCCCAACATTATAGTTCCATGTTCAATCCATTGACAGAGATGTGGTAGCATTTAGATTCCTTTGGACCATGTAATATGATATATCAGAGTTGATGGTTGGTTTTGGCCAAGAACTTGGACAAAATGGTGTGCACTTAGAAATCAGTGTCTCAACAATGCAGGGCTTCCCATGTGGTCCTGCCTAAACCATGACCACTAGATAGCATGTAAGTGTAATAAGACATAAATTATATTCAATGCGCACCACTATTTAGGTTTAACCTGCACCACCTTGCTTCGTTACCTTAGCATGTTTCCCATGTCCACAATAATAAATTGATCTTAGTAATATATTCAGTGACTCATATACGGTAGTGTCCGGCATTTTAGTGATCTGTCCTACCCTTTGTGTCTCTCTCAATGCCAAACCCCATGCTAATTTGTAGGACATCTATAACATGGATTCACAAACACCTAACTCAAAACTCATCATAGTATATTAAACTGCATTCTATGGTTAAAGCAATACCCACTCCACTCTATTTTCACCACTCATACTTGCATTAACTGAATGCATGTTAAAAGTATAAAACCATGTAAATAAAGTGTTTTTTTCATTTGTCTTTATAAAACTGGACCTGTGGAAAGTGAGGGGTTTGATGGATTTGCTGCAGTGTTTGGAGAAACTTCAGAAAGAGTAATGATGGTAATGGATGTGATGGAAAAAGTAAGGTGGAGAAAGAAGAGTGGGAAAATTGGATAGTTGTGTCGGTTTGTTTGTAAGGAAGTACGTACAATATTACTACTACTACCACCATATGAAATGTGTACAAATAAATGTATTACAGTGTGTAAGGTAAGGTGTAGATGGGAAACCAGATAAACGGATGTCACATTCCTTGGACAGACCCTTCATGTTCTGTGAATGAGATTAATTGGAGAAAGAGATGGAATTAAAATTAGGGAGAGAGTTGAAAGGCCCACCATTTTTACCAAAATGCGGTGCTCTGAGGAGCAAATCAACGAAGGGGATGTTCTTTTAAGTTGATGGAGACTTAACCTTTACTTTGGCACATGAAGGCCATGTTACTCTTGCCCCCAAAATCCACTTGCTAAGGCCCTGTTTCTCAGATCATTCCAAGCACTTGAAAACACCAATCTTTACTCACTTGCCTAACTTCACCTCAATTTTTTTTACCTTCCAATGCAACCAACGTCACAACCCACAATACCACTTTTTTTTTTCTTCTTTACTGTCACCACAACTCTTCTCAGTGTTCTGTAAAATTGTATATTCTTCTCTGTTACCTTTGTCATGTTTATCCATGTCTACATGCATGATTTCCCCCACTATTTTCAAATGCATCTAAGAAGGACAATTTCTTCTGTAACATCATGATCCTTTATTATCTTTTAAGAGTATTATGGCGCTATATTCATAAGTATTAGAATGTCTTTTATAGATTTTTTTTATCTTTTAAATACCATCGCAGGGAATGAGCCTAAAGAGTGAAGAACTAATCAAAAGTACTCCTTATTGCTACAAGTGTCTTCCTTATTGTGTGTCCAAATATATATGTAACCAAAATGAAGTTCACATTTTTGTCCTTATGTGACCTCCAAATGTAGCTATAATAGACACAGGTTCACGTCTTCTCCTTATTCAGCCTTTTTTTTCTCTCTATTGATAAGGGATTAGGATGAAATACACACAGAAACATTTTGATGTTTAAGTCAAGGAGGTGTTACAGAGAAAACAAGTGCTTAGGAATATTATAATTATGCTATTGACCTGTGTATATTTAGCTTCTTTTATATGGAATGAGATATCTTATTTAAGATAATATTACCTAATCCTTAGCAAATAAATGAGGAGATGATCAAAATATGATAACAATATTAAACCTTTTCTATATTATCTCAATCTTCATTCTCTTTTCAAGTGTTCTTATTCATGTAGGTATATTTACACTGACCAACAGTCATTTAGTAAAGTATGTGTTTGTCCAAGAATATTCATATATAATATACCACAAGTTTCTGAATCTTGAGTCCCCAAAAAGTGAAGTGATTAAATAAGTTGACTTTTCCTTCTTATGTCAGTCATTCATATTGGAAGTTGAGTCAAAATTCTTTCCTACAAGAAATGATTATTTTATCTGAGTAAGCATATTCTTATCAGAAAAACTCTCAGCATATATCATGACTGATATTTTTTCACAAATAGGAACACACTCAGAAGAGAATTATACCCTTTTAATTAATTTTTCATATGCAAAACTTCTTGTTAATAGTTTTGAAAGTGGGATAATCCTTAAGATTTTGTGTTAACAAAAAACATTTATGAAAAAGAAGATGCTAGTTACATGTCAATTCTATGACAGGACTTTTGTTTGTACTAATTTAAGAGTCTTATCCTATCAGATTAACCAAAGTTGCTTTTGTCCAACTGAAGCAAATTTCTGTTGAGCAAGTTCTTGTTTTAGTTGATAATAATAACAAAAAAGATTTATCACGTATGCATAATACAGATTGAAATGTCCTTCACAGCTGGCAGAACAAAAGCAAAGACAATGTCGATGATAAGGGTAGTGGTAATGGGGACCCATCTGTGAAATAGTTTTTTCTTAAATAATAATTTGTACTAACCGACGTACCAAAGAGGCATTTCTTGGGTAACTAGAACATGCATTACGTTGTTGTACCAATGTACCTGCTAACTACCTACTTGGTAATTTTTGGTCTGCTGGTTGTACCTGCTAAAAAGAACATGAATGTGGGAACCTGACTTAGAATTACAAAACCCACCAAAATAAAACAGCTGGAAGTTGGAGTTTCCCATTAACGGCAAGACCTAAGGTCTACTCCTACCATATTACCCACCCAAACCTTCTCAAATATGTATATGTAATGCCACCCTTTAAAAGGACCCTACCCTCCCTTACTTCCAGCTACTTCAATGCATTACCAAATCAAAACACTTTCTATTATGTTTCCCCCCCCTACAACTCAAAACTATGCTATTTTCATCATTCACTCTTATTTAACACCTCCACCACTTATTTATTCTCCCTTTCTATACCTTTTATACCTTCCAAATGCTACTACCACTGAAAACAGAGTAGGGTTTGGGTAGGTTATCATGGAACTTTCCCTCTTATTTAAAAAAACTTGAATAAAAATACTTGTATATAGACAGATATCCCCATGTATAATTGTCCATTGAGAACTCAAATATTCCTACTTATTATTAAAAATACAATTCTAATTTAGTTAGCATAATACTTGAAGATTTTTTCTTTTATATATAAAACATAAAATGCTGAAAACATTACAATAAAGTTTTTCAGTAACAATTTCACAAATTTTCGTGTCCTAAGTTGATACTACCCAAAATTTATAACAGTATAACATATTTATTTGTTGTAATTTTAAAGTCTATAAATGCTTAAAAGCAGAATCTTCAAAAGATTGCAAATACTTATATGGTACATGTAAAATTGAAGTTGATATTATCCTAAACCCTAAATATTATTTCATTTGTTTTTTTATGACTCAATTCATTATTTCTTATTTTTCAATCAAAATATTCTTGATTAAACAAAAGAGAAGTTACACTTTGAAAAAAAAAAAGTCATTGATGATAGAATAATTTTTAGAAACAAATGATAAATTTAAGATATATTTATTGTTATCAACTAAATTAATTTATTTTTTTAATATTAATAAATTATTTAATTGAATCTTAAAACTGGGAATAGTACAGATAAAGTATTTTAATCCAGTAACAACATCATTAACTATGAAACTGAAAGTCCAACCACAGATTTAATTGAATAAATAGATTAGTGCGACATTTATACCTATCTTTCCATATTTCAACAACAAAAAAATAAATATAAATGCTTATCATATTTTCTTAAAATTAAATTTTGCTTATTATGTGAGCTACATCAAATATGAAAATATCATCAGGTATGTATTAATAGTAATTATATTTAAACATATCCCTCATCATTAAGCAGATAATTACTCTATCATAAATAAAAATTTATGGATATCCATCATTAAGTGGGACTACCTTTGGTTCTCTTTTAAGTCAAGTTAATAAAATATATAAGTTCTTATTTGACAAAAACTTATTAATAAATGCTTAATTAAATTTCTTTTTTAATTGCTGTGAACATGATATATCTTTTTTTTTATTCAGAAGATATATCTAAATTTTATAACTATATTGAATATATATTATAATAAATGAGAAATACTACACTTAAATCTTTCTTGATTAAATCCTACACATTTGGCCACTTCTATTTATTGGCAAAATTATACTACTCTAAAATTACATCAACACCGTAGATAGTAAAAATGAAACAAGTTACAATAGAAGAAACATCCAAAACAACTAGCCGATTAGAATAACGTAATCATCCCACTCTTCTGCTCTCCCAGTCATTAGAAAATATACCTCCAAGATTCTAATTGTACATCTACTGTTCAGAAGAAGTTTTAAATTGCTGATGCTGTCCATCTATTAAGTTTATCTGTCGTCTGAGTTTAGCAATATGTGCTTGAACCTAAACAATTGGAATTTGGTAGCACAATGAGTTTAGTCAATTGGAACGCAATTTTCTTACCTACTTTAAGATGATAGAACAATATAAATCTACAAGAAAACTTAAAACATATTTGACAATTTAACCAAAAAAATAAAAATAAAAAATTCAACCATCTATCTCAGTTTCTCCTTGTAATTCACTACCATAAATGGGGTATGCAAGTAAATGTAATGTAATGCAATCGACAGCTTAAGAAGGATATATAAGGAAAAAGGACTGTAATACAGACTTCAGCACACTATCAAAGGTCAATGATTTTGATGAAGATACACTGTGCTCTCAAGTTAAAAGGAAAACCTGAATAATATCGGTATTATATACTTTAGTCTTGTCAGTTGTTTATTATTATAAAATTGCTTTATGATGCTCATTCTAAATATTCATGCCCCCACATAGAAAATGATTAAAACATACAGAACCCACATATTGGTGATAATGGAAGAGTTAATTAAATCGTTTAATTATGAACAAGAGTGATGTAACATGATAGCTATTAAATAAAACTAGAATAATGTTAATCAGCATAGAGACCATCTTATATGTCTTCTGTCCCTACGCCTACTACTTGCCCTCAGCTGGCTCTGTTTTCTTTAGAAGTTGAATTAAATCATACAAACCAGAATCCCATACATGCACACATCAGTATGCGCAACAATGTAAATTCAGAAAAATGTCTCTGCATTCTATTCTAATACTTCAAAGCCATGGTTATTTTGAGTTCAACTAATGCAGAAAAAAAGGCCATAAACATCATACAAACAAAAATAAACCCCCAAGCATAGATCATTAGTCTCAGTCTCTTAACGGACCAATCTGAAGTACCTGATCTGAAAAGCAGTAAATTTGAAGGAAAAAAAGTCTCCAAAAATCCTTAGATATATTTCTTTTTTATCAAACATTAACCTTGCATCAAGATCATAAATCTGATGCTATTGCTATCACATTTCTCCATGCAGAAACTATCAGGAGCATCTATAATTTAAATTGCAAGGGTGGTTATATAAACAGGTGGCCATGTATGATGCAGACTTTCTAATTTGTAAAGATGCAAGTATCTGCTTGCAGTCATGGCTCATTCTGACTGATCCATTAAATATACCATTAAGGTATCAACAATTGACATCCATAAATACTACATACTTTTAAATATGATAAAAGTAGTCATACATACCTGCTGTCGAGCTGCTGCAAGCTGTAAGAGCTCATCTGCTTCTGAGAAATTCGTGAACCATTGACTTAAAGAATGATCTTTGGTATCACCTTTCCTCCTTTTACTTGCATCCTCAACAGGTACTGCATTTACAAGTTCTTTCAACTCAAGCATGGAAAAAGGAAAGCTGCAAATAACAGAGGGTAATTGCTACATAACATACTGGGAGGAGGCAAGGTAAGCCCAGCAGGTAATCTAGGCAAGTTCACAGCTGGATGATTCTGCATACGAGCTAAAAATGCTTCGGAAGGATCAGGGAAAACTATCTCATCATAAAACTCCACAACAACAGGCTTCTTTGTGGACATGGAACTGTTTTCATCCTCTGGATACAACTTCAACTGATGATATCTGTATATATATCACTCTTCAATAGAATACAAGATTCAGAAATTACTTTGACATTCAAAAATGATTTGCAATCTGCGTGACTAATAATAAAGGATACGGGCTGTATGGTCATCAAATATAATATCAAGCACTAGCCATATATTACTGTATACTCTTACCAAACTTTGTAGCAAAATATATGTTATTTGTATAATCATCCAAGCTTGTCATTAATAATAATGAAGCACTCCAGACAAATTGCTCTATTTATCTAACTAAACTTAGCAGGGAATAGACCTGCACCCTTGCAGTATTTCAGAAGCATAAGCAAGTTGTTGATGATTGAAACATGGTAGAAAATCAGTTGACATTTTGCATACCATTAGTATTTTCAAGCATATTTTGAACCTCTACACTGAACCAAGAAATCAGAGTATCAATAAAAGGCTCAATTAAATTTTTTTTTCCTGGAACCAGGCTACCAGTCACTAAATCCAAAGCAGTACCCAACAACTCACAAGTTTAAAGGCTTGTCACAAACATCACTGTGGAAATAAAGTGTGATGGCAACTTCAAATTCTCCCCATCCTGCCTCTGAGAGTTCAAAAGGTGGTGACTCCACAACACGTGTGGGATTATTGAAACTAGAATGCAACTGAAAAACAACACGCTTTATTATCGCCCCAAGATCCTCATTGGTTGCTCCACGAACATATACTGTCCATTTATGCGATTGATACCTTACATAACATAAACATGGTGATGTTTTAAAAAAACCCCTTTTAGTGACTTCAAGCAAAACATTAGACTAGGTAGAGGCAATGTAGGAGGATACTTACTCGCTAGCCTTTTTGCCAAGCCAAAATGCTAGGTTCCCATACACTATTGGAACGCTTATTTCCACATCTTTGAGTTTCTTACCCAAGTTCTACACAAAACCCAGAAATGGTTACAGAAATCTGAGTTTCTTACCCAAGTTCCACACAAAACCCAGAAATGGTTATACTTGTAAATTGATCGATACAAAGAAACTACTCTAATAAAACATGTAGAGGAATTTTTTTTTTCCACTTTGTGTGACATTCTAAAATCATATTTGATGTTCTGAACATTAATTTTAAGATCCTTGTAGTGATATGATAGCTCCAAATCAAAGTTTCGAATTCGAATCAATGGCGGAAACAAGGTGCAATCTTTAGCAGTCCCAAAAGCGCAGGATTAGGGGGAAATCGTTATTTTGGCGATTTGAAAAATGAGGTTACTGGTTTTATCCGAATTTGAATCGAAGCAAGGTTACCTTCTTATCGTTGTCTTCAGATTTGCCCATTTTGGTTCGCTGGGATTTGGGGGTAGGACCACTTAATTCAGGCTGATCTTGACCGTGCTTTTTCGAAGATGAGCTGTTGGTCATATCAATCAACGACCTCCTCTCAAAAGTAGAAGCTCAATCTGAGCATCAAGTTTAGGGTTTGTATGTCTCAGTCAAAATTGTGCAGCATTGCTCATGAATTTTACGACGTCGTTTTCGATCGAGTAGAACTGTCTCTGATCAATCACCACTCAACGAGCCCAACCCAATATCCAAGTGGGCATTATTTGCTTTTCATAAGTGGACCTCTTCAAGAATTAGATTCTTTTTTTTTTCTACACCACATAAGTGTATCTAATGGAAAAAAAAAATTACATTTTCTTATAATCAACAAGGATAATCCAGAAAAATATTAAATATAATTTCAAAATAAGGCCAATTTCTCTGACTATCATTCTAAAATAATAGTAAAAGTAATTTTAGAATAAACATTCATAAATTATATAATACCAAGTACATTTCAGATTGTGTTCCAAAATAAGGCCAAACACCTTCCGGAAAAAATATTCCAAAATAATGATAAAAAGACATTCCAAACACATATTCTAAAATGAGAGATTCATAAATCTAAAACCTTTATTAATAATGTATTGAAAATGTTAGCATAGTAACATTTCATATTTATTTATTTATGCATAGAAATAACTCTTGTACCCATGAAACACTAATAAATAATTTATTAACTTGGAGTGTCTTCTTCTATAATATTTGATCCATAAATTTAAGGGGGAATGTGGAGTTATATTTGAACAGTAATCTAAATTCTTTTAAATTCATAATTGAAGTAAATCAAGCCATGAGTTTCTCTGATTTTTTTCTTTTAAATTCATAGTAGAAGTAAATCAAGCAGGCCTTGTAATTAAAACTAATGAATGTGCTGCAAACTATCCTCCCAACATACTTAATTGGTTGAATCTGCTTAATTAGGAAAATAGATAAACTGATAGCCGTGGAAAATGAAGAATGATTTTGTTGGGAAATTCTAAGTTAACTAAACCTCACTTTCTGAACCGTGGTTTTAGGGTGAGTTAGACTTATAATCACTTTCTACATATTTTGCATATTTTGCAGGGATGATAGCATTGGAAGATGCACCAAATTATAACTTGGAGACTATTATTCTGTGATCCTGAAAGCGTCAAGAACTGAGTGTACCACATTATTGAAAATCTAGCAACAAGTGGGAAAATCTTGTTTCAGGACAGGATTGTTGTTTGTTCCCTGTTTGGCTTAAAGGATGGATATTGAACTACTATAAGGGTCAAGACTGGTAAATTGGTGCATGTAGAGTTCAACGTTGAAGCTCTACACTAGATAAAAAATAGGAAAGTTGAATAAGTGAGAATAATTCAGTTTTGGATTAAAAGTGAAATCATATTCTCTTATATAATATAATTGTATTTATTACACATTGATAAATATTTATCTGTTATTGCCTTCCTCGTAGATTCCTAACAGTACAATTAATAGTTACTGAAAGCTTTGGCTGATGTATATGAACTGAACTTTGATAATGATACTGTTGTATATATTAGAATTCATTGAAATTTGGCAAAAACAAAAAGTGTTTAAACAATGTGTTGTGTTGCACTTTAATTCTGGCAACAGGTTTCAACTTCCTGTGAAACTATACAAGATAACAACATAGGAATCCTTTACAATAAAAGAAAGTGCCTTCTGTACAAATTTGCCTCATCTAATCTATCTGTCTCCATTAGCTTGTTTTACAACTCATTCAAGCAAGAGGTGACGTTTAGGAACTCATCCTCCTGACATGGAATTGTGAGACCACCTGTTGGATGATCATACCCAAATTCTTCTTCTGCTCGACTTAGTAATTCTTGAAATGAAGGTTGGTTCAAGTATGATACAGGAATCACAAACCGCCTCATCTTGTCTCCAACATAGACCGCAAGATAGCCTCTAGGTACTTCAATCCCCTTGGAGGCTGCTTGGATTGTAGAAAATGATGCCCATCTAATAATACCTGTCATGCGGAAACCCATGGTTTTCTATTTCTCTACACAAACAAATGGCAAAGACAAACGTATTTCAAAGGACTAGTATAAGAAAGAAATATTTTAAATCTGATACTTGAGGAATGCAATGACTGGTTTTGTTTGAAAACCGGAAAGATATTGTATATATAGTTGCCAATAGTCTATGCAATCCAATACCATGATGAATGATTTTTGGTGGGGCTATGATGAAGTCTACCGAGAGACATGGGATCACATGGTATTGTCTTAGAGATCTCTTTCAAGGATTAGAAAGTAAATTGGAGTAAATACCCCACCAGCTTCTGAGATAATGGCCAACAGAATTACAGGTGAAACCTAATGCATGTTCATTCATTATGCTATAGCTATTTTAATGGTCGACATGTTATAGACATCTCACATGTTTCTTAATAAATGATAATGCCATTGATATATGTACCATCCACAAACTAATATCAGAGTCAGAGTAAGCAACTTGTAAACCATGAGAGGTCTCAATTGGAATTGGAGGCAAGAAAGAGAAGTGATATTGAACACATGATCATGAGGCACTGTGAACCACAGATTTTTGTGTACGTCAAATTTAAAGCAACGCCATGTGAACTTACATGCACGAAGTTGGCTGTTCCCTCCACCCCAAATAAGTGTCAACATCATCCTACTAAACTTTCTTTTACATACTGGGGTAATTTGATTGTGGGGCTTGTATTATGTGCCACAACATGTTACGTTGATTCATGGGAGAGTCCTCTAAAGACATTACCATATGACCTTGTCTTTCAGTTGGTCCCGTGACTCTTATCTCAGAACCTTCTTTCATCAATAATTCAAGTATCCTGCTTACATATCCTGTTAGCTATATATATTCATGGTTGCAAGCATGCCAGAACCAACACTCATCCTTCACATTCTGAAGCATTCTAAATTCACAAGCCCAAACTTTCAAGTCCTTTTTAGACCATTTGCTTCTCAAGTCTCTGAAAATACAATACAACAATGGGTTTTCGGCTACCTGGTATCAGAAGGGCATCATTTTCTGCAAACCAAGGATCTTCAAAAGCTGTGGAGGTGCCAAGGGGCTATCTTGCAGTCTATGTTGGAGAAAAATTGAAGCGGTTTGTGATCCCAATATCATACTTGAACCAACCTTCATTCCAAGACTTGTTGAGTCAATCCGAGGAAGAGTTTGGATATGTTCATCCCATGGGAGGTCTTACAATTCCCTGCAGTGAAGATGTCTTCCAAAAGATAACTTCACGCTTGAATAAACTATAAATTTTGTACTGTAGAAGACTGACATAGATTTGTAGATACATTTTGTACAATAGGAATCTCCTTATTTCTTTTTGGATCCACTTTTTGAGAAATAGGAGAAATGAAAAAACCATTAAAATAACAAGTTTGTTCCATTTTTGTTTAATGAAAATGAATTCAGCTACTCAGTCTCACCTCTGTGTTTTCTATTCATTATTGACAACGTTCATTTCATCCTGAATGACCAGGTTGCTATAAGAAATTAGTTACTTGGTTGTCCTGATAAATTTCAAGGCATGAATAAAAATGCAATAAAAAACTAATTGATACATCATTGTATTTTTTTGAGATATCATATATTAGTTGTATTATAAGTAAATATCCATTGCTAAATAAAATACCTAAGAATATACAAATTATGGGTTTTTTTTATACACAATTAGAAAGATAATATGAACCGATTCAACTGTTTGATTAATATTTTATATTAAGTTATCATAATAATAATTTTAATGTATCAAATTGAGATAAAATTGATAAGTCTCATATTACAATTTTATGCAGATAATTAAAAGTTTAAGATTACATTGGTTTAGTAGTCTACTAACACAGTAACCCTATGATATTTCAGTGTCAACTTCTACATAATTCATCTCGTCAAGTAGATGCTATACCGCGTTATCAATATTAAAGGAAACATGTGACGTGTCTAAAGCGTGTGTCTACAGAAGTATGAAATAGCAATCAATGAACAGACATTAGGTTTTACTTGATCAAATCTCCTATGATTGTAAGTAGTTACTTTATTGACTATTCATTTGAGGAAGTGGGTTTGCACTCTTGTACAATTTGATCCTAGTACCATGGAGAAAGATTTCCTATTTGGAGAGAAGTTAATCACTATTATAAGGTGAAAATCTGATACGTGCAAGCTAAAAAAGTCTAATTGTAATATTGGGTAGATTATGATTCATCGAGATTCGGAAAAAGCAGAAAGTGTTTTTGGAAATGTCTAGTCTTATTCTCGTTGATTTCAAAATTTCCAACTCAGTTGGATTATACAAGGAAAATATTCACAAATAAAGAAAGTTTCCTTCTGTACAAATTTGACTCAACTAATCTATCCAGTCTCCATTGTTCCATTATTTACAGCTCATTCAAGCAAGAAGTTAGGTTTAGAAACTCATCCTCCCTGCATGGAATTGTGAGACCACCTGTTGGATGATCAAATCCAAACTCTTCTTCAGCTTGACTTAGTAATTGTTGAAATGAAGGTTGGTTCAAGAATGATACTGGAATCACAAACCGCCTCATCTTATCTCCAACATAGACTGCAAGATGGCCTTTTGGGACTTCAAGTCCCTTGCGAATATCTTTGGCTGCAGAAAATGATGCCTGTCTAATAATACCTGATATGCGGAAACCCATTGTTTTAGTCCCTACCGAGTGATGCCAAAGAACTTGTCTGAGAAAAGAAAAAAATTGAATTTTGATGCTTCAGGATGCAAATGAAGCTTGTGTTGTTCGAGGATGTAAGAAATAGTGTATATATAGTCCTTAATGGGTTTTGTGCAACTGCAATCCAATTCCACCGTGAATGACTTCTGATGGGCATGATGGGGTCTACTGAGGGACAAGGAATCACATGGTATTGTCTTAGACATTACTTTCATTCAAGGATTAGGAAGATAAATGGAGGTGCATACCATACCCCACCTTCTGAAATAATGACCAACAAATTTACATACTTGAAATTAAATATATCAGCAAAGGTTGTGAAACCTAAGCTTGTCTGTTTTCTAGCTATTTCAATTTATACATGTAACATGCTTTAGACATATCACATGTTTAGTGTAATAAGATGATAATGATATTGATATATATAGCAACCTGTAAACGATTAGAATTGAGAAAACCTGATAGATAGCTTCTAAACAATGGAGATAAGAAGAGAACCAACATTGAATGCATGATCTTGAGGCACTATCAACCATTATGTAGGTCAAATTCTAAGCAACACAAAATGAAATTTCATAAATGAACTTTCTCTTGCCCCCACCACCCCGAATTAGTGTCAAGAGGAGCCAATTAGACTCTTTCATAGATCAAGAACAAGGGACTGTGAGAGATCAACTATAGCGTGTTAGGTTGGTTCTTTAAAAGTCCTGTAAGACAATACCATATGCCTTGTCTCTCATTTGTTCCCATACTCCTATCTCATATCCGTACTTCAACAAATAATTCAAGTAGCCAAGGATTACTTAAATATCCTCTATCTATATATATTCATGCCTGCAAGCATTTAGGACCAACACAAAATCATTCAAATCCTAAAGAATTCGAAATTCAAAAGATTATTTTCTAGAATTTTCTAAACTGTTCTGTTCTTAAGTTTCTAACACTGTTAATTCAACAATGGGCTTTCGTTTACCTGGTATCAGAAAGACATTATTTGCATCAAATCAAGCATCTTCAAAAGTGGCGGATATCTTGCAGTCTATGTTGGAGAGAAAATGAAGCTATTCACGATCCCAGTCTCATACTTGAACCAACCTTCATTCCAAGACTTGTTGAGTCAAGCTGAAGAAGAGTTTGGATTTTGATCATCCCATGGGTGGCCTTACAATTCCTTGCAGCGAAGATGTATTCCAACGTATAACTTGTTTGAATGGACAATAAATCTGACACTTTAGGTGGCTGGCATAGATTAGATGTGACAATTTTGTACATTAGGCATCTTCTCAACTTGTAAAGTTCTCTCTTTAGGGTAAAGAAAGATCATCAGATTGACAAAATCAATGTCATTTATTTTTCAAATGAGAATGAATTCAACTACTCAAGCATCTCCTCTGAGTTTTCTGTTTATTAATTACAGTGCTCCCTTCTTTCTGTATGAGCAAAGTTCATACAGTAAAATACTAGACTTTGGTTTTAAAGAATTAAAAGCAGGAACAGAATGTGTGATTCCGATCAAGGGTAGAGAAAAATATTTTTCCTAGGACCAAGGAGAAAGATAATTTACTTGGGAGAAAGTTAAAATATATTATATTAATAAGTGTATACATACGAAATTAAAATTTTGAGATGCCACTGCAAGCATGTGCAAAATGTCAATGGTCTTAACATCAAGGTTTACATTTTTCCTATTATAACACTGGCTTACATACCACTGGTGTATAATATGGCATACTATCTATAACCCTATATCTGTAGTAGTTAAACAGCCAATGGTTTTCTATAACTTTTGTCTGTTAGATAAAAAGAATCTGTGACCTTACAATGTAAGAAGCAGAGGTGTAATGTCTTAAGTTCGAACCAAATAAAGAAAAAGTTTCTTTAAAGCAAAACGATAAGTCTAGGTCTGTAACAATTATGAGTGACTAATATTTATATCATAAAATTTCATCCCAAATACAGATCGAACTGGAAGTCTGAGATCCAAATTCTTAATTTAAATTTAATAAAAAGAAATGAATTGGAAAGCTAGAAATTGTAGACCATGACAATAGCACAACCGTTTACTGTTCAAGTATTCAATGAAACTGTGTATTGGACTTCGATTTTCTGTCCGCCAAAATTTGGAAAATTCTTCCATTGCTATTGTGAATTTTGGGGCAACAGAACGGTAGTAATAAACCAAATTTTTCAGGCATAGAAACAACTAATAATACATGTATTGGAGCAGCCTGTCTAGGCAAACAGAAAAATTGAATACAAGGCAAATTAAGATAGAACATAAGGGAGTACTAAGTTAAATTAAGATAATCTTAATGTGGTGCTTAAAGCAGGAACTGAATGAGTCTTAAAATTATCGAAAATTTTAGCAACAAACTGTTTCAGGACAAATGTGTTGTGGCTTCCTTGATACCATATATAAAGGTTTATCAGTATCTCCAATAGAGTTTCTGCACTTAATCTCCAATATATGCTTATAGCCTGTTGTGTAGATAAGAAGATATTTCATGATCATATTAAATTTCATTGGTATTTGGCGAAAGAAAAAAGCTTTTAAAAAATATCTTGGGTTGTATTCTCATCATGGAACACGTTTCAACTTCCAATGGAATTACAAAAGAAAGGAAAAGGGAAAATCTCTACTATAAAACAAAGTTCCTTCTATACAAATTTGCCTCATCTAATCTATTCACTCTCGACTAGCATGATTTACTGCTAATTCAAGTGAGAGATAACGTTTAGGAACTGATCCTCCTTGCATGGAATTGTGAGACCTCCAGTTGGATGATCATATCCAAATTCTTCTTCAGCTTGACTTAGTAATTGTTGAAATGAAGGTTGATTCAAGTATGATACTGGAATCATGAACCGCCTCATCTTATCTCCAACATAGACTGCAAGATAGCCTTTCGGGACTTCAAGTCCCTTGCGAGTTGTTTTCGATGTAGAAAATGATGTTTGTCTAATAATACCTGGGATGCGGAAACCCATTGTTCTTGTTGCTCCACAAAAAAATAATCTGCTAAGTGATGTCAAAAGACTTGTAGGAGAAATAAATATTTCAGTTCTGATGCCCGAGGAAGCAAATGAGTTCTGTTGCTTGAGGATGCAAGAAATGGTGTATATATATGCAAGAAGCTAATGGGAACTTTGCAACTGCAATCTAATTTCACAATGAATGATTGACAAGGACATGAAGGGGTCTAGGGAAGGATCACATGGTATTGTCTTAGAGACTTCTTTCACGGATAAATGGGAGTGCATAACCCCACATCCTTAACATTTTGGGATAGTGGCCAACAGATTTTCCCACTTGATATTAAACACATTAGCAAAGGTTAAACATAATTCTTGAAAACTTATTGGGATCTGTCTACATCAACGATAGACATGTAGTAGACATACTTCAGACATCTCACATGTTTCTTTAAATAAGATTATAATGTTGTTGATATATATCTACCGTGCACCAAGTAATATCAGGGTGACATAAGCAACCTGTATTTAAGGCTTGAGGTAGTTCTGAATCAGTGGAGATAAGAAGAGAAGCAACATCGAACGGGTGATCATGAAACACTATGATCCACATATTTATGTATGCCAAATTCTAAGCAACACGGAATGAAATTTGCATAAACGAAGTTACCGGTCCCCACCATCTTCAATAAGTGTAACATACTAACATGATTCAATTAGATTTTCTTTCATAGATAAATGAGACGTTGATTCTTATTTAAGCCCTCCTAGACAACACCATATTCCTTGTCTCTTATTTGGCCCCATTACTCCTATCTCATATCCCTCCTTCAATAATTCATGTATCAAGTGGTTTCTTACACATCCTTTCGTCTATATATATTCATGGCTACAAGCATTTAGGACTCAAATTATTCACATCCTAAAGCATCAAAATTCAAAAGCTTGTTTTTAAGACTTTTCTCAAACCATTCTCTTCTCAAGTACAACAATGGGTTTCCGTTTAGCTGGTATCAGAAAGGCATTATTTGCAGCCAATCAAGCATCTTCAAAAGCAGTGGATGCACCAAAGGGCTACCTTGCAGTCTATGTTGGAGAGAAAATGAAGCGGTTCATGATTCCTGTGTCATACCTGAACCAACCTTCATTCCAAGACTTGTTGAGTCAAGTTGAGGAAGAGTATGGATATGACCATCCCATGGGTGGCCTCACAATTCCTTGCAGCGAAGATGTCTTCCAACATATTACTTCTTGCTTGAATGGACAATAAATCTCACACCTTAGGAGGCTAACATAGATTAGAAGTGACATTTTTGTACATTAGGCATCTTCTCAACTTGTAAAGAACTCCCTTTCTCAAGAAATAGGGGAATGAAAAATCATCTGATTCAAACAATCACAATCAATATATAATTTTTTATGCTCATCGAGAATGAATTTATTGCTCAAGAATATCCTCTGCATTTTATGTTTATTTGTTAGATTGTTCCATTTCCCTGTACGAGCACACTTGATTGCTGCAAAGTAAAGAAACTAGACTTTTTTCGAATGAGTCATAAATCAATCATACCGAAGGAAACTGACAAAGATTAGTTGAGGCAAAAATGTACAGAAGAAATTTTTTTTATTTATTTTTTATCTTTCTTTTGTAAGTGGA
The DNA here is from genome assembly GCA_016859785.1 of Macrotyloma uniflorum. NCBI lineage: Eukaryota > Viridiplantae > Streptophyta > Magnoliopsida > Fabales > Fabaceae > Macrotyloma > Macrotyloma uniflorum. The sequence continues at coordinate 1,181,580 of BDMB01000031.1, forward strand.
AAATTCCATCTAATTAAAAGTTATTAGATTTGTATTTTTTGGAATGAATTTATTTTTACAGTTTTTCTGCTGAAAAAAATTATATATAAATAGCCACTGTTCTGTTCTGCATATTCTCTCCAGTTTTTTACTTCCTTTCCAGCTGCTACCGTTGAATGAAAATTGAATAATGATACAAGGTAACAGTTAATCAATAAATCCAGTATGCATAGATAGTTACTTAGCATTCTTGTTGCTCATGCACGTGCTATCTTGCTATATTACTGTATGGCTGGACTCTGAAAACCTGAACTGAAATGGAAGATAATTCATAATTGGATTGGATAGAGCAGTGAGCAACTATTTTCATATGATCTAATGTTTTAAGCTAAATTAAGTGTAAATCCACACTATTTTTATCACTTGGCAACTTACTGATTCATTAAGCAGAGTACTCTCTGCTTGGAATTATTATTATAATAATTGATGATTAAAAACAAATGGCTGTTTATAATTAAACAAGTTAGTGTACTTCAGTTATTTGAATTATAATTGAGTATTATATATGTCATACCATTTTTGCATTACATGTATAATTTACAAAACATTAGTTAGTATACGTTGGAAGCAGAAGGCTTTTGGTAAATCACTAACCAATGTAATCCAAAAGAAGAAAGGAGCTTGAGCTTCTAAATTTGAATAGGAACCTAGAGGAAAGAGGATGGATTCAACATTCAAGGTTAGATCCTTAGGCTGTGACTTGGATAGTCCGTTAAAATATTTGGACCATGTCATTAAAAAACAAGTCTGAACTTGTGGGATGAATAAACACAGTGAAAACCTCAACAGTTAACATTGTTACATAAAAAAAAAATAAAAACCAGCAATTGTTTAAGTGCTAAAATGGTAAGGTTCTATGCAACAACAAAATAATTCCATAAACACAATGAGTGTGCATATATTTAAATTCCTCAACTAAAGATATTTCTGTAAACTAATCAATGAAACTAATAACATTTGTTCCTTTACATTTTCTGCAAAATTGTTTTTTGAACTAAATACTAATCTATATCAGTATCTTTGTCCAGAACAACTATTCAAGAGATAGCTGACATGATATTTAAGAAGACATCTTCTCTGCAAGGAATTGTAAGGCCACCCATAGGATGATGGTATCCAAATTCTTCTTCTGCTAAACTTAGCAAGTCCTGAAATGAAGGTTGGTTCAAGTATCCAATTGGAATCATGAACCGCTTCATTTTTTCTCCAACATACACTGCAAGATACCCTTTTGGGACCTCTTCACCCTTTGATGCGGCTTGTCTTGCTTTTCTAACACCAAGTAAACGGAAACCCATGGTTTCTCTTGACTTTTACTCCTCACAACAACTATAGAATGACTTCCAAGAACTTGTATGACAAACAAATATTTCAAGCCTGATACTTTAGTTGAAAGTGCAAAAGATGAGCATATATAGTGCCTGTGTGGACAATCTTCTTTAAAGAATTGAATGGTTAATGGACTATGTGAGGACAAGGTTCCATGAACCATGTGTTGTTGTCTTTTAGGTCATCATCAATATTTAGTAAATATTTTAGAGTTGATGACCTACTTTGTACATAGAAGAGTCGGCCAAAACAGTTGTTTCTTAAAAGTGAAAGAGATTTGTACAGCAAGAAATCTAATCATTTTAGCCAATGTAATGCTCTGCTTCTTGTGTTCAAGAAATGCTGAGACATCTCACTTTCTGACACATATCTCTTGGTTACTTCATGGATAATCAAAATAAAGTATGTATCGTTAAAATGGTTGTATGACAGCTAAAAGAAATGACTTCCACTGTTGAAAACTATCCTTATATTAGCTGTCTGGTAGCTTCAATGCAATTCAATGGCTGCACACAACAATGTCTCCTATCAAAATCAATGCAATTCTTTATCATTACAGCTTGCACCCCTTATCTTTTCATCCTTGTGAAGGGTACGGAAAGTACAAAGCAACATATAATTTATGCTTGTTCTGTTTAGACTGCGATACAAATAGATTTAGACCAAACTACTCGTAAACTTATGGAATAACTTATTTCTAAAAATAATAGTTATAATTTAAGAAAATGAAAATAATATTATTTTACTAGAATATTATGTGTTGGAATTTATATATCAATTCACTATATCTAAAAAATGAATTTATATATCAGCAATGTAAGATAGACTAGAGAAGCTTGTAGTCCATTGGAAATATTGCTGAAAGATTTGGTTGAATGTACTTGAAGGAGAATCAGTGAGTGAATGAGTTGAAAAGGTGGTTGTCTTAACAATCTGTTTGCTCCTTCATTATTTCTTGGCCTCATAAAATATGCATTTGAGAAAAAGAATTAGACAAATGGTATCAGTGCAAAACAATGAAAGAAAAAGTGAGTATTGGGGAATCCGCCATTAGTGAACTGGTTAGCTATGTGGCCTTTGATTTAAAAGATCTACCTTGCCAATAATAATGAGCACCTATATCATCAAATTTTGCCCAATAATGCATTTCTTTGAAGAAAGAATATATATTATTGCAATTAATTCACGTACAAGGAAACTAAGTCAATTCTGCAATCATTCATTCTCGAAGCCAATTCTTTATATTATGTTCTATGATTTCTGATACTGTTTAAGAATACTAATTCATGAATTAATTTTTAATACTGGGCACCAATTACCGATGTGATGTCTAGGGTTATAAATGAAAATAGTTTTTTCTTTTTCTCTTTTACAACGGATCAAGAAAAATGTTTTCAATTTGTCTTTAATAAAGAATTTAAAACATCCAGCTTATTTTTCAATTTGATAAATGAAGAGAAAGTGTGAGACTAAGGTTCATGTACGAAATATCTCATTCAGATGAACATTTTTATACAATTCCTCGAGTAAGATAACAAAAATGGAGAGAATATTTTCAAGATAAGAAACTATGATACAAAAATGTGTCAAAATTAGTATACATATCTAACTCAAATTCATCTTCATGGGTTAACACCTATTCAAGCGAGAAGTGGTATCCAAGAACACATCTTCTCTGCAAGGAATAGTGAGACCACCCATTGGATGGTCATACCCGAATTCTTCTTCAGCTATATTCAACAAATCTTGAAATGAAGGTTGGTTCAAGTATGACACGGGGATCACAAACCGTTTCATTTTCTGTCCAACATAGACTGCAAGGTAGCCCTTTGGCACATCCAAGATTTCTGAAGATCCTTGGATCGCACTACGAGATGCCTTTCTGATACCAGGTAACCGAAAACCCATCTTTATGTGTTGATACCTTGGAAGAGAAAGTTGAGAAAAGAGACTTGTAAATAAGATGCTGGATTTTGATGTTCAAATTCTGTAGGTTATGACTGATTTTTGTAGTCCTAAATGCTTGCAGACATCAATATATATAGATGAAGAAGTTTGTAAGATATCGCTGGCTACTTGAATGATTGATGGAGAAGGACTGTGACCTAAGAATCATGGGACCAATAGGGAGACAAGGGCATGTGTTGTGGCCTTGTAAGACTTTCTCAGTGATCAATGTGACATGTTATAGAAGATAGCATAAGTCCCATCTTCAAATCGAATCCAGCTGTACTTCAACATCAGTCCACGTGAACAAAACATGCCCACAGCATGTTTGCAAAAATATGGAATACCCATTAATGCATGAATAGACCTTAGGTTCTCAACTAGGCACGTCTCATTTGGTTACATGCATGTGGAGGCTTTATGTTGGCTATTGTTTGATAAGGTGGGGTTACACACTTTTACCCTACTTTATGCTTAATAGAAGTACTGAAGACAGCACCACGTGATATTTCATATGTACAACCTACTTTCTCCAAGAATTTGGTTTCTAGAGAATCTTAAAAGCTATATATACACTATCATTTTGCCTTCACAAACTATACAAGCCATTGGCATCCTCAAGCATCAACATTTCGGTTCGTTCTCATTAAATTTGACATTGTTCTTCTTCCTTAAACAAGCACAAAAAATGGGTTTTCATTTACATGCTATCCGAAGGGCTTCATTCACAACTAGCCAAGCAGCTGCAAAAGTACCAAAGGGATATCTTGCGGTATATGTTGGAGAGAAGCAAAAGCGGTTTGTGATTCCCATATCTTACTTGAACCAACCTTCATTCCAATACTTGCTGAGTCAAGCTGAGGAAGAGTTTGGACATGATCATCCCATGGGTGGCCTCACAATTCCTTGCAGTGAAGATGTCTTTGAGCGTACAACTTCTGACCTGAAGGGACAATAAATCTCACTTTAGGAGACTAACATAGGCTTGTAGAGCCATTTTGTACAATAGGCACCTTCTCTAACTTGTAACAGTTATTACCAAATTTTTGTGATGACAACAAATTGATTTTCTAATTGATTCTATTTATCCATAACTATGTTCTTTTATCCTGCATTTAGGATGGTAGACAGTATTAAAAGGTTGCTAGCTGTTTAAAAAACGATGACTTTATAGTCTTTTGATAAAATCCACTGCATAACAGATTGCGAGATTCATAGTCAGGGCAGGGTAGGGCAGAGCTAATAGGATTTAAAGAGAAGCATCAATATTTTTGGGACAGGTATGAAAGATTTCAAGTTTTATACCCATACACAAGTAAAATTAAAATTCATGGCCTCAATCATATACGAGATTTCACCCCTGCCAAAAGTCAAGGCAGCTATAATGGAATTAATATATTTCAATGGAAAACACCCATGGCTAAATAAATTTTATCTTTACTTGACATATTTTTTAAGTTTATCTATGTAAAGATTTAACCACATAATTCATACCTTTAAATTACCATAAATAATTGATCAATGCATTAGTTGCCAGATTTCTGGGCTAATAATGCTGAGCAACTGAAAACCAATTAGAGTTTCTCCAAAGGTTTTCTGATTGCCAAGAAGAGTGAAAAAATGTAGCAATTGATGTATTGACTGCGATACTTAAGATCCTTTTTCTCCCAGAAAAATAAACGAGTAAGTTTTGAAGAATATTCACTGGGGCCACAAAATCATTTAACATGATCATGTGAAAAAGGGTGCTGCTGCTTAACTAAAATAAATGAAGAACTGTTTATCATAGGAAATGGGCGCCTCCCTCATATGAGTGATTCAGTATGTAAGTCGATCTTGTGTCAACCCATGTTTCAGTGACTATGAATGATTCATTTATGTGATTCACAAAGACTTATGGATGTAATTCGATCTTGTGTCAGCCCATGTTTCAGTGACTACCATCACCAAGTAGGGATGGTTCACAAAGATCTCAGAGCCAGATGAAATCAAAGCTGTTCAGGTTCACTGAGAATTCTATTTTTCAAATTTGACCTTTTCTCTTTATTTCTCTTTATTTGATCTAAATGAACCTAAGTTTAGCTAATTAGTTTCTTATACAGATTGATAAATGAACTCAAAATGTGAGAAAAAGGTGAATGAAGGAAACTTCTCATTCCGATGAACATTTTTTTACTCTTTTCCAATAAAGATAACAAAAATGTAGGAAAGACTACTATATTACAAAAAATGGATCGAGTTTAGTCTACATTTATGTCAGTTTCATCATCATGGAATTAGCACCTATTCAAGCGAGAAGTGGTATCTAAGAATACATCTTCTCTGCAAGGAATTGTGAGACCACCCATTGGATGGTCATACCCAAATTCTTCCTCAGCTTCACTCAACAAATCTTGAAATGAAGGTTGGTTCAAATATGATACAGGGATCAAGAACCGCTTCATTTTTTCTCCAACATAGACTGCAAGGTAGCCCTTTGGCACGTCCATGGCTTTTGAAGATGCTTGGATTGAAGAAAGAGATGTCTTTCTGATACTAGCTAAACGAAAACCCATTTTTATATGTGTTGATAATTTGGAAGAGAAAGTTGTGAAAAGAGAGTTGCAAATAAGGCACTAGCTTTTGAAGTTGAAATACTTTAGGTTGTGAATGATTTCTGTTGTCCTAAATGCTTGCATCCATGAATATATATATAGATGAATATATTTGTAGGATATCGTTCGCTACTTGAATAATTGAGGTAGGATGGCTATGAGATAAGAGGCATGGGACCAACAGGGAGACAAGGGCATATGGTTTGGCCTAGGAGGACTTTCTCAGGGATCAATGTGACATGTTATAGAAGATAGAATAAGTCCCACTTCAAAGTGAAATCCCCTTGAAATAAAGTGAATCCACCTTTCATATTCTAAGATCTTTCGTTATCTGTGGCCTTATAATTCATCAGCCCGAATCTACCATCCAGTTGTACTTCAACATTAGGCCACGTGAACAAAACATGCCCAAAGCATGTTTACAAAAGTATGGAATACCAATTAATGCATGAATAGACCTTAGGTTCTCAATTAGGCACGTCTCAAACCTCAGAAATACAATGCATGGTCTATATCTATACTTATCCCTTGCCTTATAATTCATCAGGCAGATATTAGTTACCAGCTGTACTTACACGTTAAGCAGTGCTATTAAAATGATGGAAACATGTCTAAAGCATGTTAGCAAAATTATGGAGTAACATTGAATGCATGAACAAAGTTTGGGCTTCTGTAGATCAAGTCTCGTTTGGTTGCAAGTGCATGCCCTATGTTGGCCATTGTTTCAGAAGGTGGGGTTATACACAACTTTACCCTTGATAGAAGTGTCTAAGACAACACCACATGATACATCATCTCTATGCCTCCATCCGTTATTAATCATTTCTCTTGAAATTTGGTTTCCACATAATCTTAAAGATTATATATACATATCCTTTTGCCTTCACAAACAACACAAGTCGCAGGCTCAATCAAGCATCATCATTTAGATTCGTTATTCTAAAATCTGAGATCTTTTCCTTGTTCTTCTTCCTTCAAACAAGCAGAAAAAAATGGGTTTTCGTTTACCAACTATCCGACGGGCATCATTCACAACTAGCCAAGCAGCTTCAAAATCTGTAGAACTCCCAAAGGGCTATCTTGCAGTGTATGTAGGAGAGAAAAAGAAGCGGTTTATGATTCCATTATCATACCTAAACCAACCTTCATTCCAAGACTTATTGAGTCAAGCTGAGGAATAGTTTGGATATGATCATCCCATGGGTGGCCTTACAATTCCTTGCAGTGAAGATGTCTTCCAACATATAACTTCCTGTTTGAGTGGACAATAAATCTCACACTTTAGGAGAGTGACATAGATTAGTAGAGACATTTTGTACAATAGGCATCTTCTCTAACTTGTACAAATTATTACGAAATTTTGAATAATAACGATGACTTCAATTGCTAACCTTTTCTGTGTATCATTACAATGTTCACTTCTCCCTGCAATTAGAATGGTAGACAATAATAGAAACTTGCATGCTCGAAAAAAAAGACTTGATTGTTCTCACAATTTCCACAGCCTAACAAACCAAGATCTTCACAGTCAGGGAAGGGCAGAGTAATAGTGGTTTGCTATGGTCAACGAAAAGCATCAATTTATGTGGGACTGAGTTGAAAATATTTGAGTTTTTATTCACAAACTTGTTAAATGAAATTCACAGTTCCAATCATACATGAGATTTTACCCCTGCCACGGCAGTTATAATGGACCTCAAATGAAGTTTTGTTGTTCCTACTAATTTCAGTGGATAAAATCCCTATCTATTATATAAAATAGGTCAGTCACTTTATCCCCCGTTCCCGGATTAAGATACTTAATCTCTGTTTTCATCCAAAACAAGGTGGTTAAAATTTCTTCGACTGGTTCAAGTTAATATTCAATTAGTAAACCCGTAACAAGCATATCACATGTAAGAAACTATGCTACTACAAAATTGTGTATATAGTTTACATCAGACTCTGTACAAGGGATTAGCACCTGTTCAAGCGAGAAATGATATCCAAGAAAACATCTTCGTCATCCTGAGAAGATTCGTTCAAGTATGATATCAGATCATAAATCACTTCTTTTTCTCTCCTACACAGATGGCAAGGTAGCCCTTTGAAAATATGTCTTTCTCGTTACAGTTAAATGAAAACGTATTTGCCAAGAAAAAACTTACAGTAAAGGGGAAAGGGACATGAATCTAAGGTCAAAATTTCTGTGATTTCTGCAAAATAAAAAGGAAATTGTAGTTAAAGAACCATTAAATGCATGGATTTTAATCTAGTTTCAATTATATGTCAATCTATGATTTAAATGATCTTTTAAAAATTACATTATTCCAATCAAATCACCCATCTGAAGATGAGGCTGCTACTTGCCTCAGTGGTGAAAAATTCGTTTATAATAAGTAAATGGGGGATCTCCATATGGGTGAATAGTTATATCATGTATGATGATGCTACACGATGATAGAACCAATGACAACAAGTGCAAGTGGCTGTGGCAAAATATGCAGGTATAAATTACTGTCCCATTCACAGACTCGTGTTTTTTTACCATGTTCAATCATTTTCCTTATTCAGCATGAAATCTTGTATCAGGTCATTTAATTTAGATAAACATATTTATCTAATTTCCTATTCAATTTAGTTCTTTTATCCTAACTTTTTTGGCAGATAGTTACACGCAGCTTCCTTTTTCCCTTTTCCGAATCAAGAAAACAATTTTCCACTTATAATTTAAAAGATTTTGAACGGAATATTTCAGCTTATTACCCTTGGATTTGAAGATATGTATATAAGAGGAGAAAATGAGGAAAAGGTTAATGTTCCCAAACATCTCATTCAGATAAAATTTCTTCTACAATGTAAGAAACTAAGATACAAAAATGTGTCAAGTATAGTCTACATCTAAGTCAGTTTCATCTTCATGCAATTAGCACCTATTGAAGCGAGAAGTGATATCTAAGAACACATCTTCTCCAATAGGAATCGTGAGACCACCCATTGGATGGTCATACCCAAATTCTTCCTCAGCTTGACTCAACAAATCTTGAAATGAAGGTTGGTTCAAATATGATACAGGGATCATGAACCGCTTCATTTTCTCTCCAACATAGACTACAAGGTAGCCCTTTGGCACGTCCACAGCTTTCGAAGATGCTTGGATTGTTGCAAGAAATCCCTTTCTGATACCAGGTAAACGAAAACCCATGTTGTATGTGTTGATACTTGGGAAGAGAAAGTTGAGAATAGAAACTTGTAAATAAGATTCTAGTTTTTGAAGTTCAAATGTTTTAGGATGTGAATGATTTTTGTTGTCCTAAATGCTTGCAGCCACGAATATATATAGAGAGATGAAAAATTTTGTAGGATATCCTCCGCCACTTGAATGATTGAGGGTGAGGGCTACAAGATAAGAGTCATGGGACCGACAGGATGGCAAGGGCATATGATGTTGCCTTGGAAGTGTTTCTTAGGGATTAATGGGACATGTTATAGTAGATAGTACACCATACCAAGAAAATCCACTTGAAATGATCTCAAACCTCAGGAATATAATGGTCTATGATCTCTCACTGTCCATTGCCAAATAATTTGATCTTCAAGAAACTACCATCCAGCTATACTTCAACATTAGATAACTTGAAGAAAACATGTCCAAAGCATGTTTGGAAAAATATGGGATACTTATTAATGCATGAAGAGACTTAGGCTTTCACTTAGTCACTTCTCATTAGGTACATGTGTAGGCTTAATTAATGTTGCCCATTGTTCAACAAGGTTACACACCTGTACCCTACTTTATGGTTGATATATTAGAAGTACTGAAGACAACACCAGGGGATATCTCATCTGAAGGCCCTCATTCTTTTACCAGTCTCTTTCTCAGGGAATTTGGTTTCTTGAGAATTTCAAAGGCTATATATACACTATCCTTTACCTTCAAAAGAAACACAAGCCATTGGAATCCTCAAGCATCAAAATTGGTGTTCATTCTCTGTAAATTTGAGATTATTCTTCTTCCTTCAAACAAGCAGAAAAATGGGTTTCCGTTTACCTACTATCCGACGGGCATCATTCACGCCAAGACAAGCAACTTCAAAATCTGAAGACATACCAAAGGGCTATTTTGCTGTGTATGTTGGAGAGAAACCAAAGCGGTTTGTGATTCCCATCTCATACTTGAACCAACCTTCATTCCAATACTTACTCAGTCAAGCTGAGGAAGAGTTTGGATATGATCATCCCATGGGTGGCCTCACAATTCCTTGCAGTGAAGATGTCTTCCAACATACAATTTCTTGCTTCAAGGGACAATAAATCTCACACTTTAGGAGACTGACATAGATTATTAGCGAGATTTTGTACAATAGGCATCTTCTCTAACTTGTAACTATTATTACCAAATTTTTTAGTAATGACAACGAATTCAAATGCTAAGTTTTTCTATTTATCCATTTCAAAGTTTACTTCTCCCAGCAATTAGAATGATATACAGCACTAGAAGAGGTCTTGCAGGGTAAAGAAGACCCGATTGTTCTTATAAATTCCACAGCATAAAAAATAACAAAGTGCTTCACAATCAGGACAAGGTAGGGAGGGGGCAAAGATAAATAGTATTTTGCTATGGCCAAGGAGAAGCATCAATTTCTTTAGAACGGGTTTGAAAGGTTTTTGAGTTTTATACACATACATGTAAAATTAAAATTCATGGCCCCAATCCTACATTAGATTTTTCCCCTGCCATGACAGTTATAATGGACTTAAAATGAAGTTCTGTTGTTCCTATTCATTTCAATAGATAACATCCCTTGTTATAGAAATTTCATATGCATTTTATGTAAGGTTTCGTTTATCTATATATAGATTCTATGAACATAATTTCTTTTTTATAAAGGGAGAAATTACTTCATACCCATCCATCACCATGTGACGCCACTTCCTTCATTGGGGCAATACCTAACTTTTTCCATTTTCATTGCACAATTTTTCCCAATAGAAAACTAGCGCAATTGCTTGACATTGCATTATCTTGAGACTCAAAATTCAAAACTGGGGCAGTAACTTAATCCCCCATTCCAGGAGTAAGTTACTTAATTTCAATTTTCATCTAAAAAAGATGGTAAATCTTAAAATAGTTCAAGGTTTGAAGAATATTCAATTCATGAAGAACTCGTCAGTACCATATCACCTGTTGCGGCCGTAAAACCAAATAACATGATCATGCGAAGTGGTGTTGCTGCTTGACTCACATAAATGAAGAAATGTTTACTATAAAGAATCGGGTCCTGCCTCATATGTGGTTCACAGAGACTTATATGGATGAATTTGATCACGGGTCAGGCAATATTTCAGATTTTCAGTGACCATGGATGGTTCACAAAAATCTGGAGGATGAAATCAAATCATTTCAGGTTCACAAAGACTTATAATTTCCATGACCTTTCCTCTTTATTTTTCTATTGCATCAGTCATTTTGTTTTGAACGTGTCATCTTATAAAATGTAGAGATAATAGCTGAATTTAGATCTGATACATTAAAAATTATTTGGTTAGAGACAACATATTTTAGCTAATTTCTTATTCAACAACTATGTAGATCAGATTGACAGATGAAGAAATATGTGAGAAAACTCTTCATGTAGGAAACTTCTCATAAAATTTTTTATACTTTCCCTAAGATAATAAAAATGGAGAGAGAATATTCTCAAGTTAAGAAATTATATGCTACAAAAATTGTGTCTATGCATTTACATCAGTCTCATCTACATGGGATTAGCACCTAATCAAGCGAGAAGTGATATCCAAGAACAGATCTTCTCTGCAAGGAATTGTAAGACCACCGGTTGGGTGATCATACCCAAATTCTTCCACAGCTTGACTCAACAAGTCTTGAAATGAAGGTTGGTTCAAGTATGATATGGGAATTACAAACCGCTTCATTTCTTCTCCAACATAGACGGCAAGGTATCCTTTTGCCACATTCATACCTTTTGAAGATGCTTGGTTTGCATCAAATGATGCCTTTCTCATACTAGGTAAACGAAAACCCATTGTTGTATAAAATGTTGTGAAAAAAGACTGTAAGATGCAAGATTTTGAATTTCAAATGCTTTAGGATGTGAATGATTTTTGTTGTCCTAAATGCTTGCAGATAGACATGAATATATATAGATATATAGATGAAAGAATTTGAAATTATTGATATATAAATAATTGAGGGGGAAGAGCTATGAGATAAGAATCATGGGACCAACTGTGAGACAAGGGCATATGGTGTTGCCTTGTAGGACTTTCTCAAGGATGAATGCAACATGTTGCAGTGGATAGTACGGGTCCCACCTTCTGAAGTAATCAACTTGAAATAAAACTGACGCGATGTATGATCTAAACCTCTAAAATATAATGGTCTAAGATATCTTGCTATCCTTAGCCTTATAATTCATTAGTCAGAAATTACTTTCCAGCTGTACAGGCTGCATTATCAACCTGAAGAAAACATGTCCCAAGCATGTTTACAAAATTAGGAAATATCAATTAATGTATGAATAAACGTTTAATATCACTTAGACACGTCTCATTTGGTTACAAGAGGAGGATTATGTGCACCATAGTCATTGTTTGATAAGGTGGTGGGGTTACACATGTCTACACAACTTTATCCTTGATAGAGGCATTGAAGACAGAACCACATGATATCTCATGTGTATGCCCTCCATCTTTTAACAATCTTTTTCTTCAAATTCAGTTTCTAGGGAGTCTCTATATATACACCATCTATAAAACAAGCCATCGGCATCCTCAAGCATCAACATTGGTTCATTCTTTGAAAATCTCAGATTGTTCTTCTTTCTTCTCATTAACAAGTACAAAAAATGGGTTTCCGTTTACTTGCTATTTGACAGGCATCATCAGCTAGGCAAGCAGCTTCAAAATCTGTAGAAGTCCCAAAGGGATATCTTGCAGTGTATGTTGGAGAGAAACAGAAGCGGTTTTTGATTCCCATATCATATTTGTACCAACCTTCCTTCCAAGATTTATTGAGTCAAGCTGAGGAAGAGTTTGGATATGATCATCCCATGGGCGGCCTCACAATTCCTTGCAATGAAGATGTCTTCCAACGTACAACTTCTTGCTTGAAGGAGCAATAAATCTCACAATTTAGGAAACTGACAGATTTGTAGAGACATACAATAGGCATATTCTCTAACTTGTAACTATTGTTACCCATTTTTGAGTAATTACAACAAAATCAGTTGCGAAGTACTTTATTTATCAATTACAAAGTTCACTTCTCTCTGCAATTAGAACCGTCATAATAGTATTTTACTACGGCCAAGAGAAACATCAATTTATTTGGGACAGGATATGAAATATTTGTAAGTTTTATACTCACTAAATTAAATTCATGGCCTCAATCATACACAAGATATGCTGCCCCTGTGAATTGCCTGAGGCAGGTAATAGTGGACTTCTCCATGCCTTAGGTATAGTAAAAAAAATTATCAGAATTGATCTAATCATTCAACTGTATCATACTTGACTTGTATGTACGCTGATTCTCTATTTATGAGCTCCACCCTTGATCTCACCATACAACAATGTTGCAATCTCCAATTAAATTTATATTGCATTGTACTTTCCATATTCTTCACAACTCACAAGGGCCAGTAGTTTAAGTTGTTATGACAAAGAATTGCATTTGTTTTAACTTGATACATTATCGTGTACATACAGCCACTAATTAATCTGAATTGAAACTCCTATGTACCAGACAGCTAATGTGCATATATAACTATCAATAGTTGAAGTCGTTTCTTTTAGCTGTCATTAGGCTATTGTTACCATCAGCATACTTTATTTTGATTAATCCATATAAAGTGACCAATAGATATGTATGATTTGAACTTTTTTCCGTATTACTGATTACTTTATCACATGCTTCTTTTCTGTTGATTGAAATGGCAGCTGAAACTCAAGAACTTCTGAATACTCAAGAAATAAAGATGGTGTTGCTGCTAGACTCACAGAGATAAAGATTCATTTATCATAATGGATCTACTCCATATGGCGCTGCTACATAAGACCCAATGACAACAAGTGGGAGTGGCTTTGGTAAAATATGTAGACATGAAATTACTGTCCCATGGTGTTGCTTTTTTGTTTACGGTGCACATAGATCTCAGAGTTAGATGAAAGAAAAACTAATGAAGCAAGCTCTGCCTTATGAAACAACATGACACTTGTTTTCTTTCACCCTTTTCAGGACTTCGAAAAGAAATTTCATTTTACCATTCTAAACTGAATATTGAGCTTATTAAATGCCGTTGATTTTCATATAAAAAATAAGGAGGAAATGAGAGAACAAAGGTAATGGTCATAAACTTCATCTTTGTATTGTCATTTTTACATTTGCAGGAGTATGATAACAAAAAACAGAATATTTTCAAGGCAAAAAATTGAGTAACAAAAATTCGGTCAATTAATGCCAGGACCAGTCTTCACGGGATTAGCACCTATTAATTCAAACGAGAAGTGATATCTAAGAACACTTCTTCTCCACAAGGAATTGTAAGACCACCCATTGGATGTTTATACCCGAATTCTTCCTCTGCTAGACTCAACAAGTCTTGAAATGAAGTTTGCTTCAAGTATGATGTGGGGATCACAAACCTTTTCATTTTCTCTCCAACATAGACTGCAAGGTAGCCCTTTGGAACGTCCACAGTTTTTGAAGATACTTGGTTTCCTGTGAATGTTTCCTTTTTGATACCAGGTAAACGAAAACCCATTGTTATGTATTGAGACTTGAAAAGAGAATGTTCTGAAAAAATACTTGTAAATATGATGCAAGATTTTGAACTTGGAATACTTCACGACGTGAATGGTTTGTGTTGGTCCTAAGTGCTTGCAGACATGAATATATAGATGTAAGGATACCAATTTGGCTACTTGAATATTGGTGTCGAAGGCTGTGAAATAGGAGTGATTGGTCCAACTGGGAGACAAGTTTACGTGGTGCTGTCCATTAGGACCTTCTCAAGGATCAACCTAACTTTTTATAATAGATAATAGAAATACTTGTTTCCGGAGTGCATCTACTTGAAATAAATCGTATGTATGGCCACAAACCTCAGGAATGTTATCTGTGGTCTATAATCTATAGTTATCACTTGCCTTGTATGCAGATATTGGTTACCAGCTGTACCAGTACTTCAGCATCAAACTGTGCTATCAAAATGATGGAAACATGTCTAAAGCTTGTTACCAAAATTATGGAGTACCATTTAATGCATGATATTGGGTTTCAGTAGAACAAGTGCATTCTCTATGTTGGCCATTGATTAAGAAGGTGGGGTTATACACTTCTACACAACTATACCATTGATAGAGAAGTGTCTAAGACAATACCACATGATGTGTCATCTCTATGTCCTCCATCCATTAATCATTTCGTATTTGGTTTGCAAAAAATCTTGAAGATTATAAATACACTTCCCCTTGCCTTCACAAACTCAAGTAACTTGCTTCATCTAGCATCAACATTTAGATACATTCTTCATCAATCAAACATATTTGCCTTGTTCTTCTTACTTCAAGAAAGCAAAAAATGGGTTTCCGTTTACCTGCTATTCGACGGGCATCATTTAGCACTAATAAAGCAGCTTCAAAATCAGTAGAAGTTCCAAAAGGCTATCTTGCAGTGTACGTTGGAGAGAAACAGAAGAGGTTTTTGATTCCTATATCATACTTGAACCAACCTTCATTCCAAGACTTACTGAGTCAAGTTGAGGAAGAGTTTGGATATGATCATCCCATGGGTGGCCTCACAATTCCTTGCAGTGAAGATGTCTTCCAACATATAGCTTCTCAGTTAAATGGACAATAAATCTCACACTTAGGAGGCTGACATAGATTATTAGACACCTTTTGTATTATATCCATCTTCTCTGACTTGTAACAATTGTTACCAAATTTTTGAGTAATGACAACGAATTCAATTGCTTAATCAATTACAATGTTAAATTATCCCTGCAATTATTAGAAGGTTGCTTGCTGGAAATGAAAAAAGTAAAAGGACTTGATTGTTCTCATAAATTCCTAGACTTGATAACAAGTGCTTCACAGTCAGGTTAGGGCAGAGCAGAGACCATAGTATTTTGCTAAGGCCAAATATTTTATTTGAGAAGGGTCTGAAATATTTTTAACTTTTATATACATAATACACGTAAAATTAAAATTCAGTGTCCCGATCTTACACAAGATTCCACCCCTGACAATTGCCAAGGTAGTTACAATGGACTTAATATGAAGGTTTATTGTTCCAATTTTAATTTCAATAGATAGCATCCATGGCTAAAGAGATTTCATATTCCTTTGATCTATTGTTTAGTCTATCTATATCAATATATGAAGACCACATAATTTCAATTTTATAAGTGGGAGAGAGATTCCCTGTTTGGCTTGTTTGATTTATTAAACTGATGTTTGAAGAATATTCAATTAATGAAAAACTCGTCACTAGCATATCATCTGATGAGGCCGTAAAACCAACTAACATGATCATGTAATGTGAAAATGGTACTGCAGCTTGACTCAGAAATGAAGACTTGCTTGTCATGAGGAAATGGGCCTCCCTCATATGTGGTTAACGAAGACATATGGATGAAGAATCATGTCAGACCATGTTTCTGTGACTAGGGAGGGAAGGTTCACAAAGACTATAATTTTCATAGATTTTCAGAATTGACTTTTTGTCCTTATTTCTCTATGGCATCCGTCATTTTATTTTAAAATTAAGAGTTATTAGTTTTATTTCAATTTATACATTAAGAATTATTTTATTTAAATCAACTTAGTTTTAGCTAATTTCTTATTCAATAATTATTTTCATCAGATTGATAAATGAAGGGAAAATCTGAGAAAAATGCTTCATGTAGGAAACTTCTCATTTAGTTAACATTCTTTTACACTTGCCAGAGCATGATAACAAAATTGGGGAGAATATTTTCAAGGTAAGAAACTATGCTACAAAAAATCTGTCAAATTTATTCTATATCTATGTCAGCTTCATCTTCAATGGGCTAACACCTATTCAAGCTAGAAATAGTATCTAGGAATTGTGAGACCACCCATTGGATGATCATACCCAAATTCTTCCTCAGCTTGACTCAACAAATCTTGAAAAGAAGGTTGATTCAAGTAAGATACAGGGATCATGAACCGCTTCATCATCTTGTCTCCAATATACACTGCAAGGTAGCCCTTTGGCACATCCACAACTTTCGAAGAAACTTGGTTTGCAGCAAATGATGCTTTTCTGATACCAGGTAGACGAAAACCCATTGTTTTGTGTGCTGAGACTTGGGAGTAGAATGTTGTGAAAAATCTCGTAAATAAGATACTAGATTTCTAACTTCAAATGCTTTCTGATGTGAATGATTTTTGTCGTTCTAAATGCTTACAGTCGTGAATATATATAGATGAAAATTTGTAAGAACTTGTCTATGTTTATTATTGAGGTCCATCGGCTATGAGATAAGAATTAGAGAACCAACAGGGAGACATGGGCACATGGTGTTGCCTTGGAGGACTTTCTCAAGGTTGAATGCAACATTATCAGCCTTATAATTCATCAGCCAGAATACTTTCCACTTGTACTGTACTTCCACATTAGGCTGCATTATCAACCTTAAGAAAACATGTCCAAAGCATGTTTACAAAATTATGGAATATGCATTAATCAAAATTTGGTTTCACTTAGATACGTCTCATTTGGTCACAAGTGGGAGGTAGAGGTTTTATGTTTGCCACTATTTGATAAGGCGGAGGGGGTTACACACTCTATACAAGTTTATCCTTGAAAGAGACATTGAAGACAACACCACATGATATCTCATGTGTATGCCCTCCATACTTTAACAGTCCTTTTCTGTGAATTTAGTTTCCAGGGAATCTTTAGAACTATATATACACTATCCTTTTGCCTTCACAAACAACACAAGCCATTGGCATCCTCAAGTGTCAACACTTAGGTTTCATTCTCTGTAAATTTGATATTGACCTTCTTCCTTCAAACAAGAACAAAAAATGGGTTTCCGTTTACCAGCTATTCGAAGGGCACCAGTCGCAGCTAGTCAAGCAGCTTCAAAATCTAAAGTCCCGAAGGGCTATCTTGCAGTGTATGTTGGAGAGAAAAAGAGGCGGTTTGTGATTCCCATATCATACTTGAACCAACCGTCATTTCAAGACTTATTGAGTCAAGCTGAGGAAGATTTTGGATATGATCATCCCATGGGGGGCCTCACAATTCCTTGCAGTGAACACGTCTTCCAATATATAGCTTCTTGCTTGAATGGACAATAAATCTCACACTATAGGACACTAACATAGATTAGTGGAGACATTTTTATACAAGAGGAATCTTTTCAACTTGTAAAGATTGCCCCATTTTTTGTAATGACAATGAATTCATTTGATAAGTATTGTTGTTTACCAATTACAATGTCCAGTTCTCTCTGCAATACAATTAGGACTTGATTTTTATCATGAATTCCACAGCATAACCGCCCATGTGCTTCACAGTCTGAGCAGAGCTAATAGTATTTTGTTACAACCAAAGAGAAGCATCAATTTATCTGGGACTGGATATAAATATTTTTAAGTTTTATGCACACAAGCAAAATTAAAATTAATGCCCCCAATCATAGACAAGATTTTGTCACTACCAAACCGCCAGCAATGTCAGATAATAGTGGACTTGATATATAGGTTTTTTCCCTTACTTGTTCCCATCTATTTCTATGGATACCATCTAATCTAGCTAACAAAATTTCATATTCATAAGACCTAGGGCGTAGTTTATAGATACACCTGTAGCTGCTCTTATTTCTTCACTGAAAGATTTAGCCATAAATCATGCATTATAATTACCAAAATTCGATCAGTGCAGCATTTATCAGATTTGTAGGTCTTTTTCACTTATATGTTATTCAACTTTTCTCATTTTTACCCAATGTGGGGCTTCAACTAACCTTGAACTCTAATATTAACCTATTAAGGGATTATACCTTGTTATGCTCAATAGTTTCCAATGTTCTTAATATTTTAAGACCTCGGGAAAGCTCACAAACTTCTGTTTGGCTCTATCAACTGTATTTTTATCTGGTTAGACTTCATAGAATTGAGTAAATCAACAAATTTAAATATTACATTTTTATGACACTCAGCTATTTATAAGTAACTACCTGTAGTTCCACACAACTCCACCAGGTAACTATCTATTGAGCAACATAACATAGTGGATGGCTCACATGTACAGCCATATGCCAGATAGTCAAGGTACTTGTAGCATTAGTCAGAGTAAAATCATTAAAAGCAGTACATCTCTTGTCTTCAACAGATGTGATTTAACAACTCAAATAGATTTTAGGGTGTATAGAGTACCAATATTTGCCAGTTGGCTTATAGAGACCATGAACACAATATTTAATGTCTAGAGCATGTCTGATGGTAACCTATCCTAGGACTTTTCCGTAGGCAGAATTTACTAGATCTCAAGTAAAATCTGATGGTAGCCTATCCAAGACATATCATGTGAACCTTAATGAGCCCTGTCTCTCACTTGGCCCTATCAAATAGTACATTCACCATCCAATTCAAGAGCGAAAGGCTTGAGTTATCTATCTATATATGTGTTTTGTATATCTGTCATTGAGCATTCTTACACTGAATCAGCAGAATTCAAATTCATTGCAAACTTCTACTAGTCCTCTGACATCACTCTGTAGTTCTTTGTGTTTAGAAGCAAAAACAATGGGTTTTCGATTACTTGGAAGACGTCCATCATTTACAAGCCAAGCAGCTAGCAAGGTTGTGGAAGTCCCAAAAGGCTATCTTGCAGTCTATGTTGGAGATAAAATGAAGAGGTTCATGATTCCCATATCATTCTTGAACCAGCCTTTATTTCAAGAATTGCTAAAACAAGCTGAAGATGAGTTCGGCTATGATCATCCTATGGGAGGTCTCACAATTCCCTGCAAGGAAGATATGTTTTTAGATATAGCTTCTCGCTTGAACGTGCTATAGTCCATATTGTTCTGCAGAGGAGTATAGAGTAGTTGTGGTTGAGACAAACATTGTACAGCAGGCATCGCTTTTTTCATTTTTATGTTTTTCCAGATGTTGTAAAAAAAATTCATGACATCTCAATGATAACTTACTAAAGATTTATTCTGAATTTATATTGTTCTTACTTTTCGTCCATGTGAATGATTAAAATACAAAACAGCACAAGCATGACGACCATCTTGCATCTGCCTCCCTTAACTGATTTTTTCTGGTATTGCTGCCAATTTTGCACTAATGTATTAAGTAATTGTAGTGGCGATATAGATTAGTTTTGCTAAACCTGACTGTGGCTGTTTCGAATGCACTATTGTAGTTCGGTCGACAACCTTGGACATGGATCCCAAAATTTTGAGCCCAATATATTGTGAAAAAACATAAGACTGCAAATAAAGTGATTTAGTTTTACAACATTTCCTGCAATCTCTAAACTCCATCACAAATAAGAGTCATTTACTAAGCCTCTAGAGAAAAATGATATGGTACATTTTTATTTTCTTCATGATATATATTTAATGTTATCATTCGTGTATTTCCTTTGATTTTTTAAAATGATCGAGATCCCTTTTTTTTTTACTATACGTTCTTTCCTCAGGATGCATGTTTCATTGTTATTCACTCATTCCTGATCTGATATTCGTAGATTAAGCAAAATGATACAAGAAATTAACACATTTTAAAAATAAAACCCTAACGTCTGTTACTTGATTATTGAAATATGTCATTCAACAGTGTCACATAAGACATGTATTTATGGTGCTTCTCAATCTATGAGCTGTGTATAATAAGTACATGTCTCATCTAAATTAAGCTCAGTGTCTGTCTTCTGTCATGACCCATTGTGCCAAAACATTAATTCCAACTGGCAATTTTACCTAACACCTGTAAAGATTTTCATTTTCATTTAAAGATGATAGAATTTGAAAGGAAAGAGTTTACTGGTTTAAGTTTTAGTGAAAGCCAAGACAAATGTCTTAGTAGAAGTTACAGTCAGAATATAGTAGAAATGTCATAATTTCTTAGCTTTAGGCTTCACCCTTTTATTAAAGGTTTGTAATATCGTGTTTTCAGTTTTACTTTTAACATAAAATAAACTAAAACATGGAATAAAACTCATCTTAAGGCATGTGGCAATATTTACTTTTAGGGGTAAAACTACAAGTTAATAATAGTGGTTTTCTCACCCTGAAGATTACCAGACAGTTAAGTTGTTGGAGTGAAAATGAAGGTATATTCCATTATTCTAATACTTGATCCAAATACATAACAATCTCAAGAAAGGAATACACCAATGCAACAAACAATGTCTCTGTCTCCAATTAAATTGTATGTTGCTTTGCACTTGTTCCGTAGTAAACTGTGAGGTCCTGATGGAGAGTGCAATCGCAAGTACCTTCCGTGCTGTTGGCAAGGACTTGTCATGCAAGCTGTTATCACAATGAATGACATTGTTCAAGTGCAACCACTGAATTTAAGTTTCCAGTATAGCCTGCTAAGGTGCAGATATTTTTCAACAATGAAACATAATTGTGAGGAAGAGAAAATATGAGATGTCTGGTACATGTCTTGAACAATAAGAAACAGGGCATTAAATAGTTCGAACAATAATTAGGTTCTTTGCTATACAATTCTCTTTCAAATTCAAGCAATAACTGTATTGACCACTCTTCTATAACGTAGGCCATTTACTTAAAAATCTTCATTTTTGATAAAGACATGTAAGACAACACCACATGGTTCATGATCCCTTGTTGCTCACCACACCCAAATAGCCCTTAAACCATTCAATTGGGAACAAGGTAATCCACACAAGCGCCATATATATACCCCTATTCCCCACTCAAATATGCCATAGAGAATCAAAATTGAAACACATTTTTTGTCACACAAGTCTTGGAGATCATTCTATAACAAACAAGAAATAGAAACCATGGGTTTTGGTTTGCTTGGTGTTAGAAGAGCTAGACAAGCAGTTTCAAAGGGTGCAGAAGTCCCAAAAGGATATCTTGCGGTGTATGTCGGAGAGAAAAAGAAGCGGTTCGTAATTCCAATTGGATGCTTGAACCAACCTTCATTTCAGGACTTGCTAAGCAAAGCAGAAGAAGAATATGGATACCATCATCCAATGGGTGGCCTTACAATTCCTTGCAGAGAAGATGTCTTCTTAAATATCATGTCGGTTCTCACTTGAATACTTCTCAACAAAGACACAGACACACATAATTGTAACTAGTTCAGACAAACAATTTTGTAGAGATTCTATTATTATTTTTTTTCCCTTTGCTTTCATGCAAAAGTGGAAGATGTGTTACGGAACAAAATTATTAGTTCCATCGATTATGTTGAGGAATTGAAACATATGCACACTCACTGTGTTTGAAGCATTTAACTTTTGTTGCATATTCTGTAACCATACGCTTGCACTTACTCGCTTTTATTCATCCCTCAAGCTCAGTTTATTTTTTAGGGGAATATTTGAATGAATCTAGTGTTAGGGTTTAGTATAATTTAACTATACATATATTAAAATTAATATATACAAATTCACTTTTAGGGCTTTAGTAATCTATTCCCCAGTTCCATCGTCTTCTTCGGGGTTGTTGCTGCTCTCTGTTTGCAATTGCAAGTGTGGTTCATGACTTGTGATCCTAAAACATGTAGCTTGCAGCACCAACTCGTTTGTTGTTACATTATTTTAATTTTAATATTGATGTAATTGTGCTGATATGACAGGGTACGGGAGCTTCGACCAAACTGCAGTAAAGACAATTAGGGTCGGAAAGTTATTGATTAGGAAGGATTAATTAGGGTTGAAAACTATATTTAAACAGATTTTTAAGGAATCAATCTTAACCTTGAATGATGAATCCTGCCCTCTTTTCTCTGGGCTCCCTTCACGTTTTAGAAGCCCAAAACTCTTGCTTCTTTTTGGGCCTTTGGACTCACTTTTTGTTTTTGTTCCATGGACTTTGGTTTACATTAAGCTTTGATTACCAAATGTCTTCTGCTGCCAATTGTATAGCAGTGTTTTGTTATGTACAAGGAATTTTGTTGTGAGCTAAATGTGTGACTTCAGGCTGATCAATTTAGTTCAAACACAACATCATTGGGTCATGGATCATGCACTATTATACTATAGGTATGTTTGGATAAAATTATTTTTGCTTTAGTTGTACAATGGTAGCAGCAGAACAGCATAGGGAGAAAAAAAACTACATTTAAGAGAATATGCATAACAGGGGCTGTTTGTATAAATAAAATTTGGCATTGAAAGTGTATATGTAAAATTCATTGAAACTTGACCAAAAAAAATGACATTTCTGTTAATACCTATCTCACTTAGACGGCATTTTCCACTTACAAAAGAAGAATAATAAATAAATAAAAACTGTCTTCTGTACACTTTGCCTCAACTAATCTATGTCAGTCTCCTTCAACATGATTTATAGCCTATTCAAATGAGAAGTGAGATCTAAGAAAGCATCTTCCCTGCAAGGAATTGTGAGACCACCCATTGGATGGTCATACCCGAATTCTTCCTCAGCTTGGCTTAATAATTCTTGAAATAAAGGTTGATTCAAGTATGAAATAGGAATCACAAACCGCTTCATTTTCTCTCCAACATAGACTGCTAGATAGCCTCTGGGGACCTCCACAGCCTTGGAAGCTGCTTTGGTCACAGCAAAAGATGATCTTCTAATTCCGGGTAAGCGGAAGCCCATTGCTTTTGAGATTAATTGCACAGAGAACAATACCAAAGAATGCAAGAGCTTGTGTGTGAAAGAAATGTTTGAATTTTTACTTAGTGAGTGACTTGCATGCTTGAGAATGTCATTATGAGTATATATAGATAGATATATGAGTCTATGTGAAACCGTTCTCTAATGAACTCAATGGTTGGTGGGCAATTTGATGCTTGCTGGGGTCTAGTGAGAGACAAGGGCTAGTGAGGTGTCACATGATATTGTCTACATGATTTTGGTGAAGGTTTATTTGAGATTTGAGAATTCATGCCAACCTGGTTGCACTTCAGGAAGAGACTTTACAGTCAATAAGCAAATAATTGCATAACCAATATAATGGCCCTCTTCTTATGTTCCAGACAGGCTGAAAACATACATAGGTTCTTCAAGTTAATAAACAACTACTTTCTGATGACTAATACAGTAAAAGAAATGTCTACTAAGGAGTGGGTATGTCCCTCCACGTAATAAAATAGTGCAAAAGGAGCACCTATTATATAGTCCCTGCAACACAAGACTTGAAATGTTGTGTAGACTATTACTTGTAGCTACCAAATTTAAAATTAGATTTCTATTGATTTGGTCAGTTGCTCTGACTAGATGAAGTCCAGTTGATACAACCAAGCCAAAAGTTTATGAGCTTTCCCACTTTCTTACTATGAAGTATTTGGATGAAAGACAATCTTTAAAGGGATTGGTCAAATAACGAAATGCAGATATTCGGTTTCTCAAATCACCTGTTTTTTCTTTTTTCAATTTCAACTTTGGATATTGCAGTATTTAGAATGAGAAATCTAAAATTGTAGTGCAACTATAGTTAACATTTACAAGTAGCTCTCAAATCTGAGAGAGAGAAAAACTGATCATTGAATTTTGGAAATTTTAAGGAATAGCTAAAATTCCAGTATGTGTAAATACCTTGATGCATGTATACAAATAGCGTTGTGTGATTCACATAACTAATCTCACCTATTGGGATAAGGCTTTGAGTTGTAAATACCCTGACGCCATTGTTATTGTGGACCTACCTAGCCAGAGAAGGCACTTAATGTATGATTTGGGTCAATGCTCCTCAAAAATCTTAATTTAATACGGATAATCTTAAAAAAAACGTACTTTTGATCAATAAAAAAACTATTTAACTTCTCCCTGAGTATATTATCTTACCCTATCTTTCTAACTCCTAAGAAATTTACTCTTGCTCTACCCTGACAAGTAATCGCATGTTCTGTTACAGCTTTGAAATTTATTAGCACAGCCAAGTGTAGTTTTTCCTAGATCAAGCATCCTTACTCAAGCTTTGTAAGGGAAAAATTAACAATTGAACCTTGTAACTAATGGACAGAAAACACCAAGAAGCCATTTGAATAATTTAATTCATTGTTATAATGCAAGAAAAGAAAGTACTCTTAATTCGTCATTCTGATAGTTAATTCTACTCAACTGTACAAAATGTCTCTACTAATCTATGTCAGTCTTCTAAAGTGTGAGATTTATATCCCATTCAAGAAAGAAGTTATATGTTGGAAGGATTTTTCGCTGCAATGAATTGTGAGGCCACCCATGGGATGATTATATCCAAACTCTTCCTCAACTTGACTCAACAATTTTCGGAATGAAAGTTGGTTCAAGTATGATACAGACATCACAACCAGCTTCATTTTCTCTGCAACATAGACAGCAAAGTAGCCCTTTGGTACACCCACCGCTTCTAAAGATGCGTGATTTCCAGCAAATAATGCCCTTCTTATATGAGGTAAATGAAAACCCATTGTTATATTGATTGAGTTAGAGACTGAAGAAGAGAATGGTCTAAGAAAAGACTTTTAGAATAGACTTTTTGAATTTTGAATGCTTCAGGATGTGAATGACTTGTGTTGGTCCTAAATTATTGTAGCAACAAATATATATATATATATATATATATATATATATGATTCTTGTATGCAAGAATCTCATATGAACATCTGAAAAAGAAAAACTAATTGATCATGTTGACACTTCTTTGAGGCTGCAGGAGCCACAAACTTTAGTTATGCAAATTACACGCTGTGTTGCCTAGAATTTGATGTACATAAAAAATGTGGTCCACGGTGCCTCGTGATCATGTATTCAATGTTGGTTCTCTTTTTAACTCCAAACACTGTTTCAGAGCTACCAATCAGCTACGGTCGCAAATTTAATATTTATACATCTATTTATTCTAATAATTCTTATATATATATATATATATATATATATATATATATATCTTCTTCAAAGAAAAATGGATATTGTCTCAAGCATGTCTACCATTGAAATAGATACAGCTAAATGAATGCACAAGCATTAGATTTCACCATTACTGACATATTTTAGTTCAAGTGGGTAAGTCTGTTGGCCATTATCTCAGATGGTGGGGTATGGTATGCACTCACATTTATCTTCCTAATCCTTGAAAGAAATCTCCAAGACAACACCATGTGATCCCTTGTCCCTCAATAGAACTGTTCATAGCGATGTAAAAAATCACTCATGGTGGAATTGGATGCAGTTGCAGAGGACCCATCAGCGAATATAGGTGCTCAAGCAACACAATTCATTTGCATCCTGAAGCAACAGAATTCAAATATTTCTTTCTCGTACAAGCCTCTTGAAATCACTCAGAATATTATTTGTTTGTTGAGCAAAACAAACAATGTGTTTCCACATACCAGGTATTATTAGACAGGCATCATTCTCTGCAGCCAAAGCAACTGGCGAGGGACTTGAAGTCCCAGAAGGCTATCCTACAGACTATGGTGGAGATAAGTTGAGGCGGTTTGTAATTCCAGTATCATTCTTGAACCAACCTTCATTTCAACAATTACTAAGTCAAGCTGAAGAAGAGTTTGGATTTGATTATCCAACAGGTGGTCTCACAATTCCATGCAGGGAAGATGAGTTTTGAAACCTCACCTCTCGCTTGAATGAGCTGTAAATAATAATGTAATAATGGAGAATGGATAGATTAGTTGAGTCAAATTTGTTTAGAAGAAAACTTTTCTTTATTGTGAACATTTTTAATCCAACTTGTTAGTGGTATTCCAGAGGTGATGTTGATATTTAACTTGTTGGTAATCTAACTTTTTCTGTAAGATTGTGCAGAATAACAAGTAGATAATTTAGAACTGAATTGTTTTCTGTTTTGATTATTATTTTCTTGTTTTATGTCTTACATTCAAAGACATTTTAAAGACTGAAAATATTTTTTATAATGTATTAACAATTACAAATGTGAAAAGTCACATGAATTCTGCTAAATACTCTTAAAAAGACCTTCAATAAGCATTTAATCTCCACTAAGTATTTATGACAACATATGATTCAACCTTCTCCCCCTGTTGTTCTTGAACTCCTAAAATCCTTAATTTTTCTAATACTCAATATCACTTCTCCCTTACTAATTATTTTGGAAATCCTCTCACATTGGCTATTCGACTTTTTTCTTATTGAATACACACAGACTCCAAGAGTTACCCCATAATGTTAATGAGTTCAGCGTCATATTAATGAACTATTCTCTACCATTTTGAAAACTGTTCCAAATTCTTGTTCAAATTCGCTAAGAAGGTCTTTGAATTGAAGTTTGGTTCAAATATGATATAGGAATAACAAACCGCTTCGATTGCTTTCTTCCTACATAAACTGCTAGATAGCCCTTAGGGTCATCGCTGCACCTCTGAAAACAAGGCAAACAGAACCCTTGCAGATCAAGAGAATGATTTGAAAAAGACTTGTGTAAGAAGAATTTGATTCTTCCAAAAATGCAAAGGACTTGACTTCTTTGTGACTAAACATGACTATCTCTATCTATGCATAAAGAAAAGGTTTTAGAAAACTCTTGGATACAAAAATGATTGATGAAGAATAATCCAAGTGAAGTCTGATGAGAAGGCGTGAAGGATCACATGGTACTGTCTAGAATGTATTTTATATGAAGAATTAGGTGAAGGTGTATGTTCCAATTTTTTGAAGAACATCTTAAACGGTAGTCACTTAATAATTTAAAAAAAAAAAAAAAGGGAAACCTGTAAGATCAAAACCCAATCCTTGTCTTTAATGGCTGACGTAGTGTTCTAGACATAACTTAAGAGACCATGTTTGGTTCATATTAAATATTCAACTAATACCATATACTAGAAACATTTAAGACATTACGTTGTTGCCATATACTTGCAACTTTCCTTTAAAAGAAAATATAGAGTTGAGGCAATAATACACGGAAAATTTGTTCCTCCACCTTACTTGTAGAAGTGTCAAGTGGTTGAGACAAATCATGACCACTATAAATGCAAAGCATGGCATGGACAATATCGTGCACGTCTGCATCTTAATCTACTTGTGATTACTACCAAATGGAAGCATAAAATAAACTGACAAAGACTCTGAATGAGAGAATTATATGTTTGCATATATAAACAATTAGCTTTATTCAATGTACAAAAGAAAGTTCAAAAGCCTCTCAAATTGGCAGTTGATATCATTCTTGATTGAGAATAATTGAACTAGTGCTAGCAAATGTAAAAAGAATAATGTATTTTAGTTAAAGTTAGCAGTAGCACAATCGCAAGATATCCATATCCACCTGAAGTTAAAGGATGTGTTTGAATTTTGAACCCTTTCATGTCTTGATTTTGGACTTTAAATATGGCCTCTTGTCTTGTTGGCAGTGGTCCAATGTAGAGATGGGGCTGGCCCGTCCATACTAACCAGCCTAGTTTTGTGTCAGCTCGAGAAAAGTTAAAGAACTTTATTGACTACAACTTTCTGTTTTATAGAAAATTTATGCAGCAAAAAGTACTACATACTAAATGAGTGCTGATAGAATTATAATGTATTATTCTAAAATGCCAAATTTTCTTTCACGTTCCTTGTCGATTTTGACTTAGCTTATAGAACTCTTTCACAGATAGAGCCTAGTCATGGATGGATGGCCACTAAACTTTAGAAGAGAGGTTTGTAAACAGATTAATTAACTTTTTATAGTTAACTAACTATAAGTAAACTATTGATACATAACATGTTAAAGTATTTGATCTTCAAAAAATCGGGTCCAGTAGTCCAATAGTGGGAGTATTTCACGTGCGGTGTTGAAAACAACTTTTATGCAATCACATGGACGTTTTCAGTTTTCTATTGAGTGGCTCTATTATTGGAATGCTTTATTAATTCAGTGGAAACTGAATAGGTGAAAAATAGATTGAAGTGAAGCTTTCTTCATTTCCCAGAATCTGTTGTAAAATGTGCATTGTTTAATACTCAACAATCTACTGGTCTAATCAAATTACATAACAAGCACTTCACCACACGTAATTTGTCTTTTACTCTAGTTTACTACACGAAACAATGCAAACTTTTACTATGAAAGTTGTGTTTGATGTGATGGGGTGCATGTGTGATTGTCATTTAAGTTATTTTCCCTGCAATCACGTTGAAGGGGAAAGTAAACTAAAAGGAAACAAAAACCAATGGCTTTGTATTTTGAGAAGAGGAGACTGTTAATTTGCAGTTTATGCAACTGTGTAAACCAAGCTATCATCATCCTTCGTTTAGCAAAAGAACAAACGTAGCGGGTCTCATGCACAGAACCAACCTTCTACCAAATAATTGAGACCTTTTATTTGGCTTTTTGTAGTTGAATAATGACGTAGTGCTCACCCATTAATTATTGAACTTATTCATTATGTTCCTAAATGATTATAATTCTAAATTACTTCTGTAAATATGATATGCCAATTATATAATTTATAAAGAGACCAGTTTTTATGCATTGTAATGAAAATTAGTCATTTATATTTAGATGATTCAAAACCTTTTCACTACTTTATAGACTATAATTTGTAACTAGATAAAAATATTCACTAGTTAATAAATTGGTGAAAATCATTTCATTTTAATTCTCTTTATAGTTTGCTTTCAAAGAACAAAATCAAACTCTACTACGGGTCATTGAATTGAGGCTGTTCTGGATTAGAAATAAAGTTTCTCTGCTTGAATTAGTCCAACATATCAGGTAGGTGAGAATCGGATGATGGTATTTCATCATAGATTTGACATTGCATCTACAATTTAGGATGAGATTTTGAAAATATTATTAAATTTATTAGATTAAGTCAATTTGGACCAAATTAAAGAAAGGATTAATTTAACCTAATCATAAAATTATGTGAAGCAAGTAGATAGGGCTATCTATTATCAGCTTATCACAACAGAAGCTGTCTAGTGATGACAAGAAATTGCCAGTAAAGAGCACCAGTCTAAATTCAAAGCTCCTTTTAATAGGTATGACCAGTTCAACATATTTTCAAATTCATGTTGGCATTTCATGTCAAGAACGTGCCTAGAATAAAAAGGGCCAAGGCATTATTCGTTCAAAGCATGAAACAATTATCAACAAGTAGTACAACTTTTAACTAGTACCACACTTTCTTTTCTGGCTCCAAAATTTAGTGGGTCCTCATGTTCTGGTCCAGATTAGGCACACTCATGTGAAGCTACCCCAAGTCCTTCACCTGACATGTTTCTAAACATTCCTCATATCATAGTTTCGAGCTATTTTAGTTTGTGCATGGCTTCACCCCTATATATACATGTGTGCATTTTCTTGTGATAGCAATTCGAACCAAGTTTTATCTAGCTCTACCATAAAATACTTTATCAGTTAATATCCTTAGACTTTGGTTCATATCTAGCTTTCTCCATCATGAAGAGTGGTAACAGATTTGTGGGGATAGCTAATGCCAAGCAGAAACTTCAGAGAACTCTTTCACAAAGAATCAAATTGGCTTCTGCTGTTGCTGATGTTCCCAAAGGGCACTTGGCAGTGTACGTTGGAGAGAACCATAAGAGGTTTGTAATTCCAATATCTTACCTAAGCCACCCTTTGTTCAGAGACTTGTTGGATTGGGCAGAAGAAGAATTCGGATTCAACCACCCAATGGGTGGTCTCACTATTCCATGCACTGAACATTACTTCATTACTCTAACTTCTTCTCTTAATTAATTAGTTGTTCAAAAACCAGCAATGGTTTCCTCAAATTGACCCATTGGACATTGCTTATTTTGATTCTCCTAGTTGATAGATAGATAGATAGGAGCAACAATAATATCCGGTTCCATTCATTTTGTTCTGGAGATTCTCCTTAATCCAATTGCATCCCAAGTGATGTCTTCAAACTTTGTATATATATTTTTCTCAATTGAGTTCAAGCAAATTTATGTTTCCAAATATTGCTCTGAACATTCAATGCATCCTTCTATTAGCATGGTCTCCAAATGGTAACAAAGGCCAAGGGATTTCAATCAATTCAACATAAGCAATATAACAAACAGTTAAGAGGGAGAGGTTCAATCAACAATTAGAATTAGAATTTAGGATATATTGATCATCTATTTTACTCTGTAGTCTGCTCTGTCTCTCTGTTATTACAAGATTAAGCTTCTCTAGTTTTACTCATTACATTACATTACAGCACATATCCTCTTCTATAAGCATCAACTATAATATATTTACCCTCATTCCTCACCAAAAAAATATCAGCAATAAAATCAATACACAGTTAACAGCAGAACACTAACATCAATATACAGTTAACAAAGCAATTATTTTATAATGACAGTCATTTTACAGAAATTTGTTTTGGCATTAATATGTATTGTAGAGAGTAGAGAAAATATTGCATTTTTCTTTTAAAGTATTAAGGTTCTATACAAAAAACAAATAAATAAGGTGAAACTTGAACCTGTTAACCCATAACCCCTGATTTCATAACTAACATGAAAGTCACAGCATTTGGCTTATTTACTAGAAAATATTGCTAAAACTATCAACATATTGCTAAATCTAAAAGAAAAATGATGCTAAATCAATGTTTTTAAAACCATCAACATATTACAAATGAATTAAGTAGTACAATCAAACTTTAAATTTTATAAGGAATCAAATCAAAATTTGAGTTAAATTTAAACTTCTAATTCTTTTTACTAAGGGAAAAAAATACAAAATTTAATTTACTTTATCTAGTTTTGATTTCTCAATATTTAAAACAAGTTATTTCCCATCAAACATCCAACGTCATTAGTGGGTAGTTAACGTAGCTTAGAAGATCTCACATTACATATATTTTGAGTGACGTAACATCCATTTTATTCACATTACTAATATGTGTTAAGTGAGTTTCTTCTTTTGAAAAAGGTTAAAGTTTAATTTTTAAAAAAGAATAAAAAGTTTGATTTTAACTTTTATCAGAAGAGTCAAAATTAAACTTTTAAAAAAAATCATTTTATCACCCTTTTAAAATTGAAGCTTAAAAACTTACCAGATTTAAAATCACTTTTTGGTACATATATGCATCATTGTGTTTCTGGTATGTAATGTTTTTCAAAGTATTTAACAGTGAAGCATATATCTAACGAGATGAACATTATTAGTTTCTATTATCAAAATATAAAATGAATAATTATATAAAAAAATATGATTTTATTATAGATTTATATGTCTTTCTCGTTTATAAATCTCAACCCACCTTAAACTCTAACCTTCATCTTTAACTCTAACCATCATCGACAATGACAGAATAATTACTGATACAGATTGCTTTCAGACACCAAAACAAGGCAAAGAAATTATGGAACAGACCAAATGACAGTGTGGTAGATTATGCCGTTAAAATTAAGAAGGAGCAGTGAATTGAAACATTGTTAGAACTTATCAAAGGAAAATATGTCCCATTTATATACATGCATCTACATTCGACAAAGACAACAAACTCTATAACGTTTCCCCAATGAATTGTCTTTCATAATATTAACATTATTTGCCCAAATCAGACAGTGTAGTCTTCTCACGTGTTCAACAAATTTCAATTGTCTCTGAAATTATCTTCAAATTCGTCACCAGCTTTATCATGAATTCATTCATCAATAATTGAATCCACATCCTTATCTACAGCCCACCCAGAAACGCAATCTCCGAGCCCAACCCACTTTCGAAAAATGGGCCAAAAAATGCCTCGAAGCCCACCGCAATAAAAAAAAAAAAAACAAACACCGGCATTTTGGGGTATGGGGAAACATGAAGATTGAAGGGACCCACATGTGTGGAAAGTTTATGGATTGATTAATAAATCAAAATCTTGATCCATACAACAAAGATTCATATCTTTCTGAATAGTGTGATTATAAATATAATGTTCTGAAGAATTACGATTGATGAACACCAACGTATCAAAGTACAATTTCCATACTTCATTTCAATATTCTTCTTTCACTTCTGTCGGACTCTCATTTTCTTATCACCGTCAAAATTATCTATTATATTCAACTACTTCTAATCATTTTTTTCATCTTAATTTCATTTTTCTAAAATTTAAATATTTATCTTAATTCAAATTTTTTAACAAGTTATATTTTTTATGGTTTGCTCAAATTTATTTTAATCGTAATATATTCTTACTACAATGTTAATCTTAAGATGAGTATGACAACTAATTTTAAGATTTTTTATTTATTTTTAATTTAAAAAAATTTCATCTTATTTTCTGATCGTTAGCTTCTCATTCACCAATGGAAAATATATTCGTGAATTACACTCTGAGTTGAGATAAAAATATTATACTTACAACAGTTAAAAAATATAATAAATCTTAAAACATATTTTAAATTCCTACTCTATTTTAATGGGCATTAGGTTAAAGAAATATTTTTTATTACCTAGTTTTAATTTAAGGGATTTTAATATAACCTGCAAACATATTGGTTAACCGTGCATAATATTTCTCATTTTATGATTAGTATTGAAGTTTAATTTAGAATAGGTATTAGAAGTTTAATTTAGAATGAATTTATCATCCTCTTTCTTTTCACATGCTAAATACAAGATTTGGGATTTGAAATCAATTTTGATTTGACAAATTTGAGTTGAAATTACAATTGGATTTTGGATTTGACGTGTCGAACATACTCTCACTAATTTTTTTGTCATGAGGAACCAAACCTCTCAAACAAAAATGTCTTTTTAGTGATATCATACCTTTGATCTACATTTTTGTGGTGTCATAGTTTCTTTTGTGTTTAAAAGATATACATGTGGTACCATAATTGAATACATAGTATATTATTATAGGATAATAGGCTTATACTATGTTGTTGTTGTGTTATCTTTGTAATAGGTTAACAACATATCTATGGAGTGGGGCATCGAAATCAACGTTGTAATGACTACTCGACAATAAAAACTAACTAATCAAAACGTATCCTTTCATTCTGAATCAAAATTCGTAAAGCATTTGCTATTTCATGGAGAACATTTAATCATATCTTATAAATTATAGTAAATTGTTAACAACTCATTTATATTCATAAATATTTATGATTATTGAAGAATGATTCGTATAACGTATAATAATACTAATAAAATACGTATGATTGTACCTTTGCCGCGTTATATATATGTACGTATCTAAGAGAGTGGGACAGCATAAATAGGTTTAATGGCTACTCAACAATTAAAACTAATTACAAAACATCTTATCAGAATAAACAAAATAATTTAGAAACCAGAAAAAAAAAAAGGAAGTGTTAATGGTTTTGCTGTTTGTAAAGTGTTAATAACAGTATTGATGAGATTCTTAAACTTCCATCTTTGCTAATTATCCTTTATATCCGAATCTTGTCGGTTCACTGATAAACCCTCACATCCCTAAGAATGCTGTGTGTGCCCCTCCTTCTTTTTTTCTCCTTTTTCTTTTTACAAAATTACAAATTTAAGATAAGGCATGGATAAAATAATACACTAGAAAGTTCTTTGATAACAGATATTAAATTAAGTGTAGGTGTATGAAAGACAGAAGAAACAGAAGATAAGATTAAACTATGAATAATGGTTTGAATGTGAGTGAAGTTAGAATGAATGGAATAAGGTCACGTTTAGGCACCATTCTCAGCCTCCTCGTGTTTCCTCCACTTATGAATTACCCACAAGTGTAGACTTAATCATTGAAAGGAAAAGAATGGAACTTTGAAAAAGAAAAGTAAGGAAAGGCAAAGTGATCTTCGTAAAGTAGAGACATGGATAGACAGTTATCGTTTTCAGCGTACTGCACTCTATTTTGCAGACTAAATATACTATGTAGTGATTACAACAGAATGGTGAATGGACTTCTCCAATGGAACTTAGCTGGCTCATAGACCAAACCAAATAGTAAGGACACTTTGACGTGGATTTCAGCTTCTACTTCAACAAAACCATGTGACTCTTTCTTCAATATTATTATGAATTGGGACCCTCAAGCTTGCTATTACTCAACCATGAGTTGGATACGTACGGATTTTCTCTCCATCTTCCTCCTATAAATACACCACCCTACTCTTCACTTTCTAAACCAAACCAAACCAGTTCACACTTCACACAACATAACACCATTTTCTACGTTCTACACAGAACAAAACAAACACAAACTTCGGTTTCTATGATGGGTATTCGTTTACCGTTTATGGTTAATGCAAAACAGACATCGTTGAAGTCGAATAATGTTCCAAAGGGTCATGTAGCAGTTTACGTTGGAGATGTGGAAAAGAAGAGGTTTGTGGTTCCAATATCATATTTGAAGCACCCTTTGTTTCTTGATTTGCTACACCGAGCAGAAGAAGAGTTTGGGTTCAACCATCCCATGGGGGGCCTCACCATTCCATGCAAAGAAGATGCTTTCATCAATCTCACCTCTCAAATGCGTTCTTTCTGAAACAAACCATTACTGTTACTTACACCCAGTAATATTACGTGACTGCATTTGCCTTTTTCCTTCTAACTCAGTCTTTTTGACAAGTTATATGTTCTATTTCTTAATTTGTATAATAATAATAATATTATTATTATTATGTTCAAATTTATTAATTAACTGTCTGGAGAATCAAAATTGATAGCCATGGCAATTGTAACTTCTACTTCAATTTATTGATTGTTTCTAACCTTTGTTTATGGTTATGGAAAAGTCTCGCCTTCATAGTCCAGTTGCAGGCTAATCTTGTAGTTCATACGGAATAAAACAAGTTTCAATTATTCGGGAAATAGTAGATAAGTAGTATATTTTTTTTACAATGGTATTAAATTATAAATTATCATAAAATTCACATTAAAAATATTTCTTGTTGATTAATAATATATTTTTTATACTGTGTAAGAATTAAACTCAAAAATCTTCAATATATATAGTAATACAAATTATTCAATATATAAAATTTTAATTTTATCTCAAACATTACGAAATCATTTTTTGTTTGTATACTTTAATTTACTTGCTTTCTAAAGGTTAACTTATACACTCTCAATCAATTAAAAATCATTTTTTATACTTTCAAAATTATATTATAAAATTTTTTACCATATATGATGGTTTATATGGTTAAATAACAATATCGTTTAAAAATGGGAATATATGCATTATTTATTCACACTTTTATTTTCTCTCTTCTTATTTTACATAAAAGTATATCTTAATTGCTTAATTGAGAAAGAGACTGTTTTGGTGTATGTGTATAAAAACATAATAAAAATATCTCATTGATAAAACTAAAAAACACTCTGAAATATATGTGATAAAAAAAATAAAGATATAAAAAGAATAAAAATTAGTAAGTTTAAATTTTTATGAATCTTTTTAATATATTAAATTCAAATGTTAAATTTGACTTCTTCTTTTTAGTTCAGACTATTTCTCATTTGAGACTAATATCTCAATGGTTGATTTGTCTTAACAAATATTGTTTCATATACATAACTCTGATTCATTTAAATGAATGAGTTAAATTACAAATCAAGCTTTAATATGTGCATCACTTGGTTCAACTTATATTCTTGTAATTAACTTTCTTTTTTTCCACTCAAATATTATGACCTTTCTCGGGTGCCTCGGGTGAAAGGCTTACATCTTTTTTTGGTTTTCTCTTTAAAAAAATATGAAACTTAAATAAACTTATAATATTAGACCAACAAGTCAAAAGTGGTGATGAACTTAAATTCTATATTTTTTAAGTGGTCAAGAATTTGAATAATGATTTTGTATATGAAATAAGTCAGATTAGGGTTAAGTGCCTTCATATCCTTGAAAAGATATTAATCTGAATGAACAACCGTAGGTATTCCATGCAATCATATGTCTATAAATAAAAATCTCTTTTTTTGTGAACATACAAACTAAAAAAAAAAAACTTTCTAAAAAATTGTTTGAAGGGTATTAAATCAATTTTGAATAAAGTCAAATGGCATATTTTGAATCTACTCTTAAAACAAGTTAATCGTAAAATTCTATATAAACTTTTTAATCAATGTGAAAACTAGAAAAAATTACTTCAACCTAAAATTTAATTTTCTATCCTAACTCAATTTCTCAATGTAAACCAAGATGTAAATATTTGTCTAAGATCCTGTTAATTGGTATTTTTAATGTGATTTTGAATAATTCAACCTAAATCACAAGCACACTAAAGGACCAAATCATTAATCTCATATAGGATGATACAAAATAATTAAACAACTTATAAACATCAAAATCGTCTTATTCTTTTCTCAATTTGCCTATTTTTTTAGTTTACAACTGGAGAGTTCTAGACAAAAAAATACATGTAGCAATAGCACATACATACATGAAATATCTGCATCTCTATCATCATACATACATATAATCCGCGTTGCAAAGGCCATGACATAGCTGCAGGTGAAGAACTGCCACTTATATTCTATCGCGGGTATGACCTCGGTCACCAAAATGAACTTGTTGAGATGTCCTACACATTCCCTGCTCCTAGCATTCAATGGCCTCAGCACTCAAGAAGGCATTATCTGCATTCTTGGGTCTAAATCACTCTTCTATTATACCATTAGGATGAAGGAGCTTTCAACTTATATATTGAAAAAACATTATGATGGTTTAGTGAAGAGGGGGCAGGAAAGAAAGTATTAGGCAAAAAGCAGATGCATGTCTCGGGCTGGTAATAGATGACACTTGTCTTAATCCAAAGACAGATTGCCAATTCGGATGTTTCGTTGCTGATGACTAATACCTTTGCCCAGTCGTGATAAGGAAGAACTCCAATCACCTGGTTTTCCGCTAAATGGAGATGAAAGTTTCGGCTGAAACCATTTTTTCAGAGCCAGACCATTAATTCTAAGCTTACCATTCGATTCACTACCCTGGTGAGGAATCTGAAGCCTCCTCAATAACGCTCCAACTGCTTGACCAACTCTGAAGCCAAAATATTGCATACTTGTTACACAAATTTCTTAAACAATATTTTCTAAACGCTTTGTGCATGAGAAAACTTTCCAACTAAAAAATCGAATAAAATCACACAATAACAGCTTCCAATTTTTCAGTCAAATGTAACTCAGACGTGTATGACAAACAATCTCCTTAAAACACAATGCAAACTGCAAATATACTCTGATGATCTGCAAGTAACTATATCTTAACGGGTAATCAATTACCTGCTAAAAAGTAAAAGAAAAATATCTTAAACCACTTAAGATATTCAATTTTGCATGTAGATCTTGTTACTAACACGTGGATGTGTCAAACAGTTAAATGACTCACTACAATCACCATTAGTAAAATAGACAAAAGGCACATAAAAAATATGCCGATGTACATATAAATGTAATGGGTCATCAACGATAATATTAGAAAACACATCTAATAACCAACACACATGATGTGTTTTCATTCGAAAATAGCATCAAAATACCAACAGAAAATATTAAGTTATGTCTGATAAGATTTCCATATTTATTTAGCAACCAAAAACAAAAATATATTTAGGGTCTCTGCATTTAAACATAAAGTGTGTTCCTCTAACTAACTCAACAAATTTGGATTGACGATCTTACCTTCCTGCAAGGTTAATAATCTTCTCCCCCTTTGGAGACACCACTTCTGTGTTCTCTATAGGTAATAAAATGATTATATTGGGCAATCTTACACCTGCAAAGAAGATTTTCATGAGAATCCCCAACCAAAGAAGTCAGTAGATTATAATGTAATATTTCTACCACAAGCCTTATGTTGGTTTAGTAAACTCTTAAATACACCTCTGGTAATGATTAATAAAGTTTATTTAAACAAACATTTTTTTTTTGACAGATTCAAGGAAACATTGTTAAAAATAAAATAAAAAAAGAGAATCCTGATATAGTATGTTAAAAGAAAAACTGCAGTTTGTAGACTTAGATCATCACCAATTGAAAATTTCAAAATGGTCACCAAGAGATTGATCTGGCAAAATGTCATAATAACAAGGTTTTGTTCACAATATTTGTTGCAGAGTTCCTGAAAACAAGTCCTTATATTGTTGGCGAAATCATTTCCTTATCCAGATATCAGAATTAATCGTCAATAGAGTAGAATATGTTTCTCATATAAATAAAGTCAATTTAGAAAATTAACTCATTTTTAAAATTTCAATTGATCTCAGACAAGAATTGTAAATAAAGATATGAGGATAAAATCTTCCTATGAATTAAAAATTCTACAAGTAAAAGGTAGCACTGATATTATTAAAAAATGTTGATTTTTACCTGCAGCTAGTCTATGCTTGAGACCTTTCAAAACTGTTATGAGGTACACCTGTAAACATTTGCATGGAGTAAGGGATACTGATTTAACTATTACAGTAACACAAATCTCTACCTTCTGCATGTGTTTGCATGTCAAACTTTAAAATATTTCCGTTGTACACAAAGTACCGAGTATGAAAGAGACATAAACAGCGAAGAACCAGGGAAACAGCAGGCTATTGGATCCATCATTCAAACTTTGGAGTAAAATTGCAAATTGGTATCATAATAGATCATATATATGCACCAAATATCAAATATGATTATAAAATAAAGACCCAAGAGTAATAAAAAAAAGTAGAAATACTCTCAAAATACAAGAGTAATAAAATATACTTTGATTTAGGTAAAAATATTTCGTCTATTTGTGTGTGTGATAATTATATGTCCAATGACTCTAAAGCACTTCTTTCGGAAACTCTTGCTAGTTAATCCTGGAATATAGTAAATTTACATCGGCTTTCATGAACTATGCAATGGGTTTGTGTATGTGATGAGTTCCTAATCGGTATTCCCACTGTAAAGCACTTTTTCTGCTACAAAATGTTAATTTTAAACTTGTTATAGTTAATCTTGGAATATAGTGAGAATAGGTCGGCTTTCATAAACTATGGACAGGCTTGGGTATGTTAGTTACACCCAACCTAATTTCAATAAATAGAAACTCCATTATTATAATTGCCAAATACAGTTGAGTTAATGAATCCCACACATAAAGTTCTCTCTTTCTCTAGCCTCTTTCATAGTTAAAATGCAAACTTTTCAAGCAACATAAACAATCAATGTAGGAGATCGATAAGCTCACCTCAGCAGTAGAAGCATGCAATTCTTTAGCATCAATAACAATGGGACTCACTTTAAATGATACAGATGGAACAACTCCATATGAAGCAGATTCCTACATAATTATTACA
Source organism: Macrotyloma uniflorum (assembly GCA_016859785.1). Classification (NCBI taxonomy): domain Eukaryota; kingdom Viridiplantae; phylum Streptophyta; class Magnoliopsida; order Fabales; family Fabaceae; genus Macrotyloma; species Macrotyloma uniflorum. The sequence continues at coordinate 1,221,874 of BDMB01000031.1, forward strand.
GAATCATGTGACGATCCAGGTTCCCTTAGAAACAATAAGACACAAGATATTGAAAAGAACTAGTTTCAGCTCCATACTGACCTCAAGTATTGAAAAAGCACGAGGATCATATTCACCAAATCCATCTATTAATGAACAGATGTTTGAGCTTCTTGAAGTTTCTGCGCTTACTCCTAGGTTCTCAACAAGTCTATTTTTCAGAGATGTATCATAAGGGAGTTGCAGGCATCCCAGAATTTGTGACAATATTTCACTTGTAGGTTTTTGACCAGCTTCAATTGTTTCACGATACACCATTAAGGCTAGTGATGTCCTTCAGAGTAAAAACAGTATTTATTAAAAACTTCCACAAAGAAAATAATCTAGAGGAGAAGCCTGAGAAAATTAATGGTCATAAAAATACAGGGAACAGAGATTTACAGAATTCCGTCATGTTTTTAGTTTTTTCTTTTGACAGATTCAACCGGGAAGAATGATTAAAGGAGGATATCATTTAAAACAAAAATGTTGTATAAATGCAATAGTTTCACTATGAAAAGCAGCACTCTGACATGCACAGATTGAAAAAATTAAATATGTAAAAGAATGTCTATGCATGAATAAATAGTTAAATAAAAAATTGTCTTAAAAAGTTAAGTAACATATACCATTTATTATCAACTTGAGGCCGTCCTGAATGAAAAGATAAAACAGGCTCACCAACAATGCAAGCCTTCTCAAATCTCCGCTGGCACATTCCTTTCAAAGAAATTGAGTGCTATCAGGATTTATAAACCATAGAACTCTCAAGGAATAATTTATAAAAAGATTTGGGCCACAAGATAACCAAAATCCTTGACCTTTTTGCTTGAAGTTCCCAGTAAATTAAAAACTAATCCCCATAAATAAAATTCAATACATACCATATGAGCCTAAAGCATTTATTTTTTTTATAATTTAGGAGAGGAATAAGATTTCAACATGGTTTCTGTATTTTCTACATGAAACAACCTTAAATATTTCCTATGCGATTGCACAAAATTAACTAACTGAACAAACACAAAACTGTGAAAGAATTTGTAAGATCCTATAAAACCCATTACTCCCGTCCTGCTTGTATCCAATGCCAATACACATAAGGAGCATTTTCCAACTTTTTACTTTTTTAGAAAATATTAATTAATACATTTGTAATACAAATCTGAAGCTTTGAATAGGATTAACTTACACAGCTCTAATGCGAGTCTATTCTATTCCTTTATATCCTTAAATAGTGAAAAGAAAGCAAATTTATAAGCCAAAACTTCTTTTTATTAGGACTAACAGTTATAGAATCATAACTTCACTTGAACAGAACTAGCAATGCTTTTTGTGATGTTCTAATAAAGGTCCGAGAAAATATGAAATTTGATATGTTCATTAGGGAAAGAATATATTTTGATATAATCTTTGGCCATGTCACAACAAGTAATTTTTTTAAATTATGTTCACTATCAAATACTGTTTTTAATTCATATTAAGAAATCTAATTCTAATCAATGATGAACTTTTAAGAATTTTTCATATCATTTGCATGATTCATATTGTACCTGTAGTATCAAGTATTTGGGCTTTATAGGTAATAATAACACAAGACAAAATGCAAAAAGGAAAATTATGCATCAATTTTCAATGTATTCACATTCATCACACAATGCGACAATAGTTTTTTATTAATATAGCTCGTAATGAGCAAGGTAAAGTATAAATAGAAGTCATGCAAAAAACAGGTGCTTTTCAAACCAATATCAAAGAAAAGGCTTGATTAAGCTGAGAAATATAGGGTAAGAATTTAAGCTAACAAAATTGACTCACCAATTATGCATCGGCATATGATGAGATTAGTGGCTACACCATCTTTTTTGGCTTGAGAGAGGAGCATTTGAGCTGCCTCCATATCATCCATTCTATCAGGGAAGTAAAAATAGGAAATTGGTTGAGAAAGAACCTACACAAAACCTTAATTTATGAAAAAATCCTCTTAGACCACTTACTTCTCACTTGCCACTACAAGTATCGAGAATGTGATACTGTTTGGGCACAATCCTAATCCTTTCATTTCAGAAAAAACCTCCAAAGCCTTTTGAAATTGATCTCCATCACCTGTACAGAACTCTTACAATGTTTAAACTCCATTTTCCCCATTAATCAGCTAAACTTAAACAATAACAGCAGAGATTGGGGAAACAGCTATAGCAGCTCTAAAATTGAAAACAAAAGTAGGAAGTAGCCATAATTCAGAAAAACAAAGGTAGAGAGCGGTGTCACCCACGTCATACTTCTCCCTTACAAGAAATGCTTTAGGAAAAGAAACATTAAACAAAGTCAAATCATTGGGGATTTATCTTAATCTACACTGTCCTCATCATATCTTGGCAGTTAAATCATATAATGGCACTTTAGTTATAGGTTCAGTTAGTAAGTTGTTGAGTTTAGTTACAAGTTTTGCTTTCTGTAGTTAGAAGTTCAGAAATCTGTATAAAAAAATGCTCAGTAACTGTAAGAGTAATGAGGCAGATTAGAAATTTCCCAATAAAATTCTCCCTGCTTTTCTAGAGATTTCTTTCCATCACTCAATTCTTATTTTCTCTCTATTTTTCTCATTTTTTAATACAGGTCAACGTATGTGACAAGTTATTTAAGTTGTTGCCATTGTTAAGATTCTAGGGGTATTTTAGTGCTTAGCAATCAAAGTTTTAAATTTGGGTATTTATTTGCGTCTGTGTAAAGTGCCAGAATATTACTTGGGACTAGTCAAAGATTTAATTAAATCATAACTTTGACAAGTCCCATGTCAAACAATAACTTACGGTTATTACCAGAGAATGAATGAAGAGTAAGTTTTGAAAAAAATGTTAGCATTAGTTGCCTAGTCATGTGACGAGTCTCATTCCGTCTCTCTTATCTCGCCATTTTCAGATATGTTTACTATACCTATTAACTTAAACCCCACTGACTTCACAGACCTTCAAATTTGCAGTTATTTTTTAAAAGGAATTACTTTTCCAAGCTATTGCACAACTTACAATCAAACATTTAGTGCTGAGGCATGAAGAACCTGAGTGAATGTGGTAATCAACAAAAGGACCAAAAGAAAACTCAAACTTACAAAGGGCAGTGAGCAAAGCATTAATTGTTGAAACTGTTATCGTCAATTTAAGAGATTTAAGATATTCATATAGCTCCAATGCTTTCTGCCAATTTCTTGCCTGGAACAAGCATTTGCCACTAGTTAGTTGGTGAATTCAATACAGGCAGCAAAAGATTTGAAAAAACATAACTTATATGGAAAAGAAACATAAAAGTACACAGTAGTTGTCTTAGGTCATACTAGTACTTCATTATTATTAGTTTCTAGATTCAGGATCCTCAACTGGAGCACAAAATCCTTATATACTACACTGAAGAAAACATTCTACATCCATACATATTTCTTAATTAAAACCAATAGCAAGAATGCCAGAAAAACATGGTAATTTAGACTTCGTTACTTTCCCTAGTAGAAAGCCTAATAACAGTCATCAAATGAATTAATTTTTTTGAAATTACCAACTTTATTTAAAACATAAGAAAATCTTTTTTATCATCCTATTATGCATACTCTACAAAATCTATTATCCAATTTTTTGAGTTTCATGACTAAAAAATTGCCCTGGGTTTTTTTAATGATGTTTTCATTTTAATTCATGCCAGTCTCGTTTTCCTTTCTTTACAAGTCAAATCTTATTACTTGACCACACATACATTACTACAGGCACCCATCAATGAGCTATATGACATTATTCCAATACGTATTCCTCCTTTACGGGCTTCTTGTAGGACATCAAAGGCAGCATCCAGATTTTTAGCATGACCAGCAACATCTATCAGTGCACTCAGAAATATCTGCACGATGAGTTAAGTTCTGTAAGCAAACAACACTATAGAAATGATAAAACTTTACATAAAAGAATCAATTCAAGAAACCACCAACAAATAAAACTGTTATTATTATGTTTCATAATATGCTAAAACTAAAGGTTTTAATAATCCATATCACCAAGAATTTTTTTTTTTAAAAAGAAGTACCTCATCTGGGAGGATCCCTTTCTGGGTCATGTCATTATATACAGCCAGAGCAAATTCCCAATCCCCAGTTTGGCTGCAAGAATTAATGGCAATGGTGTAAACTTCTGGGCATCCCTTTATGTTATATTTTTGTACCATCCTGTACACTTCTTGTGCTCGTTCAACCTGAAAAAGAAAAAGTGTTAAACAATAAATAGACTCATAGTAAAGTACAACAAAACAGAGTGAATCGAGGAAGAAAGAAACCGCACCTGACCAGCTTTAGTGCATGCCTTCAACAATGCACCTATAGTTACATGATCTGGGTCGATGGGCTGTGTTTCAGCTGCCATTTCTGCTAACACATCAAAAGCACGATCTACAGCTCCTGATTGGGCACAAGCAGCTATAAGTGCATTGAATACAACACGATCTGGCTTCACATTCTACTGCATAAAACATCACATTAGCATGTACAATTAAAAACCAGGGAGGAACTCAACTCATACCACTGCGAATATCCTTGTTTAGAAAGACATTTTGCAATAATTTTACCTTTGACCTCAGTATTCCATAAGCCCCAAATGCTTTAGCTATTTGCCCAGCTCTCGCACAACCATCAATAAGAGCTCCATAGGTATGTACGTTAGGTTCCACTCCAGAACTAACCATCTTGTGAAACACCTAAGCATACAGATTAACAGTTTTAATGGATTCAGAATTTAAAGAAAATTATATCATGCTATGGTGAGTTGAAGAGAGATAGCTTACTTCAAACATTAGATCAACTTTCCCACTCTTTGCACAAGTTAATATCAGAGTGGTATAAAGTTTGCAATCAGGTTCTAGTTGAGCATCCTTAAGAAGCTGCAAAACTTGGAAAGCCCCTGAAAAATACACAATAGAAATGTCATGGACTGAAAAGATGACAAAAGAACCTTTAGAGGGTAACCAGAATATTTACTTTCTGAATCTTGGGAGCTTGCACACACCGACAAAAGCATATTAAATGTACTCAGCGTTGGATTTGGAATGAGCCTAATGTAATCAAAAGCTTCTTTAACAGCCTTTCCTTTCTTGCACATGTTAAAAAACTTGGCATGATAAACCTGTAAACAGTAAATAGGCATGTAAGAGAAACACAAAATTGAGAACAGAATCTCAAGTATAAGACAGAAAGACGCATGTACCTTAGTCATGTCTAATAAACCCTCGGTTTCCATATGTTTAAGCAATTCTACACATTCATGTAGCCTAACAAAATCAATGTACTTCAGTATAAGCTCCTCAAGCTTAAAAGTAATAGTAAAAGTAGGTCAGATGGGCATCACGATCATGATAATAGGAAAGAAGTAAAGGGAGGAGTTTCACCTCACTGTTTCATTCAAAGCAAATTTGTTTCATGTTTAAAACTCCACCTAGATTCTCATAAATCAACTAGATTCGGTTTTCAGAATTCATTGGAGGCAGATCAGGTTAGCAAATTACCTCCCAACTTTTAGCAAATTATTATATTTGCTTAGATGCTCTGAAGGATCATTTCTCTGACCATCATGCACCATGATTTGATCATTTTTCAAATCAATACGCATCTTCATTGAGTGAGAATTCTTGGGCAAAACTGTGTTATTATTGTGATCCATGTTGTTCCTTTCCCTGTCTCTCCTCAAGTTTTTACTCACATGTTGCGGAGGGTAGCCATCTTTATGACCGGAAATTTCAACTGCTCCTTTGACATGTTCTGAATCAATAAAATACGGTTTACATAAAAGTTTTCTTTAAATATTGGATTATTCATCATGATACTATGTAAGGATTTGACCAAAAATATCATCATTGAAATGATGCGATGATACATTTTCTTTCGGGTAATTACCTGCATTTTGTAGAGGGATATCTGTAGATAAGCCTGTTCCTTTTAGTGTGGCATTTCCCATCACTGAGGACGACCTTTTCTTCTTCATAAAAGAAGCACGAGGAGATAACGACTTTAAACTACTCAGCGGTGTCATAGATCCAGTTGCGGATTTGTTAACTTCATAAAACATGTACAGCCCTTCCCTAACTGACTCTCCAAAAAGGACATCACTGTTGATGGCACCAAGTTCAATTTTTTCTTTAGTATGTCCAACAACAGTTGCCAGTGCGTTGTTCACGCGAACAGAAGAAGCAGCATGCTCAGCTTGGACGTCATTTAAAGGCAACTCAGGATCAGAGCCAACTTTATCTTGACTTTCTTCCACTTGTATAGCCATTTCCTCAGCAAACTCTAGAGGTGGTAACGAACTTGGTGAGAAAGCCACGGATAAAAAAGACTCATCCAATACCTTGGAACTATTATTATTATTATTATTATTATTATTATTCACAACAGAGTCTAGAACAGAAGAAGATGACTCCGAAGTCTCAGTCGCGACGGCAACTTCTTGCACCACTGAAGATTTCAAAAACGGGAGGTGGATCTCGTTTTCCTCAAAGACACGGTACTCTTCTCCATGCTGATCCTTCAACTTCCCAATCTCAGTCAGCGTGTTATCCCTTTGAAATTCCGTGAAACCAAGAATCTCGCCATCAATGACCTGGCTCCCAACATTAGTTCCTTGCGGCGATAACGCGAACTTCGCATGCCCACGTGCCTGCACTAGCGAAAAAGTTAGGAAGGTGCTAATTACAGAAGCAGAACATATTCAATCAATTCACAAGTTAGATAACTTCCACTCTATCCAGAACACTAAATGCACGTAAAAAAGGCTGTGGAGTGAAGAGTCTCGAAAATGCGAAAAAAACTAACTGATGGTGAAGAATCTTGTAACCAAATTATAAAAGTAAAAAAAGTAGCTGAAGAAAACGAAAATAAAGGAAGAAATCAGTAAAATTGGAATACAAATGCTGAAAAGGAGTTAAGGAAGAGTGTGGCGTGGAGTGACCTGGTTAAGAGACTTGTTTTTTTTCTTGGTGAGAGTGAAGTGGAGCCAGGAAACGGCGGATAAAGTGACGACGATGACAACGACGATGACGGAGTGGGAATGGAGGGAGGCCTTGAAGGCGAAGCGCGGGGAGTGGAAGCGGAGGAGACCTAAGTTGTGGCGGGTGGAGCGTCGGTTTCGGGAGCGAAGGGAGGGGGGAGTTGGAGGGGGACGGAGAGTGTGAGTGGAGGCAAGGAAGTGTGTGCGGAGAGCGGAGAGGGAGGGAGAGCGGGAGGTCAGAGAGAGGGCGCGGTGGTGGTTGAGGGAGAGGTTAACTTCCATGGATGAAGAGAGAGAAAGAGAGAGAGAAAGAGAGAGAGAGAGAGAGGGAATGGATTTGCAACATTAGCAGAAAGGAGAGGAGAGGATGGTAGGAGCTTGTTTTGAGCAACCAGAGACACGACTTCTTGCTCATCCTATTCCATGCTGACGTGGCGCATTTTTTGGTTTTCTGTTACTCTCTCTATTTTTCATTTTTTTTTTTAAGAAATACTTTTTTATTTTCATTGAGTAAGATTAACATAACTCTATGCAAATATTCAAACTCAAACTTTCAGTGTTCACAAACATTTCCACTTATTCTATGTTTATTGTTCCCAATGAAGCAGTAACGTACTAAAGATCTTGACCAAAGTGAAGAAAGAGTGTGAATCAAATAAAGAAAAAGAAGAAACTAAATTTCAGTGTGATTGTGATTCACATAGCACTTATCTTCTTGTTCTTGATGAAATGCCATAAGTTTAGCAGGTTTTGTTCAGAAGCTTCTGCATCTTCCAAGAATTTTGTTAAATCTTAGTCATGGATCATCCTCAAATTTCTTTCATAAGCTAACATTAAATATCTTAATAAATATAAAGAAACTCTAGGATAAACATTTTTTTTTAAATTAAGACTTCTTTTATAAATATATATATATATATATATTAAATGAATGGATAAATTATTAGTAATATAAAAATATATTAAACAATGATAAAACATTAATAATTAGTTAATAACAGAAAATAAGAAATGTGACTTCGAAAACTTTATCGGGAAAAAAATTGAGTTAAAGTTATTTACAAATTTTAAATTTAAATGGTTTACATTTTTAAAGATTAAGTTATCTTCACTGTCCTCTAGGAATAAGACTTAATTGATTTAATTTATATATATATATATATATATTATTGAATTTAGTTTAATTTAAATTAATTTAGTTTTAATAAAATTATTTTGATAAAAAAATAATTAATATTTATCATCGTAAACTAATAAATAAACAAAAGCTTAGATTGATTTCTTTTTTTAAGCATATTAAATTAATACTACATTTTGTCCTACTCGTATAAATTAAGATTAGAAACAGTTCATAATAATTATTTAAAAATATACAAATTTGGTAAGACAATTAGTAAAATTAATATATATGTGTGTAAATTGAAACTAATACTTTTTTATATATGAGTTGTTTTAGTTTTTTATTTGTCACAAAATTAGTAACAAAATATTTAAACTATAAATTAACATTTATTTTCTTTTCTATCCTTTTATGTGTAAATTTTAAAATTTCATTCAAACAAGACAATAATAAAATATAAGAATTTTAATTAACAATAAGTTACAATAATTTTAGTTATATTTTTTCACATAAAAAGTTGTATATTGTTATGTCTGGTTTGAAACAGTTTAGTTATATTGAAGAATCTTCATAACACTTTGTTTTTTACAATGATAAATCAAAATAAATTTTGAGAAAAATAAGAGTTAATAAAAAAATAATATTATTATTCTCTTTTATAATTTATTTCCAAATTAAACATTAGAAATTCTAAAACAAAAACATAACAAATTCCTAAAAAAAAATATAAAACATAACGAAAGAAAAGGAGAAGAGGTGTTAAACTTCAACTTTCGGTGCATAGCAAAGACTCTATCCAATCAAACCATCTCTCATCTCTTCTCTTCTCGTCTCTTCTCTTCATTTCCGATAGAAGCCATGGCCATGGATAGGCTTCTATCTTCTTCTCCTCTTCACACCAATCTCAAGCCCTTTACACGATTTCACTCCCCAAGGTTTAATCTTTTCTCCTCAACGCCTTCTTCCTTCACCTCAATTTCTTGCAACCATGAAAACCCATCATTCCCCTTGTCGTCTTCTGTTCCCAAAACCCTACCACCCCTTATCTCCTCCCAACTCAGCCGTTCTCAAACCACTTCACCCCAATCCCCACCCCCCAACCAGATCACCCCTGGGAATAATTTCCAAAAGCCAAAGGTACGTGCTTTCTACTGTTATGATTGCTGCTTAGATCTTGTGTGCATTTCATGCTGTTTGCATCTGATATCGTGCTCATTTTTAACTCAATGATGTTCTGCATCATAAACTGTATCTTCTAGAATATTCTCCTCGTGATTTTAATCAAAAGCATCTAGCATTGGCATTGTTCCATAGGGAATCTGTGTAATTTTAGTATTATGCTAAGTGACAAATTCTATTGATGTGGTTGATTCGTTACTTTTTTATTTATTTAAAGGGGATAAATTACTCGCCTTAGAAATTGGGACATTACCAACAAATGAGGAGTTGTTATAAATGTGTACAAAGCTGCTATAATCTGAAAACGGAGGGTGTCATGTTTCTTATGTACTATGTGTGTAGCAGTTTTTTCACTGATACTTTTTCATCAATAGCTCTGTTTTGGTAATACTGTTTGTTTCTGGCCTTGAATTTAAGAATAACCAAACTTGGCTTTTTAATCATTAACATACTTGTTGAATTGGGTGTAACTTTTTTTTTAATCTGTTAGTTATTATTATTCATTTATCATGGTATGTTTTGGTTACAAATTTTTTTTTGGCTGAGGGTTGCAAGGGTATATATTATATAAGACTCGATCCATACAGTTGTTGGCTTTTAGATGTTTGAACATTCTAGTGAATCTTAAAAGTATCAGTTGCTATGTTTTTTCAGGCAATAACAACTCGGACACTTGCAATTCTCTCTGCTCTTGTTTTGCTCTTTATTCAGCCAGCTTTTGCACCGGCAGCTTTTGCGACATTTCAAAATGCTGCCAAGACGGGTGGTCCTGCGGCTGCTGCAGTTGGTGGAAAACTTATACGCACTGAGCTTCTTAGCAGTGCTTGGACTGGTTTCTTTGCTGGTTGCTTGCACACACTATCAGGGCCTGATCACCTCGCTGCTTTGGCTCCATTGTCAATAGGCCGAACTCGTATGGAGAGTGCTGCTGTTGGAGCCCTTTGGGGTTGTGGCCATGATGCTGGTCAAGTTATCTTTGGCTTAATATTTTTGCTCCTAAAGGATCGACTTCACATTGAAGTTATCCGAACTTGGGGCACTAGAGTGGTTGGCCTTACCCTGCTAGTAATTGGTGGTATGGGGATTAAGGAAGCTTCAGAAGTGCATACTCCCTGTGTTGCCTTAGAAAATGGTGAATGTGATGTAGGAGTCTATGAATCGCGTGATAGTAATCCTGTAGTGGGAAAGAAGAAGATTGGATTCGCTACTTTTGCCACTGGAATAGTTCATGGACTGCAACCAGATGCGCTGATGATGGTTTTGCCTGCCCTTGCTCTGCCATCGCGGGTGGCTGGTGCTGCATTTCTCATTATGTTCTTATTTGGAACTGTTGTTGCAATGGGGAGCTATACGGTATTTATTGGTTCATGTAGCGAGGCACTAAAAGATAGAATACCTAGAATAACTGAGAAACTCACTTGGGCTTCTTCTCTTGTTGCAATAGCCCTTGGATTTGCCATCATCATTAGCCAGTTTTTTGGGTTTAGCCTTTATTAGTACACTTTAATCACCCAGGAACCTTTTTTATGAACATCGCTTTTCTATCAAGAAAAAGTAGGGACGTTAGAGAGAAATTTGATTGTTTGAAGTAAGGTCATTTTATGCAACATGTGATTTTGATTGTCTATTATTTGACTACGCTTGTGAATGTATATATCTCTGGTAGGTTCAATTATTCAGCAGCCAAGAGCTGTTTCATTTTAAGATTTCGATTGATTTTTTCACACTGTTCTGCCTATGCATGTGTATATTATGCCTTGGAACTCTCATGAAGTGGTGGTATGTTCCAGAATTAATATACTAGAGTGCTTCGTTAAAAGGTGTGATATTATTGTACCATTTCAAAAGGCGTAATGCAATTTTACCATATGTACCTGCCGAAGCGCACTTCAGCCAGAAAGCAGGAATATATACAGGTGACACGTATGCCCTCGACACTGGTACGTCGTGGTATGGTACAGAAATTCTTGAAAATTGTGCGATATTATTCCAAAGTGGTTATTGCAAAAACCCAAAAAAAATCGTCCTATCATACCTAGTTAAATCTTGTGTACTTGTTATTTCCTCAAGCAATATCCAGTCTAGTCTATCACTTCATCGATTCAGGGAATAGGTTTAACAGAGACATCAGTGGCAAAGTAGCGGAAATTAGAAGAATATATTAGAACACATGGCACTGGGTCACTTCACACATCAAACGCATGCGCGCATATGAAATGATGACGCACGGAATGAATGGTTCATCTGTTTTATCAATCCTGCCAGCCCCGTGTCACTCTGTAATACGAATTTGCACAAACTTTCAAGTGTGTGTTGCAGAGTAATAAGGGTGTTTATTCAGTTTATACACCCCCACCCCATCCCACCCGCGAAAGAATATAAAGTTCACAATCAGCCAATCCTTTTCCTGTAGAGGAAGTTGGAATTTCAGAACTGAACAAATCTTTCTTTGCGTCGCATTGTAAATAAGAGTGGGTAAAGAATATAGCACTCAGCCTTGTGCTACAGAATCTTTTTGCTACATGGAAAGGTAAATTCTTTAGTTCAGCATGTTCTATTTCTTTCATTACAAATGTAGAAAACTGAACAATTCAAGCTCAATAGCCATCTATGGCAATTCATATTAAACTTTGAGCGCATAACTTGGTAGTAAAAGACAAAGGCAAGGAATTCTCGTCGTGTAAGAAACAATCAGTTCTTATGTTTTTTGTCAATGTCATAAAGCACACACGCATCTGCTGCTGTCTTCATCTGAAATCACAAGGGTATTAGGGCAGATAAATGCAGGAATTAATTTAATGACCAAGTAAATAGTGATCAAAAGCATCAGATAAACACATCAAGAATCAGTTGTAATTCCAAGACTATATAGCTAGAATGCAAAGAAAACTCTTTTCAATTATCAAAGTCATAATTTTAAGTTAATAAGTCAAACCAAAAAAATAATATATTCAAACTCAAGCAAGAGTATATTGAGGCACCAAAAAACTTGCTAGTTACTGAATGTGTTGAATCTTAATCCACATTTCCTACATATAACTGGAAAGGATCTGCAGATTGAAGTAATGTCACCATCTAATTTTATAACTACTCAATAAAATACAGTTCACGAAATTCAGTTAAGACTTACAACATAAAATATTGTCTGCATGTGAGTTTCTTTTTTTGCTTGGAGAAAAGGTTGACATGTGATAATTAAATAAAAAATAAAAGTAGAATACACAAGATTTTGAAGTTTTAAAATTTGGTACTACTGCGATAGTTCCAGGATGAATATTCCAAAAAAAAATATTAACAATTTAGTGCCACTAGTTTATTTGGACTTTGCAATTTCTTTTCTTCTCTGATGTGTTACTTCTTTTAAATTCTTTTTTCTTCCTCATCTTTTCATTATTGACTGGGGTGGTAAAATCTAAATATATCTAACATGTAATCATAAAAAAATGCAGAATAAACATACGAACCTGAATAACATTTACAATTTGCTTGACTGCCCATCCAAATAAACTAGTACCCAGTAGGAGAGTAAGTAACGATATATTTTGCAAATTACTTGATATAACCTGGAAATAGAAACAATTGAGAAACTATGATGGTCATAGCAAATGAAATATATTGGATAATGTAACACCATTAGGAAGCACTTACGTCCACCAATTTCTGTGTTTGATTCTCCGCAAGATAAAACAGGATTAAGTAAAGAACCTATAGAATATAAAGGATAAGAATCCAAATAAAAAACTATTTATCAAAATTTTTCCACAAAGATCAAGAAGATGGTATTACACTTACCTCACATGAGACACAACAGTAAGCCATAAACATCCTATTTCCGTAGTATGCCCTGAAAAGCCAGCTGCTGCTGTCTTTTACATCTTTATGACTAGCCTTTCCTGTCAAGAAAGTACTGCATTTATTTAAAAAGTTAGATATCATCAAGATTAAACCCAGTAACTGCAGAATCATCAATTAGAGTTAGGGGGGAAAAAACACAAAGTCAACATGCATTACCTGTACATTTGCAGCCAGTGGCTGGCAATGTCTAGAGCAAGCAATGACAAGAAGATAAGGCCAGGCCTTTACAGAAGTTCAACCCAAAAGTCAGGTTTACATGCTTAAAATTACAGCGACTAATGAATTTGAAGGAAAATATCTTACTTGTACAGTTGGGAAAGGACTACAAGTAGACAAGCAGTGCTAATTCTGGTATTAAAGAAACCACATGAATTCAAATCAAATCAGAACTGAGCAATATAAAGAAGTTATAACAGCATCAATCATCACAATTCTTTGGTATGCACGCATAGAGAGAGAGAGCAGAGAATAACCTGTCTGTTACCATGTCCAGCACAGCCCCAAAGGTTGACACTGAATCAAGAAAATAACAACAAAATTAAAAATGGTAGGTTAATATATTTGTTTATTATGCAGAATAATTGTCTTTTCAAAATAAAAACAGAAAAATTAGGGAGATAGGTAATTGCCCAATTCCCCATTTAGGGCAAGCTACAACTGTCTTATAGTGGTGCTTACACACGACACAATGAAACACCACTAGCAGAATTTGAACCCAAGACCTTTTCACAAATTATTTTTTATCATACCAATTAAGCCAACCCTCATTAGCATATAGGCCATGTTATCCCTCTATTTTCCTGTTCAATACTTGATTATGGTCTACCAAGTGTTCTATTAAAAAATTGTGGAAGTCAACAGACAACAGAATGCAATCATGGGAACAAAACAAAACATCCTTAACCCTGGAAGTTAGCACATTAAAGAAATCTGGTGGACACTTAAGATTTTCATCTAAATTTGTTATTAAAAAACCCTCAGTTAAGTGAAAAATAATAGAATAATATGTATGTTTGTTCATATGGAATCAGCCTTAGGATTGAATGAAAATCAATATACCTCAATTTCGCACTGTAAATGGCATGCGTCTCAAAGAAATATCTAAGCAAATTGTAGGTGTGATATATAGACATTCACTCAGTTTCGAACTGATTTTCCAGATTTTAAGTTCCACATGATTTTGAAGGACTCAATAATCAATAAAATAGTAAGTAAAAAACCAAGCTTTACCTGTTCTTAAACAGAAGGAAGCTAAGGGTACAAAAAAAAAATTAACACCGAGATCATGTTCAAAAGCTCTAAGACCAAACTACAAGGAGTCAAAACATAGTTATCCCTTAATTTATTGGGCAACTATTTTCTGAAGGTTAGGGTAATGTATGCAAATGCAATGCCTTCCATTGTGGACATAGATAAATTATGAGCAAGGACTTTCTTAGTTGAGCATTCACATTATTTATGAATACAATAGGAAAACCTTCACAGATAAACGTATTGTTATCTAACAAAAAAAAGTTTATACCTTGATTGAATTTGCGGGCACACCAGCCATCGACAGCATCACATACAAAGCTGGCAACACAGATTCAGCCAAATTATGTCCCACATCCCATAAACATAAATGATAAAAAAACTCAAACAAGAGAAAATCCATAAAATAGTATCCCACCTCAAAAAATAGAGAATAGAGAACAAGATTTTGTTTGTTAAACATTGGGAGAAGGCAAAACAGTTTAAAAGAACTCGGATGTATCCTGCATCATCATGTACACGGTCAGGAGTTAAGACAGTGTATTCATGGAGAACTACGAGCAAAAAGTTGAGTAAAATCTCTTGAACAATCCAATAATAAATAGTGTTTCACTAGTTACAATATCAAACATCCATTTGTTTAAAACAACAATTGCTAACACATGGTATAATCAAATCAAAGAGTAATAAAGCCTCATGTTTTCCAAAAACAAATGTGCCAATAAGAAAAATGGCCCGGATTAATTTTCTGTTCATCTGTCCTAAATCGGAGTTGTATCCTATTATTCTTTTCAACATAAGAGCACACCATTGTTGCTACAATACGTAAGTAAACGTAGAGAATAAACACCCACCTATTATATTAGGAATGTAAAGGTACACAGATAGTTTACTGGATCTTTTTTCTGGTTTCTTGGCCATTGAAGCTTCTTTGTATTCTAAAATTTGACTAATAAGTATTGCCAATCAAATATTCACCTGCATGCAAGTCATTTCCAGTAAGAAATCCATCAAAATCAATTAAGACACGTGCTAGAAAAGGTACTCACATCACATGTCATGCACATATAACCATAACCATGATGGAACATGCATTAAGTCGCAATCATCTACCTAACCTAACTGCGACAAAATAAAAACGGAACAGAACACCAATCAACTGATGGTAGCGCAAGTCAACATCCGATAACGAACTTCCTTAGTATATTCTCGACTACAGAAACAACCAAATACCAATTCTCCTCTTCACAATCCACAATAACAGTTTCAGGCAACATAACTATAAGCTCAATCTTTTTGTTGTGTATTGTGAATTCATTTTACAAAAGTCAAATCACAAATCGATGCCAAATCAAAAAAATGTTCTCCCCTGCCCCTCTAATTCCAATCGAATGTCAAGAACTCGAAAATTGAGGGCACCGCACAAGCCCTAACTGGCGTGCCGCAGAGGACAGTTCTTCATTGGGAGCGGTGACGGAGGGGCGGGTGATGCTATAAGTAGCTAGGGCTTGCGGAGAGGGAATTGAAAGGAATAACGGTATCAACGAGAGAGAGAATTATACGATACCGGTGCCGAAGAGAGTGCGGTGAATTCCGGCGAGGGAGGAGGTGCGGCTGGCGGTTGCAACGACCGATTGATCCAAACAGGGAACAAACTTGAGGTGGCACAAACTTTGTTTATTTTGAGCAAACTCTGCTTTCTACTTTTTCTTTTTCTCTTTTTCTCTTTTTCTTTTCATTCTATTTTTTTAATGTGATTATTTTCCCTCTTTAGTAGTTTATCATTATTCGTTATTATTTCAATTATTTTTCCTCATCACTTTTTTTATGATCTGCATTACTTTAATTTGCAAGTGTGTTTAGAATCTTTTGTTAGAAATCACGTTTGACATTAAATATCCTCCAATTTATATATTTATTACATGTTTGATTTATTATTACAATATATTTATAAATTATTCACCAAAAAAACAAATGAAGTTAATCTAAATAAAGCATAAAGTGTATCACATTAACTTTTTATATTTATAATCATATTCTCGTCCAAGAATCAATTTACGACTTATATTATAATCCTTGAACATATCAAATGTTGTCAATTTAATATTTTTAAAAAACAAAAAATATTGTTAGTGTAAAAATATAAACTAATTCTTACATATTATAATTTAATAATAAAATAATTTTTACATTTAGTATTAAATTAATTTTTAAAAATACATTTTAATAACACAAAATTAGTGAGTTAAAGTGGTAAATTAATGATTTATTCTATATTTTATTTATTGTGTCGTTTTGAATCAATACCCACTGTAATTTAATCAAGAGTCTTTCAGTTTAAATGTCATTTACAGTTACTTTGAATACTTGAAGTTGAAGAAGAATTTTATTATTTGTTGAACATCAATTTCAATATAATTGTTTATTCAAGATAAATCTAATTTATACAAAGAACTAATAAAATTAATATTGAAAAATACTTAGATATTTTTGTAGGCCAGAGTAATATTCAAGATTAATATCTCATCAAACTGTAATAGATTATTGTATAATTATTACATTAATTTTTAATTATATATCACGCAATTAAGACAAACTAACATTGCAGTGTATTAAGAAAATGTTAAAATAAGAAATAAGTTAGAAGAGAATGAATTAAAATTATTTAAATTCTATAATATATTTTTAAACTATATTACAATCTAGAATAGTAAGTACTCTTTCATTTTAAAACAATAAACCAAAGAAAATAGTATATGCTCTTTAATGAAGAATTAAATATTTTATTTACATTTTGTATTAATACTTATTCATTTGAATAAAATACGCATTCACCTGTATTAAAAATTAATTAATTTAATTAACAAACTTTAAATTTTACCAACAATAAAAATATTTAAATTTTAATATTGAAACCAACCATATCATTTTCTTACTTAATTATTTTTTATATAAAATATATGCAGAGTAATAGATTTTAATTTTTAAAACTAAATTTTCCAATTTTCATAATATAGATAGATATACTATTTATTATAAGCACTTAGATACAAAACAACTAGGGATATTTAATAAAAAAAAAACTAAAAAATATCTAATAAAAATATCCTATTAAAATTTTTAAAACATTTAGTTTATTTTTTTAAAACATTAAATTATTTAGTTAATGTATAAAATAGTTAAAGTTTTTGATAAATCAATTTGTAGATGATAATTCTTGTGATTCTGAGAAATAATTATTTTTAGACTTTTTTTTTGTGTAATTAAATAACTATATCAAACTGATTTGTATTAGTACCTAAACTATTTTATTAATTTTTTTTTTACAGAAAATAACACCGAAAAAACTAAATTACATTTATAATCAACAATAAGTAAATTTCAAAATATATACGTATTTTTTTATTTAAAAAATACATTTTAAATTCCTGTTATATTTAGTGATAATTATAAGAAATTATTTCTGATAAATTAACACTGATAAATTATTATTAAAGTTAATATATTTGTATTTTGAATATAATTACGAAAAAAAAAGTAATAAAGCTTATTATTAGTGTAGATAATCTTATCTGTCAAATAACAAATTTATTTGTATTAAAATATTTTTTTTAAAATAATATTTAATATAACAGCATAAAATTTACAAAGAATAATTATTTATAAATTAATTTATATATTCCGTTATTAAATAAAATTTTGTCCTTTTTATATTTATTTTCTCTGGTTAAACAGGTCTATGAAAATATTAGATTAGTAACAAAAAATTGAAAATTATTTAAAAAAATGTTAATTTTTTATCTTATTTTTTTCATTAGTCAATACTGTTTAGATAAAAAATACATTTTATTTGAATATTTAGAATAAACTAACCATTTTCTGTCATATGTTTTTTCACAGTATTTTTTATAAACAATAAAATAAAAATTTCATTATTTTATCTTTTCAAATTTTTAATTGTCATATCTAATTGGACCATTTTTTTATATTTTTAAATCCCTAAATTTTATATCAATATTTATTTATTATACTGAAATATATATATTTATTCAAAACTTATCCATTCTTGTTTTCTTTATTTGTTTTTTTCAAATCATACTCAGATTTTATAGTTTACATTTAATATTATTATAATCAAGGAAAATATAAGAATTTATAAAATTAAATATAAGATAAAAAAAAATGCAATAAGACAAAATGGTAGAATAGGGAAATAATAAAAAATGAACATTGATAATTATAATTTTGGTTAAAATTTGATGTTGGCAATCCAGTTTTGACAATTTTCCTTCAACTATTCTGTTCACTTTTATATATATATATATAATACGAATATAAATTTTCAAAGAAGGAAAATACAATATAGAATAATTTACAGTAAAATTTTTAAGTAAATTATTATTTTTACTTTTTTATATCACCATAAAAATGTATATCTAAACTGAAGTTAAAAGAAGTAATTAATATTATTTGAATTTTAAGATGATAATCAAATAAGTAAAATTGAAATAATTGTTACTGATTTGACTGAATTAGAAAGGTATTAGTAATATTGAAAATAATCAACATTTATTATAAGGGTAAATTAAGTGGTAATCAACATAAATAAATGAAATTTTCAGAAAAACCAATGATAAAAAAGCTTAAAAAAAATGATACATATAAATATTTTCGTAGTGATGTTATTTTGGAACGTAAAATTATTTCTTTAGAAATATTAAAACTAAGTTAATTATATATTTAATTCATAGTAATCAATTGTTTTTATAATAAAAAAACTATATTTATTGAAGTAGGAAAGCTATTATTTGTGTGCTTAACAAGACACTATTTTAGAAATACTTAGGTAAATTAGATAATTAACACGTGAATTTATAGATAAATAATAATTTTTATAATTTATAATATTTTTTTTATAATATCTTCTTTATTTTTTTAATTTTCATTTCACTAAAATCACAAATAATAAAAGGTGAATATATTTTGATTTCAGTGCAGTGATTTAAGTTCAATTTTCAACCTTGAAAACTAATGGTATCTTCCAAATTCAGTGTGTAGCCACATCACTGGCCCAAATTGCAAATCACTATTTGAGAAAAGTGTTGCCATCACAATTCACAAATAGTAGTGCCCAATTGTTTGTTTGATTATAGATTTGATATAGAAACAATCACTGTGTAATTTGTAACATTTCTTCATTCATGTTGTTCTACTATTTTAGGTTACATAAAATAGCAATTACTCATTAGGGTTAGGGTTAGGGTTATTTTTTTAATAAGAGATAGTAAAAAAAAAATGAAAACATTTTTAAAGATAAATATAGTAGTTTTTTCTTTTAATTTCAAAATATAACAATTTTTTTTAATATTTTCAAGATATTACATATAAAAAAAATTAAGGTAGATAGAACATTATGAATGTTGGTAAGTTGTGCTAACAATAAATACAATAAAATAAAACTGACATTAAACTGAGATTCAAAGTTTAAAATACTGATAAATTGAATTAACAATTTTATGAAGCCGGTTACTTGTACAAAATAATAAATATATTAATGCAACAATTAAATTAAGTATTAAGTTATAAATTAAATAAATTATACAGTTATCAAATTCTTGAAAAGTACTGAGATATCAACAGTTATATAAAGATATTAATCCTATATTTAATTTATATTTTTAACCTTCCTTTTAATATTACTTAATAATATAAATATAAATACCAGATTCAAAAGTCACAATAAATTGAATTGATTCATTTAATATTATTTAGTATAGAGAGAGAAACTTTCTATTATATTCGAATGTCACATTAAATTGAATTGACGCATTTAAATATTTATTTACTTTTTCAAAATTATTGGTAAACTAAACAATTCATATGGTTCATTTAATTGTCTTTATTCTAAATTTTTAAATTTAACACAAGAAAATTATAGATTTTCATTCCTAAATACATATACAAACTAAGTTTTGATCTTTCATTCTTGCCTATAATTTTTCAGAATGTGTTTAAAATTAAGAAAAAAACTTAAAATTAGTAGCATGTGAAGAATCAGAATGCATGATCTATTTCCAAAAACACATGAAGAATTTTTCCATAAAAGATTATACAAAACAGAACATGTTCTAATAATAAAACTGAAGTGTCAACAACAAATCTGCTTTCTGATCACATGGTTTAACTTATTTTTCCAAACTAGTAATCAAATCTGGTTTTCTAATATAAAACTGAAGTGTCAATGTATTTGTTTTCTGTTCACATGGTTTAGCTTATCTTTTCAAACTACTAATCAATCTGATTTGAAAAATGAGATAATTTTATTTTACTCAATCTAATGAGAGTCTGATTCGATCCATCTATTCAGAAACCAGTAACATTAGACATAGATAGCCATGCCTATATGTGCAGACATCATCACTACAAAATATCAATGGTATCTCCCAAAGATGAATAGACTATACTACTCAATGTCCACCATCACCGGCTCAAATTGCAGACCATTCTTTCAGAAAAGGTTCTGTCATCACATTTCACAAATAGTAGTGACCAATTAACATGCCAAAGAAACAACCATCATTGATGAATTTTCAAAGCAAAATAGGAAAAACAAAAAGACTAATTTGATCATACATGTAAAAAATAATTTAAAGTAAAGACTAGACTGATATAGTAGAAAGGTGAACATATTGTATTTGGCAAATTCTCTTGTATTGGTTTTCTACAAATGAGATCTAGACACATAAAGGTCCAAAGAAAAGTAAACTAGGCATTTGAATTAAAGCATTAAACTATAGTTAAGTCTAGAAACATTGAACTCAGTGAAAATGAGTAATGTCCATGTATCTTAGCAGATTCATCCATCACAGCTAAGCAATCTATCTGTTCTATTTACTTTTTTTTCCGGGAATATCAGCCTAGAAAATCAAAGCCTGTACTCATATCAGCCTAGAAAATCAGAGTCTCAACTCAATGGTAGCCTTCTTTGGTGTTCTGCAGACGGGGCAAGCCTCGAGGGAAGCGTTACAAACTTTGCAGGAAGAAAGGTGCCTGCATGGGAGGAACAGAAAGCTCGAGCTCCTAGAATGACAGCTTTTACAAAGCATTACCCCTCCTCTTCTCGTAATTTGTTCAAGCTCACTCACCCCACCACATTCTAGACCTTTTTCTGCTGTTGCTTCTTCTTCCATCTCTTCTATTCCCCCAGTTTCGCCACAACAGGACACTGCATCATTTGCCACTGCCCCATTGTTTAAAAAATTGCCACCTTCTGCCATTTCCTCCAGAGTTTTGTACAGGGACAATGCCATGGTTTCCTTCTCCTGAGCCAAACTCTGCCACTTGCTGTTTTCCGCTTCTAGCTTTCTCAAATACTCTTCTAACTCTAACCTTTTCTTCATGGCTTGAGCAATTTCTTCATCCTTTTCCCTCAGGACATGAAATGAACGAGTTTCCAATTTTTTCAACAATGCTATCACCTGTTGTTTCCCGTGCTCTTGTATCATATATCTCAATTTCTCTTCCTATCATTCAAAATTAACAATTACAATCTTAATATTATTATTACTTTTATAATAATAACATTAACAATAACCATATAATGATAACAACAACCAAACATGATAAAATTGTGTGTGAATTCTAACCTCAGATTTGATGTACTGATCAATCTCTTCCCATTGTTTCTCAAACTGAATAGCAAACGTAGGAGAATTCAAGGCCTTTGAACTATAAACATGAAGATTTGGATCAACAGTTCCCTGACTCCCATCCCATAACTCTCTCAAATGCTGTTCTGCTAGCTGCTGCTGCTGTTGTTGTTGATGATGTTTCTGCTGAAAACTGATACCAGAGTCAATGAAGCCAGCAGCACAATAACCATTGCCCCAGAATGGAGAAGCAGAATTATTTGGATACCACTGCGCTTGAATGGCCATAATCCGAGCACTAATCTGTGAAAGCAAAGCGAATCTTTTAAAGGGTGATGAAAAGCTGAGCCTTTTTCTTCCCTTAAATCTCTTCAGTAACGCATGCTGAGCTGAGATGTTGATATTGGCTGGAAGTTGAACGTTCCAAGGGTGAAAATAGTTTTTTTCCCACGTTTTCACGGCAGGATATTCGGCATGGCTAGAAGCGTAAACAGATAAGTTTGTGTTGTGGCAGTGATGGCTAGTGGTGGTGTGGAAATATATATCTATATATCTATATATATATATATAGTTATAATAATAAAACTGATGGAATAAAAACAAATTTGCTTGCACAGAAAAAGTAGTGAGGAAAGAAAGTTGAGGACAGGAATAAATTAACAGTTGAAGTTTATATTTGATTATAATAAGATGTCAACATAAATTTGACATTAATGAGGTGAGTTAATGGATAGATTTTGATTGAAGAGAAAAAGTAACTGAAAAACTTGAAAGGAAATGAGAGAAAGTAGGTATATAGGGTGTGGTGGAGTTGATCTCTCTTTAGCTTTTTTTTCTTTTTTAACTTTTGTTTGTTCTTTATTTCTTACCTGTCCTATAAGCATTTAAGAAAATAGGTGCAAGATGTGGTAAGCAACAACGTACCACATGCATATTTTGTGACTAAACTATCGGGTCAGAGATTTCAGAGGCGTTTGTTCTGCTTTGAATAAATAAATAAAGGAATTGAATTCGAATTTTGAAGTAGGTGGCAAGTGAGAAAGTCACAGGACCTGCGAAAGCCTCAGTTTTTATTCAAGAATACTCACTCACACAGATTTGTCACTTCTCTCCTTTCAAAAGGAATCGAATGGATTTAAATCATGCCATCATTTATTGGCCAGAAAATAACTTACTCTACCATTTCCTCTTCCCGAATTCCTAACTCTCTTTTCTCACTTTTCTTACCTTCATCACTCACTTTTAACCATCACAATTTTTAGATTTCTCTTTTCACATCCTAAAAATATTATTCTTATTGTTTCTCCAACCAAAACAAATTCAAACCAAATCATCACTTTGTTTTTATCTTCCCCAGTTTAGATTTGTGCACACTTCATTTTGTTTTAGCGATTTATCAAAATTCTCTCGTATCTTATCACTGTTGTTCTCTGCTGTTTCATACTTTTAAATTTAAATCCTTTATATTTTCAACTAATTCTTATTTTAATATTAATAAAGTATTTTTAAAGTTTATATGATACAATCAAATCTAATTCAGTTATTTCTAAAAAGTATTTAATAATTCTAAAATTTAGATGGTAGTTTTTTTTTTTTTTTATCGATTTTTTAAGCTATTAATATTCATTCAATTTTTTACGTTTTATGTTTATCTTATCTTACCAAACTGAAATAAATGGATAGAAGATTTTATAATTATTTTTAAATAATATTTTAAAGTTAATTATTTAGTGTGTAATAATTGCTTAATCCAAATTTAGTTTATTCAAATAGGGTAACAATTTTTTTTAATTAAGTGACTATCTACCAACATTATTTTTATTATTAATACGAAAAAAATGTTAATAAGTAAGTTAAATTAGACTTCAAATATAAGAATAAATTAAAACAAAATGTAAAGCAACATAAGAATTTTTATAAAAATATGAGAGGAAAGTGATTTTCAGGTTTGGATAAATACTCTTTTTAAGAAAATAAAAAATATTTTTTATTAAAATTATAGTAACAATCTAGAAGCAATAAGTTTTAAAATATTTAATTAATTATTATATTTGAAAAGTTTAATTATAACAATTAATCGGATTTGATAACTGACAAATTACATCTAATTGGTTTAATCCTTTATTTAGTCATAAAATTAATTTGGTAATTTATCTTGATAAAAATTGCATTACAAAAAAATTAATTCTGAAAAGATCAAATTAATATTTTTTAATATTTTCAAAAACTGAATTGTTCGTAAACGTTCAAATAAATTGTAAAACTCAGTTTGAGTTAACAAATAAAACAAATCTCATTAAAATAAACTAAACTGGTTATGAGAATATATTCTAAACTAATTTATTGACATTTTCTAAAGAAATATGTTTTTTTCAATCTCATTTTATTATAATTATAACTACTGAATAAACATAACAAGCAATGATGACAAATTATCTAATTTTTCTATATTATCTCTGGCAATCATCAAGAAATAAAAAAATTTCATATTTATTTATCACTATCAAATTCTGACTTTAGGGTTACAATAGATATATTCATCTTTAAATCATGAAGCAGATTCCACATTCACATCAACTTCCAAAATCTTTGGCAAGATTCCTCTATAAAAATTTGTTGAAAATATATTTATAAACAAATTTATAAATATTTTCCAAAGTTGTATTAAAAAAGATTGGTTTTGGTTCATTATTGTAGTAAGGCTTAAATAATCTACATGACATTAACTATTGAATTTGTCTTATATTATTATGGGTAAGTTTTGAATTTGGCTAATCTCCCATACCTAAAATAATATAATTTAAATAAACATGAGTGGACTTTAATTGTTTAAATTTATTTTTAATTGAAATGTTCTAAAATAAAATCTGCAAACGCTCCATTTGAATAGTTGTAATTGTTGTGTAGTGGTTCAGTGGTTGAAAACTTGTATTCACACACCTTACCGTCCATCAAAAGCAAAAGCAAAAAGCCAAAAGAATACGTAAGCCAAGACTTTTTTTTTTGAGTTATGGATTTAATTAACTCCAAGAGCTAACGTAGACACAATGATCCAAAATCATCATTATCATGCATATATATTTTGGTAGATTTTATATTTACTAATGATATTATATAAGTGAAGACTAAATATCATCTTCTAAATTTAAAAATGAGTTAAGATTATAATTACATTTTACATAATATTAGTATCTGGTTAATGTTTAAGAAGATTTTTTGAATTTAAATTAGATAACTTTTTAATATACTAAACTCTGGATAATAAGATAATAAGATAGTTAGATCTAAATTAAGTCATTTATTATTTATTACTATACTACTGAATAATAGAATATAAAAGAAGGTATTAAAAAAATTTCACAAAAATTTAATTCAACTATTTATACGAATAAATCTGACGTTTTAAACTAAACGTAAGAATTAAGTTCTTAATTTTTTTAGTTAAAGGAAAACATGAGATGATGAAAGATTTGATGTTAGGAAATAAATAAAGAAATGATATTAATTTTTTGAGTGTTTGAAAACGAATGAAATGGGTGTTAGACATAGTCAAAATCGATCACGATATTCATTTGAAGTTTGGACGTTACATTGGAGCTATCTTCTTGGAGACACACATGGAAACACCTCCATGATGATGACCCACAACTACACAACGTTATTGACGCTTCTGGTGGAATCCCAAATCACGGAAACATTGATTAAAGTAGTTTATGTGTAAGGCAACACCGTGAGTTGACACATGCACGCACACACATACTAAGAAATCTCCGTGTTGGAGAAAAAGTCATCAACTCTTGCTATTTTATTCATTTTTCTTTTGCAGACACTAATTTGTTATGAGCGAGACAGATGGAGAAAGCACGAACAATGAACTGAGTTGATTTGAATGACGATACATGTTCATAGATTAGATGAATAATTGAATTGAATAGAATATTAAGGTGTGGAGAAGATGAGGTGAAATGGTGTGGTGGTGATGGACCCATGTGTTGGCCACCCACATGAACCTTGGGTGGTACTTGTGCAAATGCGACCAAGAGTAAAGTCCTCCCACATATTGTGTTTTATATTTGTTATCGTGCCAATCATAATAATATTCTCAAGCCTCAACCTTATCTTTCGCTTTCTCTTCTGGGTATTGCCCTTTCATTTCCTTGCTTTTCCTTAACTCATTAAAGACGTGGAGATATTCTAATAGATTAGCCCCATTTCTCGTTTTTGATGCAGAAAGTCTTGGGGGTAACTTCCCAACTACTTGTCTTTTCTTTTTCTTTGTTTTGTTTTTCAACGTTGAACAAAGCAATGCATATGTATAAGATGAAACTTGTGCGTGAAGGGCAGTCCCAATCCCCTAATGCTTTATTGTGGTTTTTAATTTTTAGTGGAAGTGGTCAGAAAATTTATTCCTTCATCTTCCTAATTTTTAACTTTCAAGACTTTGATCTCGCACAATCATTAAACATAGGGAATTGTCGTGGAAACAGGGTAATCCTTTATAGAGTAGTTTGATTCTATTCTACCATGCATTATTAATCAGCTCCTATATACTTATCACATTGCCGTGAAGGTAAATTAATGTAAACATTTCAAGTTGAAACGACAAGTCAGAGCGCAACTTTTAGCTAACAAGTCCCATTTTCTAAGTCGCAATTGCATTAATCTTATTGAAGTTCATGGTATAACTTAGCTAGTCACATTGCTGCATAAACATGCAAAGAGTCAACTAGCTCCCTGATATCACCAGCTATGTGTTCTGGTTTAAACACATAACTTTGGTTTTTAATGCCTTATTATGTGCATGACTGCTGGTTTAAGAATTGTTCTTTAATTAGCAGCATATCAGGTAATTTAGCCACACAAAACTAAAGGTATCATCTGAGAAATACTGGAATTATGTTATTGGGGTTGTTTTCCTTCATAGTATATCTCGTGGACAAGCTGAGACATCACTAATCAAGCACCGAACCTACTCATCACGTACCAAATCTGTTAACATCAAAGCTTTGTCCTATTACATGTACTCTATTGCGTACCAATCTATTTATGTATAAAAGAAATAAATTAAGAACCATTTAGTTTTTGTTAGGTTTTCGGTGATATCAAAGATTTGACTTGGATGAGTTTAAAGCAGATGCTTCAATGCTTTTGGTAATCTGAGGACCACGCACCACCTCCACACTGCATATAAGTTGCCATGTGGGATTGGCCAATTATAAATTACGTGGTCTTTCCTTCACAACAATCCTATATGTATTCTATTGGTGGAATGGACTTGTTTGGTTTAGTTTTTAAGAAAATACATAAATCATTTAGCAGAAAAAACTCAACTTCTTTTATCACCATCACGTACCTTTAAACCATAAACCATAAACATACCTAATCACTTTCGGCATTACCAAATATAAATATTCTACTTTAATATCTTAAGAAAAAATGACTAGTAAGTACCATAAACCGAGGTTACAGATTATATTATTTTTATTTATACGTATGCAACATCATTATCTAATATTAATGTAACTAAACTGATACTGTATACATATTTTAATATTTGGGTTACTGAGTAGTACATAGCTACTATCTAGGTTCATTAGCTGGCAGCTTAATCTACTGCAGCAGAGGATTAAAAGAGGAAAAAGACAGATGGATTGACAAGTACATATTTTTTGGGCGGTTAACAAATCTGGTTCTTAATATATAGTTATCAGCACACAGCTCCGAGTAAAACCTAATCTGTCACATTATACTGATGCCATTTTCTGATGTCATCGTATTTAGCATCTGGTTGATAAAAAACTAATCTTAATTAACATCAACTGTTCTTAATCATATCAGATTTTCTTCTTTGTCATTAATATTATTTGGTTGCTGATTGTAATCCAACTATCAGTAACTTCCAAGCAATTACAACGTAGATTATGGCTAGGAACCACAACATGTTGACATGAAAAGTGAAAATTGAATCTTCATAAATAAACAAATTAAGGGCGGCACACATGTTCTTGATTGGTCATGAAATAGGAAATTGTGTGGTTGGTTACTTACTGGTTAGTGTATATATATGTATGTATGTATGATCATGTGTGGGGGTTGAATTCTGATATATACATCGATCCTGACTACATTGGAGACCGACACACGCAAATCATGTGAACTAGGAAATTGTCTTTTTGTGGGGGAAGGACCCATCCCAATCCCATGCATGCTTTACTTGCATACATGTTATTCTATGAGGTCGCTTTTCTATGTCCCATAACAGTGAAAGAAAGAGGTATGAGAAGAACTTTTGAGTGGTTCTCGTGCAACTTTGACTACACCCCAATTGCAACATTGCATGCTGTTTTTACCACTGAGTGAGAGAGAGTCAGAAAAGCATGTGTAGAAAGCTGGAAGCGGATATATATGGATGATTCATTCAGTCTTTGAAGTTTGAACCGATGTTTATATCCCCTAGCTCTAGCTAGCTAATTCCTTTTTTACCTTTCTGGTCTTAGATAGATATAACATAGCTTTTCTTTAAAGAAAATCTGCAGAGTACGTTCACATCTTTTGTTTGTGCAATTAGTCTATTGTTTTGTTTCTCATTGACGTATTGTTTCCTCGAAATTAAGTTCAGAGTAGGGCAACTTTTGTCTTTCTCTTTACTGTCCCAGATTCAAAGTGTGGAACAAAAGCAGAAAAAAGGACTTTGCAGCTAACGTGGATGAGATTGGAAGTTCATCTATGAAATTATCAAAATAAGAACATCATTAATAATTGTCCTTGTCCCATAAGTCATGGAGGGAGGGGACATAGGATCGGTACCGACTTTGACCATATGCCACTGACTTTTACCAAATTCATGTCTCTTTAATCAATATTATCTCCCAATCTAGTACCTAAAGCTTAAAGCTTAAAGATGGTGACATATATACTGCACTATATTAATATTTACTTTATCTTCTACCCAACCAAGGTAATGTAAGAGTATGCTTAGATATCTGTTCCTTCCACCACCTTCTTCAACTTTTATCTTAACAAATTTGGTTTGCTATCATGTTTC
Source organism: Macrotyloma uniflorum (assembly GCA_016859785.1). Lineage (NCBI taxonomy): Eukaryota > Viridiplantae > Streptophyta > Magnoliopsida > Fabales > Fabaceae > Macrotyloma > Macrotyloma uniflorum. The sequence continues at coordinate 1,251,004 of BDMB01000031.1, forward strand.
ATTGTTTCTCAAATGTATACCATGTTACAACATAATATTGTTTTTATCAAATTCAAATCACAACACCTTTGATTCAAATTTGTGTTTATAAATTTTTATAGAAACACTTACTGAGCAACTCAGTAAGTGGTGTTGGGATAAAATTGAGAGTATATCACTTAATCTGAACATACCGTTATTTGAAAAAGAGTTCTGGTTTGAGTGTTTTCATTTATTAACTTTAAAAATGTAGTGTAAATTCAAAAGAATATAAGCACTTTCAGTGTTGTGAATCAATTTAATTTCAAATGAAGTGGCGCGCAATGAAAATGGGCTTGAGTATATCTCCTTGCAAAGCTTTCCTGTGCTAAGAGTAATGAGATTCAGGCCCACTAACATGGGCTTAAAGCAAAAGAAAGGTTGATATTGGCACCCCCCTCATTGCTATTTAAGACCCCTAACGAATTGGTATTATTTGTCTAACACAATGATTTTTCTCTAACACAATAGAAACTCCTTTCTGTCGTTAATACAAACCCAATTCAATAATAAAAATATGTTTTAGTTATATATTTGAAAACAAGTTTTCATTGAAGGAGTTTAGTCAAAACATTTTCATAAGCTATTTTTCAGATATGATATCTTTCCATTGTATACTTGCTCTTAGATATGTATAAAACAAAGATTCTTTGCACCTTTGCCATAACATTTTTGTCAAACAAAAACAAAGGTTACAGGTTTAAGACGACTCTATAATATGAACATACACTGTCACTGATAATGACTACTTAAGGGATAATGTGTTTATTTTATAAAAGTAAATGCATGAGTCTGCATTATGCCTCACTCACCACATGTATATCATCATGACAGACAAAAAACTGATATCATTATTTAGTAAACAACTGTCTTAATCTTATTGCGTTTGATGGAGAGACATAATCACATTGTGGACCTTAACTCAATAATCCAATCAGAGATGAATGATTTACAGGGGTGATTTGTTTTTAAGATAGAGTAAGAATATAATAGATTAAGCAAAATAAATTAATAAATTGTTTAGTCTTAACTTTAGTGATATCAGCGAATCTAATTCCTGACATTTACTTTGTTAATTAATCTGTTTAACCTTTGCATCCAAAAGTTCCCATACAGCAATGCATAAATATTTAATTTCAGTGATGAACAGAAATGTAAAAGTAGTGGTTTCACATGGACCATAAGTCTTCAGAGTTATGTGTTCATAAAATATGTCAACCAAACAGTGATGGCAATGGTTAACTGCAGAAAATTGGAGAACAGTTTTTTAAATAGGAAGCATCCTTGAAAGATGAAAACTAATAATTTGTTCATTACTTCTTCTGTTCAACACCACACATCCCTTTTTCAAGCCATTCACACTACCACCCCATACATATATATGTTCATCAATTAAGGCCTGACACGTGGATCATTCTACCAGTGACACGTGTGTTGAAAATCTGATGAAGACAAAACCAACCGACGAAGAAGAGTTGGTTTTATTTCGGCTGTTACTGTTTCATAGGAACGTGTCGGCTTCGCACAACCTTCTACTGTTTCGGATATTTACAAGCTTTTAGGTGATGTTGTACGCTATAAATGATAGTGTAAGGAACATAACATAGTAGCAAAGCAAACACAAAAATGGGTGCTCTGGATCACATCTCTGAGCTCTTCGACTGCTCGCACACCAGCTCCAAACTCAAGAAGAAGCGAAAACAATTCCAGGTAAACCAAACACTTCTTCACATCACATCACATCACATCCATTTGAAATTGAAATAGTAACGATTTGATGCATGTGTGTATGTATGGTGGTAGACGGTGGAGGTGAAAGTGAAGATGGACTGTGAAGGGTGTGAGAGGAAGGTGAAGAAATCGGTGGAGGGAATGAAAGGGGTGACTCAAGTGGAGGTGGATCGCAAGGCTAGTAAGGTCACTGTTTCGGGCTATGTCGAACCCTCCAAGGTTGTGTCGCGCATCGCTCACCGTACCGGTAAGAGAGCGGAGCTATGGCCTTACGTCCCCTACGACGTCGTTGCGCACCCTTACGCTCCCGGCGTCTACGACAAAAAAGCGCCATCTGGGTACGTGCGAAACGCCGACGTCGACCCTCGCATCTCTAACCTCGCACGTGCCAGCTCCACCGAGGTCCGGTACACCACCGCCTTCAGCGACGACAACCCCGCCGCATGTGTCGTTATGTGACTTTAATAACTCCTCATCGTGTTTTCTTATTTTTTTGGTTTTGGTTTTCTTGTATCATAGTAGCATAGAAAAACACAATGGATATGTATCCTTATAATGGGGTGTTAAGAAATTTGTTATCTTTGGATTGTAAATTGATTTTGATTTTGCATGAATCTGTTTCAAATTAATGCGCCTTCTATTCTGTTGTTATGGTTGAGAGTTTTGATGTGAACTATCTTAATTGAACTGTATTATTTTGTTGGTAATTGGTTTTTCTGAAAAATTGAATTGCCTATTTCTGTGGACAACCATACTGTAATTGAGAATCTCTATGCTGGATGAATGATGAAATGAAAAACAAAGATTAGTACACAATAGTTCAAAAACAGTCAATAAAAGTAGGTGAGAAGTTCTAATTCAATAATCGCATGATGACAGAGTGAAGCAACACTGAAGCAAGTGTGAATGATTACATGGTTGATATTAAAAAAGAAAGGCAAATTAACCAACCTCTTACGTTATATGGCAGTTGGGAATGATTAGAACATGTGTGTGTGTGAAGAAAACCACAGTAAAAGTGGATGTGGAAAATCATGATGTTGGATGTAATACGTTTTTGATACAGTTTGTTTGATAAAAACAGTTTGAAATATGGTTATAAACAAAATATTTCTTATACAGTTGCTTTTTTCATACTTATCCTAAACTTTCTTTTTTCTCACGACCAAACTATGATGTTTCTTCTGTCCATAGTGATTCCTGGAATTATTGAAGTGAAAGTGTGGAATGATCCAGAATGTAGGAATCTATTGTGTTTGTTTCTGCATTTAGCCCCTTCCAGAAAAGACCCTTTTAATCCAAATTTCATATATTTAATTTAACTACTTCATAATGAAATATTCGGAACTACATTCACTTTTAGTGAGATTCCTAAAATGAATTTGGTAGAACCTACAAAAATTTAATTCTTTTTATATTTTTCATCATAACTTTTTTTATATAAAAATGATTTAACAAAGTTTATAGTGTTAGATTTGATGATGCATCAAACTTTTATATAAGGTTTTTGAAACTTTAAAATGGGCTTGGGGAGGCTGTGTAGCCCAGCCCAAGCCCATCGTAACTGTACTGGTATTTAAAGCTGTGTTTCCCTCCCACAAAGGCATTGGCGCGCAAGGGTTTGAAGTTTTGGCGCAGAAAGAAAATGGCGGCAGTGTACGGTAAAGGTGAGGTGGAAGAAGAGTTCTCCGTTTGGAAGAAGAACACTCCTCTGTTGTATGATTTGTTCATTTCTCAGCCTCTTTTTTGGCCCTCTCTCACCGTTCACTGGGTTCCTTCCCCTCCCCAACCCCACTCCCATCCTTCCTTCACTCTTCACAAACTCCTTCTTGCCACTCACACTTGCCCAGACGAACCCAATTTCCTCATGCTCGCCGACGTATCTCTCCCCGCCGACACCTCACAACCCGTCATAACCACAGACCCTGAGGACCCCTTTCTCCCCAAGGTTTTTTTTTTTTTTTTTCCTTTCTAACCCCTGTTTTCGCTCCGTTACTTTGTGCGTACCAAATGTTCGATGAAATTCCTAGCATTATTGCTTGTTGATTTTTTTTAGGTGGAAATTACCAAAAGGGTTACTGTTGACGGGGAGGTGAATCGAGCTCGTTGCTTGCCTGAAAACCCTACTATTGTTGCTGCGAAGACCAGTAGTTCTGACGTTTATGTGCTCGATTTCGCCACGCAACGTGGGAGGGAGTTTGCCCCTGATTTGAGGTTAAGAGGTCACGATAAAGAGGGTTATGGCTTGTCTTGGAGCCCTCTTAAGAGTGGGTATCTTTTGAGTGGTTCGAATGACCATAAGGTCTGCGTGTGGGATGTCCCTGCTGATGCTTCTGAAAAGAATGTGCTCGATGCAGTTCATGTTTACGAGGTCTTGTTGTGAATTATTCATGATGGTTGTTTTTTTTGCTAGGTTGTCTGCCACTTTGATTATTGAATTGGACTTTTGATTGTCTTGTCAGGGTCATGAGAGTGTGGTTGAAGATGTGGCCTGGCATCTGAAGGATGAGAATTTGTTTGGGTCTGCTGGAGATGACTGTAAATTGGTCATTTGGGACTTACGGACGAACAAACCCCAACAATCGGTCAGACCACATGAAAAGGAGGTAAAGTGTGTTGCTTCTTAATCCTTGCAGGGTGTTTTGTTCATCAAGTATGCAAAATCAGTTTAGTACACGTCTTATTCTGAAATGCTTTCAAGATCCGCATTATGACTGATGAGTCTGATCATTGTTTCTCTGAGCATGTAGAAGCATGCAAAATCAATTTAGTACACGTCTTTCAATTATGCAGTATATTGTGTTCCTGTTTTGTTGTTGTTTAATTGTCGTCGTTCTGTTAAACTGAAATATAGTCCCCAAGTCTCTAATCGTCTGACTCTTGCTGCTCTCTTAACCGAATATTATTTGTTTGTAACCTGTCTGTGTTTTATTTTTGAATCAGGTTAACTTTGTTTCATTTTGTCCATATAATGAATGGATTTTGGCTACAGCATCTTCAGATACAACTGTTGGTCTCTTTGATATACGGAAGCTTCCAATTCCACTACATGTTTTAAGTAGCCACACGTACGTCATTTCTCTATCATGCTGTGTGTTTTCCTTAATACTACATCCAATCTTTTATTACCATCATGTAGTAAAAAATAAACAATGGCTTGGTCCATAGGTAAAATAATTATTTTTTTTATATAATTTCAATGTGATGACAGGATTAGTCATTAGCTTAGAAACATAGTTTACTCACTGATTTGGTTTGGTTTTAATGTGTATAGAGATGAAGTATTCCAGGTTGAGTGGGATCCTAATCATGAGACTGTGTTGGCATCTTCTGGCGGTGACAGACGGCTGATGGTTTGGGACCTTAGCAGGTAAGGGCAGAGTGCTTTCTTTATTTTCTTTCACTGACATTTGTTGCGATATTTGATCTACTTCTGTGGGAAGAAATTTCCCCAAGGTTACGAAATCAAGAATTGCCTAGTTAATTTTTGAATTGTGAATATATGCCGTTAAATGTATTAATTTTTAACTGTAAATAGATAAACCACTTAACCATTTGTCTCATAAAACCAAAAGGATCAGTTATATTGGATTCTGTGAAGCCTTTATTTTACAAGAATGAAACATTGCAATGAAAATCTAAATTGAGTGCACATGCTAAATGAGTAAGTGACAAATAAAACAGTGGAGTAATAAAATCGTATCAAGTTGGAATGTTCTTTTAATCTCTTTTGATTTAACAAAATAAGTATTTTTTTTACCCAAACTTGTCATTTTCTTTTATGAAAACTGGCGTGAAAGAATAAGTGAAAAGTCGGAACAAGTAATAAATCGTTGAATCATGTGATTCATATTGATGTTACGAAATTGTATTGGTACATTATGAATTATAAGATTGAAAGTCATTAGAGTTTCATCTTATGGTACAAATCCATTAGTAGCCAAATCATATACAATCCTAGGATTCAAATCATGGATCTTAGTTCATCTAATTACTATGAGTTGAAGGATTCCCTTATTGCTTTACTTTCATGATGGCTCAGGGTCGGAGATGAGCAGATAGAGGGAGATGGTGAAGGTGGCCCTCCTGAACTACTCTTTTCTCACGGGGGTCACAAAGGGAAAATATCAGATTTTTCATGGAACAAATATCAGCCATGGGTTATTTCGAGTGTAGCTGAGGACAATTCTTTCCATGTATGGCAAATGGCAGAGAGCATTTACAATGATGGAGATGATGACAACATCTGGATGGCCGATGATTAACTAACCAGCAAATGATCGAATGCTTTCATGTTTTGATGGAATCTTTGACCATTAGATTTTTATTACAGTGGCCTGATGTGAATGTCCTAGTGTGATGACAACATAGTATCTTTGTCAAACATGAATTCTCTAATATTTGCAGAATCGATCACGGGAGTGCTTATAAAAATACCTCATCATAGTTTATGCGCACGCATGTGTCTATTACACGCTCAACAGAACCAGAACAATGAATGAAATTGAGGGTAAAGCAGGACACGCACTATAGCGCTACATCCCTGTTTTCTTTCCCCTCGTAACTGAAAAAGAAAAGCAACTTAATCCTATTTTGCATCTTGTACCGGATAGGTACGGTCCTTGTAAGTACACATCTTAAAACAATTAACAATTGAATAACTCTAACCCTAATTCTCGAGTAGGCATATACCGTAAAAACAATAAATAGTTTAACAACTCTAACCGTGTATCTCCATAGACATGTCCACCAGAAAATTAGAGATTATTTAAAATAAATTGGTTGCACCTATGTCAAATACAATCAATAGTAACTTAAAATAACTTTTGACTCAATTAACTTAGGAGAAACTTTTGGTAGGAAAAAGTTACTTGTGTCGAATAGAATCAATAGTCACCAGAATGTGACATCTCAATTGTCACAGCTTCCACACTTTTCAAGCCAGTGCGCAAAACTTGTGGCTTTTTCTGCGAGTGATGCAACTCAAACCCGTCTTGTTGGAATGATTGACAATGAAAAATATTTCAGGAAAGAGGAAAGACCAGAACGGGGAGGACGGAATAATGGCATGGCAAGAGATGTAAAGTTGATAATCCATGAAAAAATTCAGATTAATGAACTTTCGAGTTTAATGAATAATAATTTCAACCGATAAAATTTATATATAATGAATTACTCAGATAAGACCTCTTGAACAATATCTGGAAATATTATTACGATTTAAAATATATATTTAGTTTCTCTGAAATGATAAATTTTTATTTTTATTTTAAAATTTTAATATTATTTAACAATAAATATCTATTCATATATTGAACAAAAAATTGAATGATTGTTCCAAATAATAATAGAATAATAATGTTATCACATTACATAATTTTTTATAAAATAAATATTATTTATCTATCTTACAATAAATATTGGAAACTAAATAGATGATTTTAAATTTTAGAATCATAAAAATTTTAAAAAAAACTAAGACACTAAAATAAAAATTTACATATTTTATAAAAATTAAAAAATAATGACTTCAAATTTTATAAAAATGAAGAACATTTTTTTATAAGGATGAAAACTAAAACTCACTAAATTTAAACCGACCAAAACATATGTAATGGACAAAAAGTTAATTCCATCATATTATGGGTGATATAGCTTGAGCCACTTTTTTCTCCCCTATATTCAGCTTAAACCAATTGAGGGGCAATTGGTTATTATCGTAAATCCCCAACCTTAATGTTTTAGAACAAACGAGGAACAAAACTTATTTAATCTTGAAATCCAGATGTATGTTCTGTATAATCATTACAAATTTTGTCCAGAAATGTCAATCGAAGTAGAAGATAAGATACAATGATGCAATGTTTTATTAATCATGCGATGGCCAAAAGAGGATCACCAAAGAGCCTCTTTAATTACCAAAATCTAGTGAGGAGTTGTTGTCTAAGTGCAGACAAGCAGATATGCTTCCCATCATCGAATCAGCTACAGCTACTTGCTTTCTCAAATACAAAACAAGTCACTTGAATGTCTTAACTTGTGGAAGACAAGCCCACATGCAAAATCTTCAGGGGACTACAGTTCCTTCTGGATACATATTAGTCAACCCTTGTCCAGTAAAAATGCTAAACACAGAAGTAAACCTCTCATTATTAAGATAAACAAAAATGGAAAAAAGATCAAAGCCGGCAACCAAACAGGCCAATTTTATTATTTCACTCACAAGATTTTATATTACACAAAGTGACATTGGTGTCTCACCTGTCAGCAGCACTAAGTACTGAAAGATGAAACACACCCCATCTGCCCTATGTTCTGTAATCCAGCAAGGAAAAACTTGCGAATTTAGAAAACATGAATCACCACTTAAAATCCTCTTATTATGAAACAAAGCAAAATATACTCACAGAATTTAAAAGTGACTGAGCATAGAAACATTTATATGTCAGTTTAAGTAGTTCCATGCATAAAAAAACAGGAAAATTAATTGCATAGAGAAGAACCAAATCTGTCTCAGCCATAAGCTATGCTGGCTACAGATCAACAACACTACTTTTAAATGAAACATTGATCTACGACTAATCTTCCATAGTAGAACAGCCATTCGAACCACGATAATGCAGCAGAGGGTCAAACAGACAAAATTTTTTCAAAAATGAGTTGATGGATAGCTGATGCTGCAACTGGTAACGAGATATTGGAAGGAGATATTACCATGGCAAGGATGAAAACCACCATCCAATTAATTCTTCAACCAGCTGTCGCTGCACGAGATCCCCCTAAAAATAAACATCAAAGTCATCATACTGGACTCGAGAATTCCTAGGAAAACAGGGTGAAACAGATTTAAATAACAAAAAATGAAAAGAAATTCTAGTCTCAACACTCTTCGTAGAGTCTAAAATATGTTCAATACAATAATTTGGTATTTTGAATCTTTAAATTCAGTTCTTTAAATATTCTGGGAGGAGATACAGTCATAATAACATGGCATCATTTGTTAAGTCATGCGTACATATGCATGAATTCTAGTTATCTCAAAAGGCTAACAAGAATTCTAATACTAGTAAATAGTAATAATTACCCTTTCAAAACCGGGAACTATCAGACAAGCTAAAGATCCAGCAATCGGATTTCAGCCCTAAATATAAGTACAATAACGAATCTTACCAAACGATCAAAATACCAAATTAAAACAAAAAAGTTGTTTCGGTGTGACCATCTGAAATCAGAATTCCCAACAATTCAAGACCCAAACAGACAAAAAAAAAAAAAAATCAGGAGATCACACATTTCAAAGCAAGTTCATCTCCCATGCTTTCACTCTCAACGCTCAAATCTCAAAGCTTTCTATACTGCACGTTTACAAATCTCAATTATTTCTATGCTATTAGATCATACCATCAGCCAGCAATTAAAATATAACCAAGTATATAAATTAAGCAAAAAATTAAACATAACCCTAGAATAAGATATATATGCGATACAGCCGCACCTTTTCTTTTTGACGCAGATGAATTTACATTAGACCCTGCCTGTCCAACTCCACATGCACGAAGTTCCTTGAGCCCCAAATTCTGGCTTGCTAGACACTGCAGGTTCTCAAATTCACAACCACCAAACCCTTCTTCCCCATTTAACGACACATTCTCCCCGATATTCCCATCAGCTCCAGGGTGAGGGCAATACACCCTATCATCACACTGCATGTTGCAAGGATTCATCACATAAGAACCAGGCAGGTTAGCCACCGGAGGGTTCGCATTCTGCGATTTCTGATAGGGAAAGGAACCAATTTCCCCTTCAATCCTACCCCTTATGTCCACCAGCAAGCACTTCAGCCTCGCGATTTCAGCTTCCAAAGCAGCCTGACTCTGCAACTTCTTCATCAAATGCTGGTTAAGAGCCCTCAATTTCACAACCTCGTCCTCCAGCGAGGCCGCGCGAGCCTTCTTCTTCTCGCGGTACTTGCGAACCGCTTCTTTGTTCCCAAGGGGACGCTTCTTCGACTTCTTCTCCGCGGACTCCGCAGTGTCATCGGTGGCCACCTGGTCCTCAGCAGGGGCAGGCACGATTTTGGTGTGCACATGGTAGCACGTGTGAGTGTGCGAAAAATCAGGCCCGGGAGGGTTGCATGTATGGGTGTGCGTGCAGGCATGCGTGTCCTTGAGAAGCTCGTCGAAGAAACTGTCCATGGAACCACTGCTCGGAAGTTCCCCCATGTTTGGACTCGAAAACACTTCCTGCGTGGAGAAATCCAGCTCCCCGTCGTCCATTTGAACGGAAATCCCCAAATCAGACCTAACAAAGTAACCGTGTGAATTCAATTCAATTGAATTATACTGAACTTTGAATTGCGTAAATGCAGGATTAAATCGAATTGTGTGAGAAACCCTAACAAGATAACATGATTTGGGAACAGAAAGAGCAGCGATAATGGACGTACCAGGAAGAAGGCGATAGGTTGACAGATTCCACCGACTACTTTTCGTTTTTTTCTCTCTCTTCAATTTCAATGGCTTCAAATTTATACTTATTATACAATTTCAATGACATTCTCTCTCCTTATTACACTCCCAAACATTAATTAGCATTAATTAACATTAATAATTAATATCAGAATAATATTCTACAACACAGTACCTTGTTTTGTTCTTCCATGATTTTTTTTAAGGCAAAATACGATCACAAACAATCTCACTAAATTAATGGTTCTTATCTTACGATTTATACAAGACAAGAGGAATCTTATCAGAACCTGATTATCTAAAACTTTTGGAGTCTTTCAAACTTAAGCCTCAATTTTCGACTAAAGTAATTCACCTTCTTTTTAATTTAATCACCTTAAGAATCTTTTTCCCTATTACCCTTCTATCCCACTACCATTCTTTTCCATTATCAAACAATTTAAATCATTTTCAGAATCTGGACAAACCAAAAATCATTTTAATCATTGCACCCAAATCAACAGTTCACTGTTTCTAAAAGTTATTTTATAAAATAGATTTCAAATTTTACTTTTTGCACAATTAAAAACATGAATAAATGAAAATTGGAAATAACAAAAATCAACACATGAAAGATATAGTAATCGCATATTTTCTCTTTTACTTTCGCTTTCAGTCCTTTTCAGATAGAGTGGGAAGAATCGCGTTGTCGCATTAATTTAGTACGAAACAAAAAAATCATGACCGTTGATTATATTTTACAAAGACTAAGTTATAAATAATTATTAACTTCTAAGATTTATGTATGTTTTGATTTAGTTTTTATCTTATTATTTAATTTAATTTAATCTTATGTCGTTTTATATCGAACATTTTTTATTTTCTCAGTTTAATTAAGTTTTTAAAATTAGATTTAAATTTATATATGAATTTATTTTATTTCTTATAGAAATGTTCATATAGAAATTTGCTTAAATAAATCTTAAATAAACTTTTTGATAAGCATTTCTAAAATAAGAAGAAACATAAAATAACTTTATGTATAAGTTAAAAATTATTTTTTAAAATAAATTAATATGAGAGAGATTTTATAAATTAATTTATGTATAATCTAATTTTATCTTATTTAAAATTTATTTTATCCATTTTCTTTTCATTTTACTTTTGTAGAAATATCTTTGAAGAAGTATGTCTACACAAATCTTTAATATTGTTTTATATTATATTTGTTTGTCAGTTTAAATTAGTAATAGATATAGGTTCAAATATAGTAATTAATATGATTTAATTGTTTTAAACATTCTATTATATATTTTATTCTTCTATGCTTGTTCTTTCTTAGTTATCTCTTTTACTAATGTGTAAGGAAAATAATGGTAGCATATTTGAAGCATCACAATGATGTATTCATAAAGCCAAAATTTTGTACATTATTCCGAGGATAAATTCAAAAGAAAACTGCCATTCTACATCTACAAACCACCTCATCACAGGGTGCTGATTCTTTGTCTTTGTGTTTGTTCTTTTTAACGTAACTGTACACACACAAACTAATGACAAATATTGGTGTTAGGAACTTAGAGGTGAACAAAACTAAGAATTAAAACTTGATGAACTGCTCCATTGTTCTTTCAAGTGCTCACTATAGCTCAGCTCAGTGCTAGTCTGTGACGTACTGTCATCTTCTACACCAAGTAAAGCAAGACTCAGGTGTAACTCAGCACTTGAACTTGGATACACTTCATCATCAATGTTTTCTCCATTTTCTGAATCCTCCTCATCATTCCCATGCGAGTTGAGCATGTATTCAACTTTCTCATCTCCTCTTAGGATCTTCAGTATCTGTACATGATCAAGTTTAAGATCCAAGAATGATTTCTTTCACAGTATTCAAAACTGACAACTAAAAATCAAATCAAACCAGTTTTATGTAGTGAATTAGTTTGGTCATTTAGTTCAGTTATTCATTTCATACTTATTGTTCAGTTCAATTTTCTGAAAAAGAAAATCAAAATTAAGAACTTTATAAAAACAGACTAGTTAATTAAATCATTTTTATAAAGTGATTCGGTTTGGTTTTTGTCAAAACATTTCTATTTCTTTTTTCACACCCCTAATGGAAATGTGATTTTCATTAAGAATATGACAACTTCAGTGTGTCATTTGGTATTACCTGATTCAGTTTAGGACGAAGTCGAGCAGACCGTGTGATGCATAAAGATGCTGCCAGAACCATTCTTTGCAGTTGGACCTCATCAAATTCCCCTTCTATATTTGGGTCCAATAAGCCTTTAATGTCCCCACTGTCTATTATTGGTTTTGCCTGAAAATGAAATCCTTGTTTATAATTCTTAGATTTATAAACTATATTGTATCAAATAAAGATTTATACTTTGACTAATGCTATTTTCACAAGTTCTGTATAATATACTTTTCAACAATATTTTTTTTCTGAGTCAACTCATTTATCTTATTATGCTTCTCTTTCCATCTCTGTAAGAAGGTATAGGAAGAATAATGTCATTCTTATATTTTTTATATGAATAAGAGAAGTCAAAATTCATTATTGTAAATGGGGTTGGGCCTTACCCACACGACCAAGCTCTCCTGTCCTTTGCAAGCTGCTGAGCTGATTGGTTCCCTTCCTGATATTAGCTCAAGTAGAACTACACCAAAGGCATAAACATCTATCTTGTCACTGACCTTTCCATACATGAAGTATTCAGGAGCAAGATAACCAAATGTTCCTACTACATCTTGGGTCAAAATGGATGAAGTTGTTGGTCCCCACATTGCAAGTCCGAAATCAGATAACTGCATCAGGGATAATCGTGAGTGAAAATGAATTTCACACAAAAATGTTACTTCATTTGAATTCTAATAGTACTAGATGTCCTTTTCAGTACTAATACTGTCGAAACTTTTGATCACCTGAGGTTCAAACTCTTGGGAAAGAAGAATATTAGAAGACTTGACATCTTTATGTATAACAGGCTTCGAAGCTTCGCTGTGAAGGTAAGCAAGGGCTTCAGCGATCCTAACTGCCACATTGAATCTCATTTCCCATGACAATTTGCTCTTTCCTATATAGATTTCCAAATCATATTAGCGTCATTTACATCTTCCAACAATTGAAATGATGGATGAAAAGTAAAAGCAAAAATTAATGGAAACTTTACCGTGCAGATTTTCCTCTAAGCTGCCTTGAGGGAAATAATCATAAACAGATATTAAGGTATTGTTATCAGTGCAAATCCCAAGTAGAGGAGTAATGCTTTTGTGCTTCAATGAGGATATTATTTCCACCTCAAGCGCAAAATCTTTCCAGGCTTCTTTTGATGACCGCAATACTTTAACTGCCACTGGCTTTCCATCAGGAAGGACTCCTTTGTACACACGATTGCTCCCTCCTTTCCCAACCAAGTTTTCTACAATGGAATACAAGGTTATATAATTGTATTATATTCATTTACAAACTAAAGAAATCGTAACAGTTAGTAGTGTAAGCAATAAAGGTCCAACCTGAAGAAAATTGTCTAGTGCAAGACTGCAAAACTTCAAGGCTGAACCACTTGCAGTCGATTGAATTTACGTTTAGCATCTCCTCTAGGCTTGTTGGTAGTTCAAAAGATGGAGCTGAAGAATTTTTAGAGCTCATGTCATCAATATCGCTGATGCTCCTTTCAAATGGATTTTCCCCAGAGGAAGAAGAGCAAGGACTTTTATTTGGTGAACGATCTGGTAAGGTCATTACCCATTGTACTACTGACATGTCCCTTGTAGGATGGGTTTGTAACGTTGCTGAGCGGAGTAGAGGCCACCCAAGCTTATGCTCAGCTGAATCACCTACAAACATGGATATTGACCTTGACTTACACTTTTCTGGTTCGTTAAATGCTTCTTCGTTGAATTCTAAGGAATTTTTGCTTGCTGATTTCTCAATCTCCACGGTGGAGTCACCAAATGTAGACTGGTTTACTATGTCACTCAAGCTTTTTCCTATGGTTTTTAAGCTTGGTCTTGGATCCATTATTAAACCACCTGCCACAAAAGGAAACAAGCTTCATTCTGTTTCGCTTTTGTCACTGAGTTACTTATGATATACTTTTTCAACGAGAATGGTTTCCTCTACGAAATAAAGTTATTGGTGCACATATATGAACCTGGTAGTTGTGTATTGGTGCACCTCCTATAGAGAATCCTTGAGTCTCGGATGGCTAGAACATTGGTGGTGGGTGGTAGTTGTTTGGCGCAATATTTAGCTGTGCCAGCTCGACCCCTAAACCAATCAGAGGAGGATAATGAAGTCAGATAAACTAAACTCATAACAAGAAATATCACAGATTTGATTTTCTTCTCTAAGCTCCACATACCCTACCACTAGAGCCAGAGCAGCATGCTTTTTTGCTTCTTTTACAAGAGTATTTCGAACGGAGCTTCCATGGAATATTTGAGCAGTGAGACCTACCTGAAATCCAACTATAATCTGTGACATTTACCAACCACATGAATGAAAGGTAAAAAAAGGTTACAAGCACAGAAAAGTCTATGTACCTTCTTAACATCACATAACCCTTCATAAACTTCTAAATAGCCATCTATCGGAATCTTGTTTTTGCAAATATGATCTGCGTTAAATTAACTTTTTCAACACGAACATGTGTAAAGGAAAAAATACATATGCTAACAATATGCGTGGAAGCTTTGAAGCCTTTTACCTGGATTTTTAACAACATGAACTGCTACAACACAATCCCCTGGTTCAGCAACTTTGACAAGTGCCCAGTTGAGAAGCTGTCTGCCAAGGTCATCAATTCTAATGCCCACTAAAATAAACCTGTTTTCAACTGCCATTGCGGTTTTCCCTTTACATCAATAACTTCACCTTCCTTGTCGAGTGAACCATCTCATTCTCTACAAAAACAGAGTAACTATTGCTTTCAGGGTTGGGACCTGAACCTAATGCCACAATACTTGGCACACCACCAAATACCATAGTTGAATATTAAATAGCAGCACCTATTGACAAAGACGGCGTCCCATTAAAAACATTAAATTTATGGCGAGAGAGGAGGGAGAGAAGAAGGAAAAAAACATTAAAAATCACATGATCTAGAATTAATAAAATATCCTCGTAAAAAACGACCATGGTATTAAAGAAATGTTGAATAAAACAAGATTAGGAGAAAGAAATGTATACCTAAATGTTGTTGTGAGCAGCCACGTTTATTTTTTAACTGAATTACCTACTTCAACTAAAATGGGAAAGATGAGTGAAATTGCATGTAGGAATTGTGGAAGAATAGAATGAAAGAACACACATGCACAGAATTGAGATGTGGAAAAAAGTGTGTGTGTTCTTGAATGAAAGGGGTGATAAAATTGGAAAGAAGTTGCAAAAGATTTCGAGGATGAGGAAAGGAAGAGGGTGTTTGCAATGATATGAATGAAATGAAGGGAAAATGGTGCGTAAAGTACGGATAGAACGAAATGATGATATATATGAACCTGAAAACTTTTAGTCCTAACCGGGAGTTTCCGCGGGAAACCCTTAATATCCGGTTCTGTTACAAGGTACGATGAAACCCAAACACTGTTCCACGATTATTGCGCCTACCAATAAATTTTCAAACATCCACTCACACTCTTATTCTTCTTCTAATAATAATCTTCAAACTAGTATATATAAATATATATATATATATATATATTAATTATATTCTGAAAAATTCTCAAAGCAAAATGAAACATGCAATTTTTAATATTATTTTTACTGTATTTGTATTGTACTAAACCAACAGAAAAATAAATAATACTGAAGTACTTTTTTATGAAAATAATAATTTTTTCAATTAAGAGTCTAGAAAGGGATATAATATATTTGTTTAAAAAGAGAAAAATTGATATTATTTTGATAATGAATACCTAATTCTTATGATTGATAATTATGCAATAATTAAGATGGTTGAAAGTGGATAAACAGAATCCATGATATTGTGCAAATAAAATCCATTTTGTCTTCTTCACTTTCTTCATAATCTTTAGATATGGACTAGTTAACCTCTTCATATGAACCTCCTATATATCTTCAATTAAAAAAACTACAAACACTTAAATAATAATAATATATATTTTTTGTTCTGTTAACAAATATTTACAGTGTTTGCATTAAGTCATTAAGTAAAAGCATACCTCTGATAACAAATTTATAAAATTCAGACATGATTGGTGGATCTTTCTGTGGTTGTCATAATCGATTAAGTATATTAAACCATGCAAATCAGAAAAATCTTGAATAGTTTCAGACGTTGGAATTCTCTGAGTGCACGTATTTGATTGAATTTTTTACACTGTTCTCTTTTCACCACCTCACAGTATTTTCCATAGCAGAATATAGCAGCCCTAACTCAACAACATGGATGTCATGGATGTCAAGTTGTATATTTTAAATTATAGTTGCTTAAGCAGATGAAATTGAATTTGACAATGAAATCAAAGCTGAACACGTTAAAATTCTGATTCTTCAATAGACCCCACAAATTCAAAGTCTAAAGCATAACCTTTCAACTTTCAACCTCAATACATGTCATGTATTCTTGTCAGTCCCTGATGTTTTCTTGGTGAAAAATGGGGTGACAAATCTTCTGCCTTATCTGATATTAGGTACAACAGAAATTGGTGTGGTCTGGTTTGGTTTGTTGTAACTGGAGTTTCAACTTTTCTTTTTCTTTTTTCTGTCCATTTCTCTGTCATAATTAAGTGTCATTTCCACCTCATAACTACCAAAAAGAAAAGCATTACACAGTTTAATCCATTAAACATATCAGTTAATAAATACGATGGTATGAACCAGTAAGTTGAAAAGAAAACGAAATTAAGAAAAGGAATGAAGAAAGGAGAAGTCAAAATATTTGAACAGTATTTTAATGGAGGGGATTGAGAATTTATGGTAAAAGTTAAAGGTCAATGCTTTAGAAGGGTATGTTTGTTGGGTAGAACACCAAAACTATATTATATTTCTGAAATCGTAGGATGGCTTTCTTTCTTTATTCAACTTTTGAAAAATGAACATTTCTAATTTTGCTATTAAATTATCATTCAATTTGTAACGATTTTGAAGATGTGATAACCCAATTTGATTATAGTTTTATAGTTTTTTTTTAACACGTTTCATTATTTATTTAATATCATATATGAAATCATTTGACTTTTAAAAGTTAAAATAATTAATATTGGATAGATGTTTTTGTGGATTTATAAACTAACTATAAAATTATAATTTCCAATGTTTTAAATATGTGAATCAAAATCGAACTATTAAAAAGTTATCTATTTTTTTATGTATAAAACAAAATCAAACAATTAAAATTATAAAAAACTAAAACTACTCATATATTTAATTAAAAAAGCCACTACAAAATCATCTAGAATAATTTGTCAAAGGAAATTATTATATATTTTTTGAAAAGATGCATGACCAACCGAAATGATTAATGGACCAAACAAAATAGGAAGGATGAACAAGGTTCTTTTTCCTCGTTTTAAAAATTAAAATAAAATACTTAAGGATTTTTTTCTACTTATTTTAATTAATGTACCTTCTCATTGTTTTAACCATTAATAAATTAACAAATATTTTGAACTAATAGCTAGGTAACTCCATAAAAAAAACCCTTAATTTTTGTAACACATACACTCTGAAAATTTATTTTATCATAATTTATTTATTTTTTACTATTATCATAATTCAATTGTTTTTATTTTTTTTCAAGATGTCATTTTTATTAAGTTAGAGTAATATTAATAACTAAAAAAATCACAATATTTTATTTACCCTTTTTTTTCATTAATTTGTCTTTTTGATATAATTCATTTTTTCATCAAAACAATAAAATTCATAAATTTAAAAAAAAAAAGAAACATAAAATAAGAATCAATGGAAAGTCTTTATTGAACAACGAATTTAGAAAAAACAAAAAACAAAGCTCTAACATGTCTATTTAGAAAATTGGTAAAATTTAATGATCAATTGAGAAAAAATAAAATAAAATTTGAAGTTTTCATTTGAATATGAAAAAAAGAGGTTGAATAGAATAAAGCAGTTAAAGGCTCACAATCGTAGAGGTTGCCCTTAGGGTTTTGCTAGCATCAGATATGAGAAAGGTGTTGTGGCCTACTCAACTGCATCTTTGTAACCATGCATGAGAATTATTTGCTCCAAGAATATGATGGTGCAAGCCTTATTCTTTATGCAATAACGCCAAACATAAGCATGCCACCAAATCCTGTCATTAAGAGATTCCATGTAGCTTAACGTGCTTGACATGGCATCACTAATGTCTACTTTCCATTTTTTTTTTTTTTGCGTGGGAACTATGTTTGCTCTTAAAGATGCTCATATTGCATGTTGTATTTATTAAAATTGGACCATATCTATCAGAATATTAATCGCATTCTGCAATAATTGCTACCTTTATTCTTTTTATATAATTAAGAAACCTAACCACTGTGATCTGCAACCGTAAGAACCTACATGCCTAAACAAAGTAATGGTTTTTGCAAAGCTGAATGACTTTATGATTCTTTACTGTTGGCTAAATTGACAGTGACACAAAAACACACATTGTTTCAAGTCAGATACATCATTTTAAATATAATACAAGACTGTTACGGGCATGTTAAGATGATTATAGTATGGAAGAGTAATTTACTGGTGTAGCATAGACTCTGATAAACAAACACAAAGTTTGAAGTACCATCACAAATTCGTGATTTTGTCAGACAGAATATAATTCAGAACATGTTTTTTTCTTTCCCCATCGTTTTCAACCGTAGATTATATTATTCAATTTAGTCAACCGTAATTTCAACCCAAAATATAATGCAAATTAAGGGCTCAAGAGTCTGGTCGGAACAAGCTTGAGTGGTATTAGTTTTAGATCATCAATAGCATGATACTATGTTGATTGAGTATTTATTGAAACTTGAATTAAGTATAGGCCTAGGGGTCAACATCCAGATCCAAATCTTACCATGGCAAACAAGTGAATTTGTGAAAAACAAATGTAGAACACTACTGTAGTGCATGAAAACCTTTGTTTCTTGACTTGAGGAAGTAAATAGACAAAAATTTAGCTTCGGTATATTTTTAATGGGAATATATATAGAAAAGCTCCAAATTAGAGTAGCATTTATTCATAGAGCAAGCTCCAATCACAAAGGTAAAGCCTTTGAGAACAATTCTCATATGTATACAAGTTGTTCAATAATGCCCAAACTTCATGGTCATATCTATATATTAATATATAATAATACTATAAAAGGGAAGGTTTTTGTAGAGCAAAAAGATAATTCCATAACGTATTGGAGGAGGGAAGAGGGGCAGAGAGTTTTAGCCCATGGCATACTTCTGGGTCCAGCTTCTAGCAGTAGACGCATACTTGATTTTGTCGGTCTTGCACATGTGAGCAATTTCAGGCATCAAAGGGTCATCAGGATTTGGATCCGTTAGCAGAGAACAAATAGAGAGCAGCACCTGCATCATGATTTTTGTTAACCAGTCAGTATTTACAACAAACAGAAACAAACTAATAATGACATCAATGAGTAAAGGTCCCCCAGAATGACCTTGGATATGGTGAGAGCAGGACTCCATTGTTCTTTGAGTATGTCCAGGCAAATATTGCCATTGCTGTTAATGTTGGGATGGAATACTTTGGTCCTGAACGCAACCTGTAAAATAGTTTTTAATACTGGCCATCAATTAGATCCAGCCCTTTACAATAAATATTAGTTACTAAAATTCAAAACTGAAGACAAATATGATTTTGTTAGGTGATGAATTTGCTACTGTATGTGTTTATGTAAATCTATGTACATATATGGCTGCTTATATGTGTATTTCTCTAGAAAAACGGATGTTCCACCTTCAAATATGGCAAAGGAAGAGACTCTTTGCTTATCCATAGTCATTTGTAAATGAAATTTTAGCTGAAAAATGGGTGTCAGAATAAGGAGAAACAGTTTTTGGTGTATACCTTGGGAGGTTTAAAGGGATAATCGGGAGGGAAATGGATGATGACGAGGAAAACACCACCAGCATAAGGACTGTCATTTGGACCAATGATGGTTGCTTGCCAATTGAACATGTCCTCACCCACAGGGCCTGAAATCCGCCATAACAAGCTTGTCACACTACACTGCAGTATGGTTGCAGCTAATAACACAATTCAACTTTCATTCAACCTCCCTACCTGCACTGCATGAAGTTGGTGGATCTCTCTGTAAGTCCTTAAGCTCCTTCAGTATTCTCTTGGATGCCATTCACGTGATTTTAGAATCGTAGAAGAGGAAGTAAGAAGGAGTGGAAAGCCAAAAGGATTAGAACACTACAAGAAACAAAGCAGGTTGCGGGCTATTTAATGGCTGAAGAAGGGAGATTGAACAGAATCAAGAGTTCCATTCACCAACGGAAGTGGGCACAGTATATATTCCTCAAGAAAAAAGATAAAATTCTAATGATCATTCAACTTTTAGATATGGAAGAAATGAATGAATGAAAGCTGTTCGCCACATAGTATTTTGGGACCTCCTGCTGTCAATCTAATCATCGATCCGAGAAGGGTTCACACCATAAGATTCTTCATTAAGATATTATATCAAAGTTAAATGTTGAATCTACAAAGACAAAATTATAGTTCACTATTTGTAAACTAAAAAAAGTCCAAAACCTCTTTGACTAATTTATTTTATCTTCCTTTTTCGGCTTCAGGTACCACTTCCCCTGTCAAATGCATCGATGCCGAATCAAATAGTTATTGGACAACCCACGTCTAAAAAGAAGAAATTAGATCCACACTTTGCTAGTCGATTCTCACAGTCCACACGTTGAGTATCTTATAAAGTTGGTGAGAAGTGAAAGATGAATTTGGTCTTGTTTCGTGAATCCTTCAATAATGTATATTCCCGTGCAACGGCGCAAGCACAAAGTTATTGACAGCGCCCATAATATTCTTTTCATTACTAATCAGTTTAGATTGCATTTTAAAATTCGTTTTTACCAGCCTCAGGCTGCAATTGTCACAAGATTTTATGTTGGCTAAGTCAACCTGACAGGAACAAACAAATGGAAGAATGAAATCTTAAAGCAGCTAACATAATTAATTACATATACTTAGTTCACATTCAAAGCCACATATGCAAGCACTTCCTAGATTAGATTACAACATGAATAGAATCCGTGTCCACTGCTGGAAATGGCCATCTAATAACAATCAATACAACAGGAAAATAGCCAAGAGAAACGCAAGTGTTGTGTGCACGCCAAACATACTGAATTTTTGACTGTACAGATCCTACAGCCAGAGACAATTAGACAAATAGCTTGATGCTTTTGAGCAAACCTTGATGTGGTCAGTTGGACGTTGTGATTCCTTCATCTAGGCTGGAAATAGTATAAGATATAGAATGTCATCCTTCGCAAACTACCATATTAAAATTTGATGATCACAAAATGGAACAGGCCTTTTGCCCCTTTCTCTTCTTTTTCTTCTGCTTTGGGGGCTGGAGAACTACCTTGATGGCCGCATCAAAAACAGCCTTCACATTCTGTATTCAAAGGCTAACATCAATAAGGTTGTGACTTTCCTTTACCCTTCAGAACTTTAAAGATTCAACGAACATATATGCAAACCTGTTGTGTTTTTGAACTACATTCGATATAAACTGGAGCACCGATAAGCTTTCTCAGTTCCTCACCCTTCAGAAAATACAGTAAATTAGACCAATAACCTATCAAGTAAGCTCATGCCCATATTGTGGATGACAAATAAAGTCTAAAAGACAAAACCGTAAAAGAAATCGCAAAAACAATTAATTGATGGAAGTACTGGCAAATAACAAGCACCTGTGCTGTGGTGATAGGCACTGCACCAGGATGATCTTGGAAGAACTGCTTATCATCCCGAAGATCTACAAGACATAGATTTGGTTGACATGAAATTGAGATTCTGATAAACAATGAAACCAAGGACTTGTGCTCTAACTATGCGCACTATTCTTTCATCTCACTCCCTAATATTCAAAACTCCAGACTTCTCAAGCTTTTATTAGTAACCACTCGTGCAGTGTTAAGAACAACCACTGCACTTGCCTTTCAGTTTTAAAGGAGGGAAACATAGAGCACCAAGGCTCTTCTGCAACACTTTGTTATGTGAACCAATTACTTGTTAGTCACAACTCAGATCAGTTTGGAACAAAGGAACTTCATTCTTTCATTCTCTACTGAATCATTCAAGTAACAGCAATAGCTTCAGATGATAGAATCTAGGTAAAGACATATAATTAGAGGTTCGGTTTATTAAAAAAGTAACTTCCCCACTATAAAATAGTGAGGGATATACAACGTGAGTATAAGTCGGCAAGTCATCATTAAATGAAGAAACTTCATTATATCATGGAACTGCGGTTATGCTGAATGTTATCCACCACATAAGGAGCACATTAACAGTGTAAACGAAATTAGAGAAAATAATGAAGGAACAAGAATCTGACCAAGTTTTGTTCCAACAAGAATAATTGGAACACCAGGAGCATAATGCCTCAACTCAGGAATCCACTGGAAAAGGAGGGGGCAAAATTAGTCCAGAGAAGAGAGGAACAAAAGCAAAAGGAAAAAGAAAAATATCAAGCTTACTTTCTTGGCAACATTTTCATAGCTCGCCCTGCTTATGAGAGAGAAAGCAAGCAGGAAAACATCCGCTCCACGATAGCTTAAGGGTCTTAATCTATTGTAATCTTCTTGGCCTGTTCCATAAGTTGAAAACATCATAACCATGACAAGACACTCCCAAAATACAAGTATGAAAGATGACCCGGAAACATTACTTACCAGCAGTATCCCACAATCCAAGATTCACAGTGCTTCCATCCACAACTACATTTGCACTGAAATTGTCAAAGACAGTTGGCACATAGTCCTGTTGCCAATGAATCACAAAAGAAACAAAAGATGTCACAATTACTACATCCCAAAGTCATCGCCATCTCTCGGTCTATTGTAACTCAAACAGCATAAAGAAATCGTTTAGAAGATCATGACATCAATCAACCCCAAAAACAAAGATCTAAGTCCCAAGATACCAATTTCAGCAAAGCATCTGAGAGGATACATTGTACCTCCGTGGAGTAATATCAAGCTAAAAGACAGCATCTAGTAATCGAAATCAACAATCAAGATTCAACCAAGACATTTTCTTTTTCCTCATTTCACCCAAAAAATCACAAAAGGGCCTAATTCAACGGTTCTCTCTAAGAAGGGTATATGAAATCGATGAGACAAGAAAGAAAAAATCCATATTAATCTGTTTAAAAGAAACCATAGCATCATCAACTCTAATAGAAAGGTAAGGACAACTGAGCCAAGAAAACCCTAGGAACAAGAACAAGAACAAGAACAAAACAAAAAAAGAAACAAATTACGAAGAAGCCAAGTAAACCCATTTCTTACAAAGCAAGAACAAATAGATCAGAAGTGTCCCCAAACCCATATTTGTCATCATCTGAAAACCCAGTAAGTTAGAAGCTGAAGAGCACATAAAATGGGAAGCTTTCTTTGAGGTGAGAGAAGTTAAAACAGAAGCGGCACTGACCGTAGGGAAAGTGTTGCTGGTGTAGGAGATAAGCATGCAAGTCTTGCCGACGGCACCGTCACCAACGGTGACACACTTGATAAACCTGGAGGCACTCATTGCTGTGTTAGTTGGAGGGAGGGTAAAGGCTAATGGTGAGTGGAATTGTGCATTTGAGCATGCTCAAGAAGAGGAAGAAGAAGAGAGAGAAGGGAGAGAGAAGGAAGAGGAAAAGGGTGTTAGAGAAAGGGGAAAAGAATTGAATTTGGTGTACTGCTGGGGCTGGGCCTGCATGTTGTAGTTGCCAGCTATTGTTTTTGTTATGCCACAAATTCATCATCTTTCATCTCAGACTACCAAATTTTAATATGTCCCCACCAACTCCCCTCACCTTCACCATAATGCCTTTATCAAATAAACTAATCAAAACAAAATAAATCAAATATCATACAATTTTCCACCATAGTTCATGCCACAAATAAAAGAAAAATATCATCTTTTTTATTCTTATTTTTGTCTAAATGTGTAAAACACAAACTAAAATGCATATGAAGTAGTTTATCTTGTCATCAAAATAAGCAAGTGTTTAAAATTCTTCATTATTATTTTGCCAACTCTAATTTTATTATTAAATGTATTCAATTTTTACATATTTTATAAATACCTTAAATGTGTAACAAATTATTGAAGAGTTCATAAAAATTACATTCTATCATAAATTTTTACAAAAATAATATTTTGTTACAACATGATGAATAAATGCATAAAAATTATAAAACATAATAGCAAAATGTGTAAAAAAGTTAGTAAATTGTAACAAAAAAATTACATACTAAATTGAAAAATAATGATAATTCAATAATAAAACGAGTAATTAAATCTATTATGTAATAAAACTTGGCGTGTATTATTAAGATAAACTAAATTTTTAATGGTTAAATTACAAGAAAATAATATTTTAATTCTTTGCCCTATATATATATATATATATATATTATTACATCTAAAAGATATAGCTTGTTTTAATATATACAAGATACAAAGGTTATACTTTTAGGTTAATTTAAAAAACAAATTATTAAGTGCGATGCACTTGTTAAGAATCTCTCGTTAGAAGAGGAAAAAAATAAATAAAAATAAAATTGGTGGTACTTGAAAGAAGTTAATACCTAGGAATAGCATGTGAAGTATTTGTAAAATGTTCATCGTGTAGTGTGAATTAAGAAAATGTTTATTTCTGAATTCTGATTAGCCAGCAATCTCACACCATCTCTCTTATCCTCACAGAAAAGATTAAGAATTCAATCTAAAACTTCCACAATCTCAATTCCTCAAAGATCATGTGAAGAACAAAATGCAAAGTCAAATAAATGCATGTTGCCGTCCACTACATGGAAGAACATAGCAACTGCTACCATTAATAAGGACAGAGTGCAACAAATATTAATATTTTTCTTCTGATCCATGTGATTATAATAACAAGGGGAAATTAACTTAACCAGCAAACAAAACTGCTACAATTAATTCTCTTTCTGGGGTTAGGAATCAAAGTTCCAATCTCATTGCTGAAACTAAAATATAAATTATATACCAATTACAACATTGAAAGGGAGGAAGATGAAGGAGATGGGTAATGCATCCTCCATTAAACCCCACGTGGAAGATGGGGACAAGTGTGAGAATGATGTGAAAGAATGCCATAACTCTCATCTCAATTATGCTACAATATTCACACTTGCAAAGAGAATGGACCACCCTTTTATTTTTCCTTCATTAGGAAGCGATATTTCATGGTTGGTTTTGGAAACCTTTTTGATCAACCAGAAACATGCTACTATTGACTATGAATGATGATGATGATTTTCTAGAAAAAGATTTAATACAGATACCAAGATGACTGAATTGAAATCTTGAAATCTTGAATCTGATTTATGGAATTCAAAGTGATCAAATTCATTATGATCTCACTTCCCACAATAGGATAGAATGATGCATGAATGTTATCAGATGACCAAGTTGTTTAGGTTTGTAGCAGTAGTCACTCTTGCTCCATCACAGTCATAGAAACATGCCAAAAAATTGCTTGAAATTGATGAATGGTTGTTGAGTGTGGGTAGTGGTACCCCCCACCTAATGAGATTAGTTGGAGGATCAGAAATGAAGAATTGTGACGTTTTACGGAACAACTGGAGAGTGGAGAGAGAGAGAGAGAAAGAGAGAGATATTTGAGGTTGATCTGCCACTGATTAAGCAATGGACTGTTATCAATTATGATGAGAGTTCAAAGATTAAACCCAACCAACAAGTGAATAATGAGACAATATCTCACTAATCAATTGCATTAATCAAGTCAAACAATTATATATATTCATCTCTGTGTGTAAGACACGCCACGTATCTCTTGGATTTTGGTATTGAATTTACCTAAAAATAGTAATTTATCACTATCTAATCTACACCTAAACCTATGTGAATCAACCTTACACCACCTGATTTTAAGCAACCACCACCATCTATGGGTCATATTCAATTTTTGGTTCATATTCCAAAGTCTGGTTATTTCTTCAAGTAATTGTAATTTTTTTATACACTTTGTCTCTTTTAACTTATTGCTTCTTTACCCAAGAACGTGTACATGACAAACAAAAAAAGAAGAAGAAAACTTTGGCCCTATTAGATCAGTGTTGGAAATTGAGTAGTCCATTTTTTCAATTCACAATTGGTAATGAATAAAATGAAGAAAGTAGAAAAATGATATCAACCAAAATCTTCTAAATGAATCAAAATTGGTGGGTTTACTCTTTAAAATTAAAATTATTTTTTATAAATTAGAATTTATTCATAAGTTATGCAAAAATTAAAAATTTTAATTTAAAAACTAATTAAAATGATTTCAAAACAGAGTATTCTAACAGGATTTAAAAAATGGTATAAGTCATTACATAGTTTTTAAAAATCCACAAGATATTTTATGTTAAAATTATCTACATAAAATCTCAACCCAATACAACTCCTTAATAAAATCTAAAATATATTTTAAAATTATAATAATGTACTTTGATGAAAATAATAATAATACAGTGTAAAAGCAAAAGAATGTAGAGTGTGATGAACACCAATTCAAAGCATATATGCCCCAGAAATAATAGCCAAAACAATATAAGCCAACAATGAAAAGAAAACTAGGTTTGTATTGCTAGCAGCGAAAGAAGGAGAAAGAAAACATATGCATGCGACACGTTACAAAGCTTAACCATGACCAATGATTCCTAACAGAAATTTAACACTCGAAACCGAGGTTTTCTCCCACACCTTATATACACATCATGTGTTGCATGGTGTTTTCCAACGTAAGTGCACTGATGGAATTGTGGAAACAGTCTCTAAGCAACTCTTGCATCTGATTTCATCTCTGTCCTCACACAATCTCAACATGTCAACAATCAAACTTGTTTTCTTTACCTTGATTTACATCACTCTTTCACTGTCCATTGCTTCCGGTGAAGATGCCAAGCCGAAGCAGGTCACTTATGATTCAAGGTCACTCATTATCGATGGGAAACGGGAGCTTCTCTTCTCCGGTTCCATCCATTACCCTCGAAGTCCCCCCGAGGTACCTTCTTCATCAAGTAACACTCAGAAATTGTTGTATTGTATGCATGGTATATGGTCCCGGTGAATCTCAATGTAACATGCTGTTAAACTTTATTAATTTTTTGTTGTAAATTCAAAAATTTAACTCCATGCTACGTGTGAACATGAGGATTCCAAACCATGCAATGATTTCTGGGTATAAGCTAATTAATGGTTTTGTTGGGTGGATGGGGGTGTACGTTTTCAGTTGTGGCCAGAACTTATTGACAAAGCAAGACGTGGAGGTATAAACGTGATTCAAACTTACATCTTCTGGAACCTTCATGAGTCTGAGAAAGGAAAGGTAAATTATTTCTGGAACTAGATCCAAATACTATACGCATGTTCTTATTCAATGTTCTGGCTTGACTAATTGGTGGTTTGTTCCATAATTTTGCAGTTCGTAATGGAACCAGACTATGATTTCGTTAAGTTCATGCAGATCTGTCAAGAGAAAGATATGTATGTAACCGTCAGGATTGGGCCTTTCATCCAAGCTGAGTGGAATCACGGGTATGCATGCCCTTTGATTAATTTATTTCTGAAATGAAATGTATGTTCTCAACAAAAAATACCTCATTGTCTCTCTCTTACGTGATAATAATTTATATGCTTCAATGTTGATACATCAGAGGACTTCCATATTGGCTAAGAGAAATCCCAGATATCATATTCCGCTCTAACAATGATCCCTTTAAGGTATGTAATCAACCGTACGTGAGGTTCTAATTTCTGGAAATATAATTTAAGATCATTAAAATCATTTCTAATTTGCAGGCGTACATGAAAGAATATACATCAACTATTATAAAATATTTGAAAGACGCGAAGCTCTTTGCTCCCCAAGGAGGCCCCATCATCTTGGCTCAGGTTCTGATTTTCTACGTGACAACAAGTCTCCTAACTCTATCTAAATTCTGCACGAAAGTAGTGCTCACAGAATTTTATTTACGTACTACAGATTGAGAATGAGTACAACCATATCCAACGTGCTTTTAGAGAGGAAGGAGATAATTATGTCCAATGGGCAGCAAATCTGGCAGTGTCAATGGATGTTGGAGTTCCATGGATCATGTGCAAGCAAACGGATGCTCCTGATCCAGTGGTAAGTTCATGAAATTGTTTAGAGATAATTGTCCTCCCAATGAGGAGAGAAGAGATCAATATTAATGCATGCATGCATGCGTGATATCTCTAACTTGACCGTGCCTACTTCATTTGCCAGATTAATGCATGCAATGGAAGGCACTGTGGTGATACCTTTGCAGGCCCCAACAAACCCTACAAGCCTGCCCTTTGGACTGAAAATTGGACTGCTCAGTAAGTATATTCGTTACTGATCAATTTTTTAAGTAAACAATTTTGTAATGTTTAATGAACATTTTCAGGAAAGTTGTATTTCCCCAAACAGTATTCTAGTTTTGGCTTAACGTACTCCCATTTGCAACTACAGGTATAGAGTGTTTGGAGATCCACCATCCCAAAGATCAGCAGAAGACATTGCCTTCTCAGTTGCCCGCTTCTTCTCTAAGAATGGGTCTTTGGTGAACTACTATATGGTAATAAATAACCTCATGATGCTATAGTTAGCTAGCTACATAACTTCTTTTATGAAATGAAGTTATGGACACTGAGTTTATATCTTCTCACCAACTCAATGTGAAACTTGTGTGTAGTACCATGGTGGAACAAATTTTGGTAGAACAAGCTCTGCCTTCAGTACAACCCGATATTACGATGAAGCACCTCTTGATGAGTACGGTTTGATGAGAGATCCAAAATGGTCTCACCTGAAGGACGTGCACAAGGCATTAAACCTATGCAGGCAGGCCCTGTTCGCGTGTGGAAGTACCGTCACAAAACTGAGCCAGCATCATGAGGTAAGCGTCTCATCTGACGCAGCCTTCTCGTAATTCACATTCCCATAACACAGTTTAAGTCATAATGCTGCAAGTTTAAATCACGCAGATTATAGTTTACGAGAGGCCAGGTAGCGACTTATGTGCTGCTTTCATCACTAACAACCACACCAAAATACCAATCAACTTAGATTTCAGAGGTTCTAAGTATTATCTGCCGCCACGTTCCATTAGTATCCTCCCTGACTGCAAGAATGTGGTCTTCAACACCCAACATGTACCTTCTTTTACCCTTGCTTTTGACAAGGCTTTGAAATCTTTGCTCCTTAATTAGTCCTTGTATTTTAATTTTCATTGCCTCCTCAATCAGATTGTTTCCCAACATACTTCAAGGAACTTCAAGAAGTCAAAAAATGGAAACAATCACAAGTGGGAGGTTTTTACTGAGAGCATTCCAAACCCCAAGGATATACCAGTTAGTTTAAATGTTCCCATAGAGCTTTATAGCCTGCTTAAAGACGCCAGCGACTATGCATGGTACACCACCAGGTGAGTTCCTGTCAAAACTGAGGATACCGTTATTGCAGCTTTTTTTGCAATATTATCCCATGCATATGATTTCACCATGACATTTCATCTATCTCTCTATCCCCTGCGTCGGTATTTTATGCAACCGCTGTCTGAGACTTGTTATATATTTAATGCAGCGTGGAATTGGGTCCGGAAGACTTGCCAAGGAGGAATGAGATATCCCCCGTTCTTAAAATTATGAGTCTTGGCCATTCATTGCTTGCCTTCGTAAATGGAGAATTCATTGGTAAGAACACTGTAATTTGACTAATGATCATTAGCCATCTGAGAGGAAGTGGATCAAGTCCAAAGTATTTAGATTTATTAATGCCTGACAAACTATATACTATTCTATTCTCTATGTCAAACTCATGAGGGTTGTTGATATTTGGCTAATTAATTGTCTTGATGGTTTTAAGGATCAAATCATGGTACACATGAAGAGAAAGGTTTTGAATTCCAGAACACTGTAAACTTGAAGGTTGGAGTTAACCAGATAGCTATCTTGGCTTCCACTGTTGGCCTCCCGGTAAGGGGCTCAACTTTTTCCTTCTCCCCTATTTGCACCACTTGTTTGTTTCAAGGAGGATAATATCATTCTATTCCTGGATCCCCTTTAATATACAGGACAGTGGAGCTTACATGGAGCACAGGTATGCCGGACCCAAGTCTATACTCATCCTTGGTCTTAGCTCCGGAAAAATTGATCTGACTTCTAATGGTTGGGGTACTAAGGTATTAATTAATTTAACCAATCTGTTTAAAACACAGTTGAAAAGGTGAGATTTTACAAGTGAATTGGTGCCGTTTTACAGGTTGGTGTCCAAGGTGAGGAGCTTCAAATTTTCACTGACAAGGGATCAAAGAAAGTAGAATGGAAAGAGGCCAAGGGAACTGGACAGGTTCTCTCCTGGTACAAGGTAATGGTTACTGGATTAAAATATAGCAAGTTGATTTTTTATTTTTTTGAGGAGATCGATGAAATCAAACATGTTTGAATTCTTTTACAGACAAAATTTGGAACCCCAGAGGGAATGGATCCTGTTGCTATAAGGATGACTGGTATGGGGAAGGGAATGATTTGGGTCAATGGTAGAAGCATTGGTCGTCATTGGATGAGCTTCCTCTCTCCCCATGGAAGTCCTACTCAGTCAGAGTAAGTAAATCACTGATAAACAAATATCTGGCCAAGAAATCCAAAGAAGAAGAAGAAAGAAAACAACTCAAGTTATTCATTATCCTTCTTTCTTTTCTTTGCCTTCACTTCTATTTTAGCCATTTCAAATTTGTTACTTGTATTGTATCAGGTACCATATCCCAAGAAATTACCTCAAAGAAAATGAGAACTTGCTCGTTATATTTGAGGAAGAGAAA
Source organism: Macrotyloma uniflorum (assembly GCA_016859785.1). Lineage (NCBI taxonomy): Eukaryota > Viridiplantae > Streptophyta > Magnoliopsida > Fabales > Fabaceae > Macrotyloma > Macrotyloma uniflorum. The sequence goes on from BDMB01000031.1 coordinate 1,282,264, forward strand.
GCAAACCCAGAAAAGATTGAGATCTTAACAGTTGACAGAGATACAGTATGCAGTTTGATCACAGAGAATCACCCCGCCAACGTCAATTCATGGGCATCTAAGGGTGGGAAGTTCCAGGCTGTTACGGATAAAATAGGGCCAGCAGCTACACTCTCATGTCCAAACTTCAAAACCATTAAGGTTGTTGAGTTTGCAAGCTTTGGTGATCCTACGGGTGTCTGTGGAGCCTTGGTTATGGGCAAATGTGATGCACCTGCAACCAAGCAGATTGTTGAACAGGTAAATATCTCATTTGTTTCTTTGCAAAACAGAACATTACGAACTAACTCTCTTTAATCTTATGCTGTGACAAACATGAAGCTGAACCTTGTGGTTTTTTGTTTTCGTTTGTGTTTGTGCAGTATTGCCTAGGAAAACAAACATGCACGGTTCCACTTGACAAGCAAGCCTTCACTAAGGGCCAAGATGCTTGCCCAGATTTGACGAAGTCACTTGCAATCCAAGTGATGTGTGGATCCTAGAAAACTGTGATCTTGCTGAATGGCTAGTTAGTTATTTGATTGCTGAAGTAGACACATAAACTCAGATTTAAGTTAGTTTTTTGTTTTGTAGAACGTGACATGACACCCCAAATAAGTGTCTTTACTTAACAAACCGCTTTACATTAAAAATGTAGAAAAACTATTCATACGAGTTCGAGAAGATTAAATTTTTGTCGAATATTCTTACATGTTAATGAAGTATAAAATTTTCATTCAAACAATTCTTACTCTTCTCATCATCTTAATTACTACTATTCACATCTTCCCCTCTCATCGTGTAAAATATAATTAGTATATTATAACATAATTCGTAGACAATTTATCAATCATTCCGTAATTTATTATTAAATCTAATTTTCATCATCAAATTCTCCACGTAAACAAAATAAAACCTACCTCGTCAAAATCGGACTCCACGATAAAACCCAAAATAAAAGTTAAGTCTGGTACGTAATCAGCTAAAACTAGGTTAAAGGGATAAAAACTAGTGCCAATACCAATTTAAGAAAATATTTTATTTTATTTTACTTTTTATTCATAATTTTTTTTAAAAGTAAGCAAGGAGTAGAATATAAATTCAGGTTAATTTGTTTTTATCTAACCATTTATTATGAATATTTTTATCTTAAAGACTTGTAAATTTTATATCTTTAAGAACCATTGTTGAATCAGATAAATTGACCCGTGATATAAAAAAAGTAATCATAAATGAATTTTTATAAGTTAATAATAATAATCAATCTTTTAAAAAAAAAAAAAGTTTATTAATTAATTTTAATGCCAAAAAAAGAACAAAAAAATCACGATGCATTGTCAATGTATAATTAAGTTAATTGATCATCATAATACCTAAAAGTTTCAATTCACTAACAGATTTTTCTAACACGATATCCGTTTATGAATGATCGTAACACTCAAACATTTTTTTAAGCACAAACACTAATTACTATGAGATAACATTTTAAATTTACATAAAATTACCTATTTTAGAAACCAAATTATAAATTAATTCTATATTTTCCATGAACAATAACTTAAAATTTTTAATGATAAATCCAATATGTTTGGATCATAGGAAAAGAGTTTATATCAATACTTAATCAAATTTTAACTCTCTGCTGCAATATACGTATATCATTCCAGGAAATAATTATATTTAATGAACTGTTTATGTGGAAACTGAAAAGTAAACTATTTGAAATACAAGTAAATTAATCCAAAGACAATTTAAATGCAATAGAAAAAGATACTATAAAAGAAGTTATAGGCTCTTTTTCTCTTTAAAAAAATATAATAATATATGATGGTGAATCTTAAATCTAAGTTTTGCTCAATTTAATCAAAGGACTCACTGCTAATATAATCCTAATGACTGTGATTGAGTTAATGGTTCGAAAGATTCATTATTATCTATCACATCAATCTAGTCAGCTGTCGATTCCGACTTTAAAAATTGTGAACATGGCATTGGGTAGAGTTTTTATTTTTTATTTTCTGTTCAATGACAAGAACAAGGTTAAAAAATTTTATCTTGTACAAAGTGTCCAAATTTCCTATAGTGGTGTTAACTATCTTGTAATTTGAAATGCAACAAAACGCTTCCGCAGTGCGTATTTGTGTTAACGTTGAGATGTCTCCCACGTTCTTATGCAAAAAGTATCGCTTTGTTACCTGTGAAACACAGCACACTGCAATTCACTCTATCACAACCGTAGCTACTAGTTAGACCTGATTTTTTTTAACAAGAAACTTGATATGTTTAATATAAATATAGAACTAGATATCCCAATATTGACACCTCTAATCCCACCCATATAAAAAAAATACATAAATATAAAAAAATTCAATATATAAAGATAAAGTTTACTAGACCAAAACTCTTAATAAGAATTATGTAGATCTAAAAATAAAAATCACTTCTATCTTTGTATAAAAATCTCAGAACATAGGAACATGATCCCACCAAATAAAAATTTATATTTTATCTAAATCAAAAGTATAAAAATTTGTCTGCCCGAAAATTTCCTTTTATAAAGATATAGAAATAATGAAAGGTGATAGAATAACAAAAGATTAAACATTTTCTCCATTTAATTCAAAGTTTTCAAGAATCTTAGAAGATCTGACTAACAAGCTGAGAATCACCCTCACGTAAAAAGTTCCTCATTTTGGAAGTAATCATAAGAAACAGCATAAAATCATTCGTATTTTCCCACAATGATGCTCTTAAAAGGAGATCTAACGTGAAACGATGAAATCAAAATCATAAAGCATAGTATTTGATATTTCTATTCCTTTTACCATCTTCCATACATGTATATAACTAACTGCCAATAATTTGACTTGAAAACAGAATGATAAAAAATTTGGGGCGGGGGGAATAACTCAACATTCCTATTCTATTTACATGTTGTAACAGCTAAAACGAGCTCCGCGAATCCCTTTACACCTTGAAAATGAGGCAATCCAATTCAACTGCCAGTAATCAAAGAATTCATACGAATTAGATTATCAACAAATGAAAACAAACAAGACGATAAGAGGTTCTTGGTTAAATTGCTTAAATATAATCAACAAATTCTGCACATGCTGCAGATAAGAATATGATTGATCTGGTAATATAAAGAATCAATAGTAAGGTTTCACAACGGTAAACTCACCCGAACCATGCTAACACCTTTGACTTGCGTGACCCAACTGAGGCCATTATTTGAGAAGCAAGGATACATGCAACCAAAAAATAATTAAGCCTCGAGAGTAAACCCTGATTCATCATATTAACATACAGGGTCGAGTAGGTTAGTTCACGAAGGTCATGATAAATCAAAGGATCCCTGGCCTTCACTGATTGCATAGAGTAGCTTCTTGTACATAATTTCCTGTTTTAAAATGGAAATCAAATATTAGCCCCAAAAGATGCTTTTTGACATGCATGATCATAAAATCAGCAATGCTTTGCCGCGTTCTACCTTGCTAGAATAAGGAGGAAGCTTCAGGTAATTTGCACACGTCATCACACTTGGCAAGTCATCATCAGCTGATTCTGAAGGCCCATTCCCATTAGATGAAGCATTAGCTGCACTTGACGAAAGCTGCACCAAGACATGTAAATGTAATTACTTCTTAGCATTAACCTCCCCGCTCCAAGATATTAAAAAAATAAAAACACTAAAGCAATGAATTCATTTCTTTAATTTCACTGTACAAAGTAAATCTTCGGCTTATCATGCTACATCTATTCTGTCAAGCAGCAAATCTAGATTCCCGACACATCATGTTACGTAAGAACGAGCTGCAGTTAACACTGGTAATGACTCCACAACATATAATAAAAGACACTTTTAACACACGATTTCAAGTACAAAATTACATGAAGGCATAACAGGTGGCAAGTTATCAAAATTGATTTTTTTATACCTTCCTCACAATTGTTAGTTTTGGATTTAGAACTGCCAGTCCTCCAGGTGGTAGCCTAGGAGCACCAGTAACAAATTGACAGAAGGCTCGCTGCTGTTCTGGTGTGAATTCTCCCATAATTTCAAGTAACTGAAAATAGCATCATAGAAAATGAGATTCAAATATAAAAGCCTAAATTTTCAATAAATATTGTCCTTCTACAGGAACAAGAATCATACATTAACTATTGCTGGGCTCTTGGCAGTATAACCATGATCAAATTTTATATGATCAGCTAGTGTCTCAGTCTGCAGAAAACAAACAAATTTATCACTACAATATCCATGGGTAACATTTCAGATATGGTTGTAAGCAACAAAAAAACATTTGAGTAAAAATAATACCTTCCACAATTCTCTACGGCCACAGAGCAAGTAATCCAGTTCTTGGGGAGTAAAAATTTGCAAAGATGAGATCTCAAAAACCTGAATTGACAAGCACAAGAGGGAAAGTGAAAGATGTTTAGTTTTTGAACTTAAGTAAATAAATACAATATCCAACTAGTTTTTTCAAGTTCCAACTAGTGTCCAGCCCATCTCTCCCACAAAAGAGGAAGTAGAAGCTCATTTAACTAGTCAAGTTTTGACATTGAATAACTTAGTATTTGACATCATATAGTTAAAACAAATACATTCCATATTATATTAGATAACTTACAGAGCATCCTCACACAAGGTGAATTGACAAATTTGAATGAAATAATTAAAATCAGCAATTAAACCTGATTGAATCCTGCTCTAAATGCTTCCATCTGACGCATGATTCCAGTCTTAACAGTTGCCTCAACCACCAAGGATATGTACTCCTCTAGGTTATTGATGTCGACCTGAAACCTCGACAGTAAGTTCAAAGAAATTTTCATAAAAAAGGATCAGAATCAAAGAAAAAAAAAAAAGAGGAAATAGAAACAGACTGAATACATACAATTTCATCTCCAGGCTTCAAGATGTACTCTGGATACCCAGGAAGTGTGAAGTCGAAGCAGAGATCTTCAATTGCTGCCCCATGAAAATGTAAATTAGCAATTGCATCGGTATAGCAACCACCAATAGATTCTATATAATGTTTCCGACAAATGAGGGCATTTAACTCTTGCAAAGTTTTCCCGAGCTCGGCATCAATGAAAAGAATGTCATGCAAATCAAGCTCCTGCAATATATCAAAGGCTAAATATATACAAGCTACAAATCATCCTAAAGATCAACCATACACATGAAATCAGACAACTGACAAAACATCAACATTCCATAACTTACTTGACCGAGAACAAGCTTATAAAATGCCACTGACAATGGTAAATCCAATAGGCGTCCATCTTGGAGAGCTTTAGCCATTACACGACCTAATAGCCGGAAATATTCAATAACTTTAAAAAATTGGGTACCCTCTGATGCATCAGCATTTGCAGGCCAAGGTTGAGGAAACAGCCCAAGAGGAGCTTGAACAAGTTCTCCATCTCCAGCAAAAGATCCTTCACTACTTTTCATTTTCTTTTCATTTCCATCAATTTCCATTGGATATTTCTCTGAGGAACCAGATCTCCACATTCGAAGTGCAACTCTTTGTAAGTCATGACTGAGAAGAGTGTAGAACTCTAAGGTGGGACCCAGACCAGTGCCAACTTCTCCAAAATATTCTACTTCAAGTACAGCCTTTTGACTAGAATACAACTCCATCACTTTGGCAGCAGAATCCAAAATGCGATTTCGAGACACACGAACCTTTTGACGCTGCAATCTCCCAACCCTGATCTCTCTTTCATTTGTTGATCCATGACCATCAGCACCCTGCTGCTGCTGAAGGCGATACAGTGCGCGAGATAAGCCAAAGGCAGTTGAATAGAAGTACTGTCTCCGAGTCTCAAAAGGAAACAAGAAAGGGCATGCTTTAGTTAGTTGGTAACACCATGAGGGAAGACTCCCACTGCATAAGGCAAGGGCATCTTGTATTTGCCTAGCTAATTTTGGAGTAAGTTTGCTGCTTATAAATTCCTCTGCAGGAACCCTAGCACCACCAGTAATACTTAACTCATCTAAATCCAAAATCTTTCCCTCTGCAAAGTTATCAGTAACCACTTGGGCCCTCAAACGAGAGGCAAGTTGATTCAAACCCTCCAGCACCCGCAATAATGCCAATATATTGTATGTAGGATTAGATTTCTCCAATTCACAGGGCAATTCGCCCTGCAAGATGCTATCTAATACAGATGTCTGATGTAGCTTGGCTTCAGAACTTGAATTTGATACAGACCCAGATTTGCCAGATTTTGAAGCAATAGAGCTTGAACCTGCGAGGGGAGCCCTATCTGTTTGGTTCTCTGACCTCTGATAAGTTATAGTATAAATATCACCCCACAACCTGCTTCCATCACTAGATACATAGTCACTACTGCCAGCAAATCTCTCGTCATCGTCTTCATCTTGCACAAGCTGTCTTTGAATTGCCTGATATATAGTTAAATGCCTATTAAGCTGCTTCCCACCAGCAGTAAAGATCAACTTTGGAGGATCATTAGAACTACCAAACAATGGACGCCCTAGTCGATCTCTTCCACCCCTGATACCTCTGCTATTGGCAGATCCAAGTCCAGCCATGGCAGCGGCAGCAAATGACATTGCACCTCTTGAACTTGAAGTATAGCCACTCCTAAAATCAGCAGAGTCAGATCCCCTAACTGTACCAACCTTGCTGCTTGAACCTAAGGCAGCATTAGTCTGGTCATCACTTGTTGCAGGAGCAACAGTACTCTCCTCAGCTAAGTCACCCAATTTCACATCATGTACTTTGTCAGGAGAGCACACAGGAAGAGAATCATCCCTCAGCACCTGCATTCAGAAAAATTAAAACAAGCACAAAATCTGTAAAAAAACTAGGATTGAGCTAGTGGTGAGAGGCTTGGGCAGCTTGCGTAAGGTCATAAACTCAACAATCTTCATTGCAACCAATGTATCCAAAGAAAAAAATAAAGAACAAAATATGATAGAAAGAGAACAGCATTTCAGTTTGAAAAAGTTGGAAACAAGATAGAAGGACACCAGCACTGGTAGTAAAAATAAAGGTGCACACAGATTTTAACATCAAAAGCAATGTTGAACATGGAAGAAAAAAAAGGAATGGTGTCAGAAAGCAAAAAAATGACAGTAGCACAGTACTCGACTTAAATGAAAAAACTCATAACTAAGGAAGTAAGACAATTTTAGTCAAAGAAGAAATAGTAGATATAACATACATCTTCATGGTCATCATCTTCATCATCAGAAATATCATCATCTTCAATCACCAATGCCTCATCAATCTCAACAGGAGATATATCCAAATCTTCATCCTGCAATATATTGGAAAATGTCAACAGGAGGGTAAAAAAAGGGGGAAAAACAATGTGTTTAGATACTTCAGGATACTTGGATTAGGTTCATGATTTGGACTAATGCAGTGCAGAAAAAAACTCAGCATGCATGCAAGCACTGCCATAACAAAAGCAATAAAAAACAAAACATGAAAGTATGACCTAAAAAGGAAAAATGTGTCAACCCCTCCCAAAAATAACCTAAAATATTTCCCATAAGAGGGATACAAAACTACATTTTGTAATGGCAAGTTTAATGTAAGAATAAAATAATCAAATCTAAACTGTATAAAGTATTTGATTTTGACTTTTGAGAGGCAAAAAATCCTGACAAATTTACTTTATGAAAGAAGGATGAGGATCAGCGCATATAAAGTACCCATAGGATTACATTCAAATACACCATTACAGCAATTCTCCTTAGATGCAAGATAATAAGTTATACTCTCAATGCTTGCTCTACCACATTTTTTAGTAACTCAACACTTTGGCAGGGAATTTTATAACAGCTTATTTTAACGTACAACTGAACTGTATGTAAAGAAATCAATGGTGCAAAAATCAAAAGAGCACCTAGGCAGTTTATCTCAGATAAGACATGATATCTTAAATAATTATAATCAAATGCCATTTATAAAACTAAATGGCAGAGGTAAAACATTTAAGGATCGACAGGCAAAAAAAATCAAGTGTCCAAAGTTACAGATATACAGAGAAATTTCAGACGTCTTTCAAGATTGGTATGCAATATAGCATTTTTGCATATTATATTGGCACTATTAAGTATTCCTTATATTTCACTTTATAAGCTAAGATGAAGATAGCAACATTCATAGTCAGATTATACATAGCCAGAAGGAACTGGAGAGAAAAATAAGAAAGCCATCAAACAAAAACTTACTAATTAGAAGTTATAAACTAACAGAAGAAAAAAACTGAAGCATTGTAAACTCTTCCCTAGGATTTCACAGAATATAATGTAACACCAATTCATAAAGTAATAAAATATAATGTACGTAGACCACTGAAATCAGACACAAACATCAATACACGTGCCGTTCCAGAGACAGAATTCTCCAATCACATGCAAATACAGCAATACACTTGCTGTCTCAGAGGCAAAACTATCCAAAGACACAAAATTAGCAATACCCTTTCTGTCCCAGACAGAAGTCTCCAACAGAAATTCTCTGTCCACAAACTGAAAATGACCTCACTGCCTAATTACACAACATACTATCAGATGTATACTCCTAACTTCCTGATACATAACTACCAGAAGTTATTTTCTATAAATAGCTACATCCTACGGTTTCTAATACAGTACTCTTTTCTAAAACAGTTATTTGAGTTTCTAATACAGAACTGAATTGTAAAGCAGTTATTTTTCTACACATAACTGACCCTAACTCAGTTTCCAACAGCATACCTCAGAAGTAGAGTCACCGTTTACAGGCTTTATTGGAGACTCTTTATCAAGACCTGCTCTTCTGCGAGTGGCATTCCTGGTTTGAGGTCCTCTTGCCTCCTCTTGGGCAGGCTTTAATACAGCTTTTCCCTTACCCTTAGAAGAGCTAGTGCTTTTATCTTGAGTTATTTCTTTTCTAGATGTGTCACCTATATTAACAGATGATCTAGATCTAGTAGAATGTCGACGGGTAGTGGAAGGAGAGGATACACCAGCTCCTGCAGGAGTTGTCCCTGATTCAGAATGTCCAGCAGGTATGGTGGACTTCTGTCCAGATTCATTTCGTTGGATACGAGACCAAAGAAATTCCTCAATGGCTGCTAAACTTGCTAGCGGATCAACCAGTACAACATTAGAAGAATAATCCCTAAGTGACTTTTCACCCTGGGCACGACAAAGCCGCAACTTGAAGGGATGAGATAATGCACTTAGTCCAGAGGAGAGGCGTGCACTCCCACTAGATGACCTAGATGAATGACTCAGCACAACAGGGAAACGCTCCAAGGAGGACAAGGCATTTTGAAGCTTCTGGACCAAGACTGTCATAGGAGCCATAGCCCCAACCTCAGTTGACGAAGGTAGTGCAACAGCTATAAATAACTTAAACCTTGTAAGTGCTTGTTGGCGAAGCTTCGGAAGGTGGATTTCTGAGGGTTTATCTTTAGAGAAGTACCCACACGAAAAATAGTTCAACAAAGCTGCAACAACACCACTTCCAATAAATTCAAAAGTAGATACACCATCACCTTTGCCGAGTTCCTTTAGCATGTCAGCTATGACCCCAATTAAATACTCTTCCAGAACAAATCCAGAAGATTTAGATTTTCCCTTTCCTTTGGTCATTTGTTCATCCGCACCAGCATTTAACTTCATGCAAAGATTTTTCAGGTTCAAAAGATCATCAGTAATACCCACTTCAGAAGCCCCAGGATCCGAGGGAAAGTACTTATCTTTAAAAGCTTTCGCAGCTGTACTAACCGACAAACGAATAGTGGAATTTACTGTTGGAATATCAACAGAACTTGGAGGTGAACCAACATTTACAGAAACTGGAGACTTCAAATCATCCAAAGGATTTCCGTCAGGATTGGAACTTCCACTGCGTCGCCGATAACGCCTAGAGCGAGATGATGCTCCAGATATAGAATCATTATCCTTCTCAGCAGAAGATGCCTGTGTAGAGATATTGCTGGAATTTCCAGGTAAAATAAGTTGGTCCACTGCATGCACAACACCTTCTCTAATGAACATCTTGGAGAATGTCGCAGGAAGCTTTTCCATAAGAATTTCAGCAATTTTCAAGGCAGGAACCAACACATGTGGATCTTTCCATGCTAGGACACCAGCTAAGAAACTATACAATCAAAAAGAAAATGTGTAAATTATCTAAACACATAAAATGATTTAGAATACCAAGCAATATCAACCAAATTAAACTTCTAGATACCTTGATATATTTGTCACACTCAACAAAGACTGGATCATCTCTGCTGTGCTGAAATACATCAATTTTCCAACAACAGAAAGACATTTGTGCCGAACAGGACCATTGACACTAGAACCATATATCTGTATCAAATGCAAGACACTATCATCAATTAAACCAAAGACGAATAAGGAAGCAAAGGAGCAATTTATCAGAACCAGTTTTCAATTTAACAAATTAATGAAGCAAAATTTAAGGAATTGATCAATGCAACAAATGTCAACCTGTATTAAAACTGGGAGAAGATCCATAGCAAATTGCTTAAGTAGTTCAGGCTGGTCATTTAATAGTTTCTCACGGGCTGATATCTCGGGAACATTCCCATTCGTATCTTCTTGTTTCCCGGAGCTACCAGCAGGAGACTTTCTTACAATGGGCCCTTTCAAAAACATGTTGGAAATGATAGGAAGAGAAATTGTTCCTTGTGGCAATGGGGGAAGAAGCTCGTTTGCTAGGTTTACAATCTCAAATATCTATATATTAGAACAAAGAATTAGAATAGTTTCATCTCTTCACAAATGTAACAGAACTGGAAATATCAAGGCTCTAAATAATGGTGCATTAAGGTCAGGTCAGAGACTGTTTAATGAACCAGAAACAGTACGAGATAAAACTACACATGAATGACCAAAATATGAGTTCAGAAGTTAAACCATACCTGTTCCGGGGGCCTACTTAATGCAGGAGAAACAGAGGCATTAGAAGAAACTCCAGAACCAGATAGTATATCTTTAAGAATACCACTAATTCCGAGTAGTAGTAAGGTGTTAGCTCCAAGAGGGGATCCACTCGCACAAGTTGAAAGAAGTCGGATTAAACCCTGCATACGCCCAAGTCAAGGACAACCAACTACAGGCAAAATGCAACTTAGACTTGAAGCAAAAATTGCACTTACGGTATATGTTGGTGTGCTGAGAGAAGCCTGACCACCTCCAGAACTGCTGTTAGAGATGAGGGAGGAAGCTTGAGTTACCAGTCCATGGTTGCACAATTCATCCAATTTGTCAGGAGATGACGCAAACGCCTCAGCTATTCGAGTCAAACAAACAGAGGCATGCTCTAGAACCTACAAAAATTGATAGTGCATAAGATGAAGGTATATAGGTAAATAATTTATTCTATGGGATACAGGGATCAAAATTTCCCTCCTATCGGGGTAAACTTTCTTAAAAAGCAAATTTATGGACACAAAATAGAAAATACAGTACCCATTATGTGACAAGACTGACAACAAAACATGACCTTACCTTGGCATCATGGTAATGAAGAAGGTTCGTCAGAAGAGGAACAGCTTCCATCACAAAATCAGATGCATCTGAAGGAAGTTTTTTGCACATATTTGCAGCAGTAGACAATGCAACCCGCTGAAACAAAGAATAATATCAGTATACAATTGCTCACTTAAGCTACCTTTGGCCAAATGAATTATGACAGTCCAAAAGGAAAGGACAAATACAATCATCCACTAAATGTAGCTCCTTCACTGACAATTTACCTGAACTCCTGTAGAAAAGAAGTCCAAATAAGAAAGCACGGCCATAAGAGCACCTGCTCGTAGGCAGGCAGTGGGATGCTCCTGAGATATCTTCTTCAGTGCTTGAAGGGACTGTTCATGCCATCAAACACAGTAATCAAACTGCAAGAATTTCGTTTTGAAAATGCTATGTAGCCGAGAAAATAAATTAACATTTCTTATACAATTGAAAATATGACCCTGGGAGATTGTAATCTATAATTTTAAAAACTAGTGGGAGTTCAACAATGAAGCAAATAATATTAGTATTATATTTTAACACCACTTTTCATTAATCCCACAACAGTCATGAACTAAGGAACAACCTGCTCAGCCAAGTCCATGTATTCTATGGTGAGCAACCTCGCACAGAAGATTGAGACTGCACCATAATGAACAACCGCAGCACAAGATGATGGTAGCACGTCGCAGAGATGGGTTAAGGCTCTTGCAGCAAGAAGCATGATGTCGGGATTGTTCTCGTGATTCAACAAACCCACAAGCACAGGAACAAACGAATCAACTGAAAATGTACTAAGCGATTCTTCAGTCCCAATTGAAAGCATTTCACAGAGTTGAGTCAAAGCTTCAACCTGCCGCCCTTCTTCACCGTCCGCTCGCAACCCAAAAAGGATCTTTTTCAGCCTCCCATTCTGGTGAGAGGAAGATGCAGAACCCATGGCAGACGACGGGAGCAGATCATCCAACCCAGCACCAAGCTTCCGAAGAAGTCCCTGAAGGGCACTACTAGCAGAGGTCAAGTTTTGATGCAAAATCCCCACACCACCTTCACTGTCATTATCATCATCCTCTCCACCACCATCCATGTTCAATGCCAGCCCTCTGTCAGCATCTCTCTCCCTAATCCTGACATCGTGTTCTTTTTCCTTACCCTTGTCGGAGTTGTCCTTGTTGCGGCGATCACGGCGGGAACCAGAAGATTCATTGGCAGAGTCCATAGGATGAGGATTCTTTGGAGGTAAGGGTTGTTCCTTAGTTCTAGATGCACGGGAGCGAGTGTTGACAGAAGAAAGAGATGCGGTGGCGGCGGCGGAAGCGGAGGAAGAAGAAGAGAGACGCGCGCGCTTGCTGGAACGAGTCGTGGGACCAGAGGAAGGGGATGAAGGGGCAGCTGAGGAAGCCTCCGCCCGCTTCCGGCTCCGAGTTTCCATACAAAATCCACCCAACCCGCAATCTCTCAACTCGCTCGCCACCGAGCGTCAATCACGCTTTCATCCGCCCAGTAGTCCCCGTCATGGATCGAATCTTTGTTGGTGAAAAGAATCGGTTCCACAATTTGAAACCCTAGAAACTGCAGATGATGGAATTGTACGGTTTTTTTAACAAAGCTGAAGTGAGATTTCGGAGGAGTGTAATGAACAGACAGAGATTTAGAGGTAATAACGAAAAAGGGTTGTTGCCGGAAAACCCTAAGCCACGGAAATGGGTAGGAGAAGAAGAAAGAAATAAAAAGAGAGAATAAAGGCTCAGAATAAAATGTGGCTTTTATATGTAATTTTTTTTTAATATTAAAATTAAAATTAAAATTTTGTTCCATGGTTTCTTTGTTTATGAAACCAACTGAAACTAGCTAAGCTCCTTGGTGGCTTCCATCCATCACGACGTCGTTTCCACTACCACACCAGTTATCAGCCGTTGCACCCTAAAATTAGATTCAATTTAACTAAATTATGTCATGTATATTTAATGATGTATTTTTATACCTATGAACAAAATTTTATTGAAAAAAAATATCATACATACAAAATATATTATATACAATTTTTAAACGAAATGTAAGATAAAAACATAATAATAAAAAAATAATTAAGTATAGATCACTAAGAGAAAAAAAATTAGGATAAAATGTAATTTTGCTCTTTTTTTTAACCCACTATTTTGATTTTTTTTTTTTAGAGTAGAAGTATTTGGTTTTTAAAATTTTTGTATAACATAGTCCATAGTTGTCTGTCTAACTATTTGGTTTGATTTGTGGTAAAAGAAAATGTAATTACAGTTCAAATAATCCTAATTATCTCAAAATAAATAAATAATTTTAGAAAAACATTATCTCAAGTGAAAATTAATTCTAATATATTAGTAGTGTGTGACTTAATTATGAAAATAACACTAATTTTAAAATTTTTGAAAAATTAAATATAACATGAAATAAAAAATCTGGTCTTCTACTTTCTTTATATATATATATATATATATATATATATATATATATATATGAAAATCGTATGATAAAATTTAGTTTAATATTTTCATGAATAATTTCATTTGTTGCAAATGATAATTTTAAAACGTGCTTTTATTGGAATGTACTGTTTTCACATGGATTTTTTTTCACATTCGTCTTTATTAAAAAAACACATTAAAAACAATAAAAAAACACATTAAAAAGAATCAAAAGTATGTTTAACCACGAATTTATCAAACTTATTGTAACAAGACCAATAAAAATAAAATTATAGAAAGATGTCATAAATATTATTTATTAGTTTATTGATTAGAATAAAATTTTCATAGTACGGACATATCTTCAAACCCAGTAACCTTAATAATAGAAGGTAATAAATAAGAAGAAGAAGCTGATATTAAGTAAGTAATTATTTAATTAAATTTAGAGTAGATGATATATGAAAAGATATTTCATTAAATAACATTACGAATTATTAATTTAAATTACTTCTATTATTAAACTACATGTCAATTTAAATACTTTTAGGAAATGAAAACGAAATTAATTTCATATTTTAATTCTAAAATTTTAAAACCTCGGGCGAAGATAAACAGAAAAAAAAAAACATTAAACTTTATTTATTTATTAGCAACTGCGTATATATGCAAAAGTGGTGATAAGGTATATATTCTCATTCGAAAACATATTGAAATATGTGAAAGGTCTTTTTCACTAAAAAAAATTATATATATATATATATATAATTTTCAAAGGTTTTCAAATTTCATAATTTAATATGAGATTTTCTTAATATTAAATTTATGTGGATTATAAATTTCATTCTCCAACAATACACTACAACAATGTCAACCGGTCAAACTGCTGAATTGTAGTTGCAATTGCGATAGCTACCAACACCCACATTCCATGTTTCATAATAATAATATTATTATTATTATATTCGGACATGTTCATCATCACCATAACAAAAGAGTGGATCAACTTTTGATTTTTCACGTTTTGTATTTATAATTTTTTTAATAAAACAAGTACGCTTTAAAAATATTTAATTTTTATTTAAAATTAAATTGGATCCCGATAATTTTTTTTTTTTTTTTTAATTTCTTCTCCTGATAGAAAGATAAATTTTTGTCTTATTTCGTATGGAAACTAGCCAGGTGTCGTTTATCCGAATAGAGGCATTGGGCGTCACGGTCACCGTGAGGTGATCTGGCCGAAACCCATACCGACAACTTCCCATGCACGCCACGTGTACAATTAATATATTTTATTGCACTTAATTTGGTAATTAATTTAATTTTTTGGATGCCTTGCTTTCTGCATCGTCTCTGTGAGTTCAATTGCTTCGCCGTTGGTCTTGGACCGTTTCATTGACCTGCCCCACCTCTACTATAAGGACAAAAACTCCAACCATTTCTTCTTCACTTCTCTTTCTTTTTCGTAATCCATCTCTTCAAAATCTTGTTTACACTAACTGAGTAGTATTACGAATGGTGTAGTTGAGCAGAGGAATCGCGATCTGGGATTGCCTGTTCCTCAAAGAATAAGGATCGTTTTGAGATGGGTTTCTTTAGTACCATTTTGGGTTTTTTCGGATTTGGGGTTGGGGTTTCGATTGGTCTTGTAGCTGGCTATTTTCTCTTCATCTACTTTCAACCCACCAATGTTGAGGTATGTTTTCCCGTAGCAGCATACAATATGATTCTTTAAGCATTCTCCTCGTGTTTGACTTCGATAACTGTTATTGTGGCTTGGACAGGATCCTGAAATCAAGCCATTGGTGGAGCAAGAGCAAGAGACTCTGCAGCGGATGTTTCCAGAGATTCCTCTTTGGATAAAAAATCCGGACTTCGATCGGGTAACCAAACTACTCAATTGCTTCGTTTGTTTCTTTGTCTGGCTTTAGGATTTGACTATTGAACTAATCTGTTTCAACGTTTCTCAAGCTTGACTGGTTGAACAAGTTTTTAGAGTATATGTGGCCGTTTTTAGATAAGGTATGTAGTTTGGATATGCTTTACCTGGCCTTTTGATTCTCCTTGTTTCTTCGCTTTTTTTACTGTAGAGATGTTTTTAATTATTTATCAGGCAATTTGCAAGACTGCCAGGAACATTGCAAAACCCATAATTGCTGAGCAGATTCCTAAATATAAAATTGATTCTGTTGAGTTTGAAACACTCACGCTGGGTTCACTGCCGCCAACTTTTCAAGGTTAGTAGATCTGGACAGCATTCTTAGGATTTTGCCAGTGTTTTGTGATGTTTGTCAGCTATTTTCATCGACTTTTTTTCTTGGGTATAACTAGAAGGTGTAGTCCCCCACCGGTCGGCCCATTGAAATTGAGGAAAACCTGGTGTATTATATGAATCATTTTCCCATAAGATCCTCTGTTGAGTTTTACTTCTTATGTGTAAGTCGGTTGTTAAAGTCTTAAAGATGACTCTTTAGGTCTTCATCATTGCAATAAAGGGTTATTTGGCTTGTTTCTTTGGTATTCTACGTTATAATTGATTTTTGTCTTGATAACTCATTTTTTATGTTGTATGAATATTCCTAATACTTCTTTTTGTTGGATGCACATTCGTAGGAATGAAAGTTTATGTGACTGATGAGAAGGAGTTAATTATGGAGCCTTCTATGAAATGGGCAGGAAATCCTAATGTCACCGTTTCTGTTAAGGCATTTGGGTTGAAAGCAACTGTGCAGGTAACTTTGTTGTGTTTGTGTTGGTAGAAAGGGGATATATAATTTATTTTCCCTTCTCATTGGGATCTCTTATTTCTTTTCAGGTTGTAGATTTGCAAGTTTTCCTATTGCCTCGTATTACTTTGAAGCCTTTGGTTCCTAGCTTTCCTTGCTTTGCCAACATAAATGTCTCTCTCATGGAAAAGGTTGGTGATTGTTGGGTTATTGCTCCACCCCTCACCTACTTTGCATACACACTTGAACATGTGATGAAAGACACAACGAGTATTTGATAGTGTTGCCATGGTTTTTAGTCAACTGTAGCTATATTAGGAAAGACGAGATGGAATAGGTCTTTCATTCTGACCTAGTTGTGTGCAAATACAGTGCACCTTTTCCTATTGAAAATAATTAAATTCAGGATATATTTCTGTCTTATTTTGTCCCCATAAGGTCTTGAAAGTTTTTAAAGAATGTTTTTTACAAGATCTATAATTGTTTCTACTTTTTAGAATACTAGAAATGTATTAAGGATCACTTCTGGAAAACACGATCATGACCCCCTTATCTGATGTAAACCTAATAGAGATAACCTTTGCACTTTTCATGTTTAGAGTAAAAAAAGTTAATCATAGTCATCGATATTAACACATTTTAAAACTGAAAGGCAACTTTCAAAATATTTTGAAATTCTAGGACTATTAGTGATTATCAATTATCAAGCTTTCAGCTGCTTTCAACAGCATGATCAAATAACTTGCTTTCCTTTCATATTAGTAGTTTAGCGACATTAAATATAATCGTGACTGTGCTTTTTCTTCTTTTAGGGTGGGCTATTTCCATATGTAAAAATGATTTGTGATTGTATGTACATTTTGGTTGATGCTTATTATAGTGATATCTGGAGTTGTTATTGCCATTTTATGAAAACCTAGACTATGTTGACATTCTAACATTTTTTCTTCCTGCTTATAGTTAGTTAAATTGTTATTTGATTTTATTTTAATGTTAGAGGAAACTTTGGTTTTATTTTCTTCCTGTTCGAGATTGATATATCAGCTTGTGATTATTTTATATATGGTACTTATCTTCTCTTTGTTTCTGGTGTACATTATCTTGTAGCCACATGTTGACTTTGGGCTAAAGCTCATTGGGGCTGATCTTATGTCCATTCCAGGCGTCTACAGGATTGTTCAGGTATAAGATGCATTGTTTCTAACTGTTTGTTTGCATGGTAGACTTGCATTTTGGTTAGACTTCAGGTATACGTGTTCAATGAAAGTCTTTTATTTCTATCTTTAATCCCTTCCATTCTTTTGGTTAGACTACCTTATTTATATATGTTTACTGTCACAATGACTATGGATTAAAGCGTAATCAGAAAACTGATGGTAGTATTATGTATAGAACATATGCAATGTATTGTTTAGTTTATGGTGTGCATGTCTGATTTATGCTTTTGTAACATCCAAGTTTTGTTATTTTACTAATCTTGTTTTGGTTTATTGAAGTATTCACGACTTTTAAACTAAGAGTGTTGTTTTCAGGAGCTTATCAAAGATCAGGTTGCAAACATGTATTTATGGCCCAAAACCTTGGAAGTTCCAATTTTAGATATGTCAAAGTATGCTTCTTCATTTCTAGACATATTTATCAAATATATTTTTATATTACCTTGACTCTTTTCTGTTTTTTCTTGCGAATGTTGTTGGGAATCTTAGAGCCTTGAAGAGGCCTGTTGGAATTTTACATGTAAAGGTTCTGCAAGCAATGAAGCTAAAGAAGAAAGATTTTCTTGGTGCATCTGACCCTTATGTGAAGCTAAAGCTTACTGAAGATAAATTGCCATCGAGAAAGACTACCGTGAAGCACAAAAACTTAAATCCTGAATGGAATGAAGAATTCAATTTGATCGTTAAAGATCCAGAGTCCCAAGTTTTAGAGATTAATGTTTATGACTGGGAGCAGGTAAACCTCTTGAACTGTGAGTTTTTTTTCTAGTTTATTCTTATGATATCTCAACTGAATCTTGGTTTTGTATCTTCGTTAGGTTGGGAAACATGACAAGATGGGTATGAATGTGATCTCTTTAAAAGAAGTTTCCCCTGAAGAGCCTAAACGATTTACTCTTGACCTCCTAAAAAACATGGATCCCAATGATGTCCAAAATGAGAAGTCACGGGGGCAGATTGTTTTAGAATTGACATATAAACCCTTCAAGGAGGAGGAGTTGGCCAAGGGGTTTGAAGAGACACAGTCAGTACCAAAAGCTCCTGAAGGTACTCCAGATGGTGGAGGTCTGCTTGTAGTTATAGTCCATGAAGCTCAAGATGTCGAAGGGAAGTATCACACTAATCCACATGTACGACTTATTTTCAGAGGGGAGGAGAAAAAAACTAAGGTAGAGAATCCCAAGAAATACTTGCTTTTTTGTTAAGTTCTTCTGGATTATCTGTAATAGATAAAATAGCAGGCTCCCTTACCTTTCCCCCGGAAGATAGGAACAACCTCTTTACAAGCTTGGGTTTAAATATATTTTAATGAGTTTCTGGAGTTCTTTAGATTAAACTAGTCCGTAGGGTGTGCTAATAGACCCTACTTTGGAGGGGTAGGGGTACAAGGTCCAATTAGGCCAATCTCTTATGGAATGTGGTATATCAGAGCTTTTAATCAAACATATTGTAATTTAATCATTCAACCCAGCATATGGTATTGGTTTGCTAGTTTAATAGGTAGCTTAAACAACTGGGTGTATATGACGTGGTTGATTTGATCTATGATGGATTATTCACGTATTTAGTCTAGTATCAAATTCATCAATATTTTATTAATATACCAAAAATAGAGAAGACCAAGAAGATGCTGGGATGTGCATTACTTTTGATTGATATTGGTTTTTATGAAATGCTAATGATATTGTGGTTACAATCACAGCGCATTAAAAAGAATAGAGATCCGAGATGGGAAGATGAGTTCCATTTTATGTTGGAGGAGCCTCCTACCAATGATAGATTACACGTGGAGGTTGTCAGCACTTCATCACGAAACCTGCTCCACCAAAAGGTACATAACTATTGCAAGTCTTATGTTCCAAATATTTAATGCTTTATTATTAATACGATGGTATACTTTAGAAAAGAAACTTGATCATATCAAGTCTTATGTTCCAATTATATACTGTAGAAACTAAGCCCGAGCCTTATGCAAAAGTGAGAGCTAAACTAGGAAGCCTTAAATTGTTGAAAAAAGTTTAAGTACTTGTGGACTCTACACATATTTAATGATTCCAATGCAAATATAAAAATGTAGGTTGAATTATACACCACTGCCTTTAGCTTTGGGTGATGTCAAGTGCAATTCAACTGCATGTGCTTCCATTTAAAGCATTTTACCTCAACATGCTCACAATTATCTATTTTAATGGATGCTTAATAGGTTTATATATTTATGAAGTTGATTATTTTAATTGGAAGCAAAGAAAGTAAATCACATGTCTCAAAGTTCAAGGGAGTTTTATATAACTAAGTCAAAATGTACGGTGGGGATGACTGTATTCATGTTTGTAGAATCGAATGCATGTGCCATTGCTTCATTAGTTCATAGGAACATTATTTTGAATTTTCGGTAGATAGGCATAGATGATTTTTGGCTATTTCTGCGGTAAAACTATACGCTCACGCATTAGTTTTTTGCTATGACTTCATTAGTTTTTGCCTTTCATTGTTAAAGTACAGATTTATATATGTCACGCATTCAAGTTTATTTTAACACTTGACGATTCCTGTATCATAAACATGTTCTTTTGAAACAACACTGCTTTGCCCTAAAATTAAGCCCAATGGTTTGTTTTTTCCTTTCATGTTAACTGACATGACTGAATTTTATTATCCGCTGCTCCTTTTGTTTGGCATTAGGAAACATTGGGTTATATCGACATCAATCTTGGGGATGTTGTTGCCAACAAAAGAATTAATGAGAGGTACCACCTTATAGACTCCAAGAATGGTCGCCTCCAGATAGAGTTGCAGTGGAGAACCTCAAAAGCATGATGATTAAATTCTCCATCAATTTGTATTTCTGATTCCTTTCCCCACCTTCCTTTCCTTCTTTTAAATGTCCTGCGAGATATATTGGTTTTATTTGTCAATCATGTACATGTTTGTGATAAAAGGGTTTGAAATAGCAAAAGCATAAAATGATTTGGTTTGATTACATTATTTGATTAGAGACGACCTATATGATGCTGATCCGACTTTCAGCTTGAACCATAATGTCAACTGAATCAATACGTGATCCAACATTTGGTCTGTTGATCTGTGTTCCAGTTTTTTTAGCTCATTTCCCCCCAGATTAATGGACTACCCCAAATCCAATAAATAATGAATCTAGAGGCAATGCAATGAAGGAACAATTTTGTTATCTGCTCTAGACTAACGAAATTAGGAAATCGTAAGCAGCCAATGATGTTGGTTTCGAAAATTCAGTTTACAAGATCTAATATATTCTCAACGGCTCCTACAGAGGTAAAAGGTTCGTATCCCTAATCATTTCAGATGGAAATTGTTTTGATGAAAATTCCTCAAATTCTCTTTTATTTTTCTTTTATAAACAATTGTCTTTGATATCACGTAAATGAATATCAAAATGCCTATTAGTTTTTAAATAAATATAAAGCGAAAAAGAGAATGAGGGATAAATAAAATAATGAGTGTGCATTGCATATGCTAGTATGGTAGTTAATCAGTACATTTTAAAAGAATGTAATCAGTGGCTGAGGAAGTTGTTAAAGGAAAAAAATTATCAAAAAGTTTCTATATTAAATGTGAAAATATTCTCTTAATTATTAGTGCGACTTTAATTTTTGTGCAAATATTTGAACGTTTTAAAATTTAAATTGAAGATAATATTTTACCAAATATAATGTTTAAAATTTATTATTCATTCATAAGAAAATGTGTTTGATTTAGAGAAAGTATGTTTAAGCAAATTTTATATAAAAATTAAGAAGAGAAAAAAATGAAATAATTTTCTAAAGTAGTTTTATATACAAATAGTAATTAAAAAGTTATGTAAAAGAGATGATACATATATGTATTAATATATGTATAAATAAAACTTAATTTAAGTGATTTTTTTCTTCCTAAAAGTGTTTATAGAGAAACTTACTTATTCAAGTATATGTATGAAAAGAAAAGTAATGAAATAATTAATTGTAATAGTTAAAATTTAAGATTAGATTCATTTCGAAGATTAATTAAAATTAAAAATCAAACCATCTTTTTATAATAAATAGAAAAAGACATATAATTAATTCAATCGTTTATATAGTTTTTTGAGTTTTTCAAGTATTTGTATAAAAGAAAAATTTAATGGATAATCGACAAAAAGGTTGTAAACAATTATTTCAATTTTACATGAATGAAAAAATATTATTTTCTTACAAAAACAAAAAATATTATTAAAAAATATATTTAAACTTTTGAAAATTAGTAAATGGTATAACAATCATTTTTATTTCGATTTCTTGTTTGTGTAAGTCTAAGTTTTAAAGGAATTTATAAACCGAATATAAAAAAGTTTTCAGGATTTACTGAAATACACAAATAATTTTTGGAAAAGAAAAATTAGACAGTGGGTAATAAAATCGGGACTTTCTTTTTGATCTGAACAAATTGGACATTGCATAAGAATATTTACGTGAAATACTGTTTTAAGCAGCAAATTTTTGTAGCACCTTTTTTATTAGTGCATGGTGGTTTTATTCATAAAAAACTAAATATATTAAATAAAATAATATATAGTTTTATTTAGAAATAAAAAAAATGTTAAAAATGTGAATGGATTTTGTCCCTTTCTAATTTTGATTTGTTTTGTAGGTGATATATTATTATGAATTATGGTGAAGCGAATGAGCCAATTAAGAAAGGTGACGTGGCAATAGAGAATTGGGAACGCATGGGAATATGCTATGGTATTGAGCGCACCACCCATACATAGTGTACAATTATCCATTCATTCAATAGAGTGAGAGAGTAAGTAGTTAGCAGTGCCGTGGGGTTTGTTTCTTTGGTGTTTGGTTGCGTCTATAGAAACACAATTCTGTTATCCCTTCAGTATGGCCTTGCCGGTGGTCGTCGACGCAGAGTACCTCAAGGAGGTCGACAAGGCTCGCCGTGATCTCCGCGCACTCATCGCTAACAGGAACTGCGCTCCTCTCATGCTTCGATTAGCGTATGTTCTTCTTTTTCTTTTTCTTTTTCTTCTTCTTTTTCTCTGTCTCTTTTATTTCTCTCCTATCAAACACTTTGATTCTAATACTTAGGTTTCGAGTTTTTGCTTCGTACACGGTCAACGCTGCGATCGTGCAATTGTAATTCGTTTTTCCGTGTTTGAAATTTCTTAATCTGATGCAGCTGGCACGATGCCGGCACTTACGATGCCAAAACCAAGACCGGTGGACCTAACGGTTCGATCCGGAACGAGGAAGAGTTTTCTCATGGCTCCAACAATGGCTTGAAGAAGGCTATTGATTTCTGCGGTATGCTTTTTCTTGTTTCGTTCGCTTTTGTCCCTTCCTAAAATTATCTTTCAGTACTCGTTTTCATTTTGCTAGCTACGTAGTATGTGACAGCGTATTTGTGGTTAGGAATCGAAATTCTCGTGCCTATTACACACACTTTGTGTTATTTGTGTATTGAATTTATAACAAGACATATTGTCACAGTCTTGCCTTGTGTTGAATCGAACATATTCCAGTTTAACTTGCTAAGGATATTTTTATCAAAATAGTATCACTGGTTGGAATTATGTCGGTCTTCTTGTTTTTCTAAGAGTTGGCTTATTTTCTGATGTCACAGAGGAAGTGAAGGCAAAACATCCTAAGATTACATATGCTGATCTTTACCAGGTGATCATTCTGTTTTCATTTAGTTGTTTGTTATGAAAATCTGTTGTGAATCTGATAATTTCGTATTGAATCGTTAAGTGAAAATTATGAAATGGGATTGAGGAACTTGCAAATTTGTATGGGGTGTGTATGATAGTTAACGTTAGTGCTTAAGATTTCTACTACGAAGTCGAACACCGTTTGACTAGATTTTCTTATACACTTATGTTCGAATGTTTAAGGTTAGCAAGTGTCGACAATTCGTTCCCTTTTTGGAAATAGTTTACATCAGAATCAAGCGTTTATTGGATATTTGTGTATATGAAACGAGCCAATTAAATCCAATGAGTGCATGAGTTCAGATTCTATTGAAACAGAGAGGGAGGAGATTATCACTCATAGGTCATATGTTGTATAAAACAATATTCATATTCTTAAGTAGAGAATTAAACTAACTGACTAATAGATTATACAATCTGCTTAAAAATCATTTCTTTCTCCTTGTGGTTTCAGCTTGCTGGTGTTGTTGCAGTTGAGGTTACCGGGGGTCCCACAATTGATTTTGTTCCTGGTAGAAAGGTATGTGCCATACCTTTTTAGTCAGAATATTTATTGTTATGAAATCACCGAATCTTGTTTAGTTTATGTAATCTTATATTCTTGTAGGATTCAAAAGCATCTCCTAAAGAAGGGCGGCTTCCTGATGCTAAACTAGGTGTGTTTTTAAATTTTGGCAGTAATAGAACTATTCTCTTCACCTGGACTGTGAAAATTGTTATATATTTTGTATTCCCTTCACAATGGACGAGGCTAAGAATGTTAATGAAAGCATAAGAATATATCAATGCTGTTGGTAGGTGTTCCACATCTCCGTGATATCTTTTATCGAATGGGCTTGACTGATCGAGATATTGTTGCACTGTCTGGAGGACATACCCTGGTAATTCTTCTTTTGTGTAATATCTTTTTTATTACTTGCTCTGATTATGGCTAGATGTTCTTATTCTATTTTCTGTGGTCTTATAAGGGGAGAGCACATCCAGAGAGATCAGGGTTTGATGGTCCTTGGACAGAGGACCCTCTGAAGTTTGATAACTCATACTTTGTGTAAGACTCGTGTTGTGTCCAACATTATCATTTTTGCTTTTGTACAAAAACATTTTGTAGAGCTTCACAAGTGCCTGTCAATACGGAAAGAGTTTGATTTTTATCCAACTGAATATCATCGTTAACTTCAGGGAACTTTTGAGAGACGATTCTGCTGGGCTGCTCAAACTTCCAACAGACAAGGCTTTATTAGAGGATCCTGAATTTCGCCGTTATGTTGAACTATATGCGAAGGTAATTGAAATTAATTGAAAATAACCACCCTTTGAAATCTGTTTGATGCCGTGTCCAAATCACCAATGAATGTTTCTCAATAGTGTCCATCGGTCTGTTTGTTAATATAAGCGCCATTAAGCTTATAGCTTATTGCATTAATTATTAGATCAATCTTATGTCCTAGGGTTGGTCTAGTGGTGAGGGATTGGTAGTATTCATAAGGTAGGAGGTTCTATTCTCATTGCGGCATTGCCAGCGTTGTGTACAAGAAAAAATCTTTTGGCCTGAGCTCATTAAGTAGGGATTGATTAGTAGGGTACCCTTCTTCCCCGTAAGCGTTGTGCATTATGCTATGTAGGCACTTCATAAGTTAAAATGGTATTTTCCCGTTGTGGTTGGCTGGCAAAACCAACAAATTAACTTATTTAATCTGATATTGACCTTTTCTCCATTGGTTGGCCAGGTATAAAGAAAACTATTTACTTTGCCAGCAATTGACCATACCTTGTCCTTGTTTTCTTTCTTTAGATTAATGAAACTAATTTTTACATTAGAATAAAAAACATGCCTGTTAGCCAGGGACAGAGCTAAACGTACAATTTTTTGGTCGCCAACCGTAGAACAATTTTACATGCTTTTCAAGTTTCCATATTCATATAAATTAGAAGAGAATTATAATTTAATAGTCTGATGAATTGTAGCCACTGGCCCTTTAGATTTTTTTCTGCATCACATTCAACTTTTAGAATAATTATAATACCTATTTAATTGAAATATTATGTAATTATTGTAAAAAATATTATAATTTTTTTTTTTCATGCTCCATGGGTTTGGTACAAATAGATGGACACGGTAATTAAAATAATTTAGGTCGTGGGCGTGAGCTTGTGATTAAATCGTTACAGAGACTTAGAAGTTATAATAAATCAATGGTTGAATTAGAATAAAGAAAAAGAAGATAACTATATTACCTAAATCACAAGTCCTTCATTCTATTCCCTTTGTGCTTTCAAATAAGGGCACGCCACATGAGACGAAAAATAAGAGAAAAAAAGAATTTTGAAAATGTTAGGGAGAGGGTTAGGACCATGAATATGATTTTTTTTATTAGAGAAATTGAACACATGTTAGGAAGTTTACAACAACTGAGTTAAAGTAGACCCCTTGATGATCCATGAATATAATTATATTCTTAAAAATATAAAAATTATAAATCAAACTGTAAATAATCAATAATTATATTAAAACTGTCTACTAATAATGAGCATCAACAGTTGCGCTCCCGTTTAAAGGTGGTAGTCTAGTAATATTATTCTGAAAGAGTGGTATTCTATTTGAATTGTCTTTTTTCATTACACGTGCACAGACCATTCTGATTGGTGTCCCTGCTGTTAGCGCTTGTATTGTATGTATAGTTGTAGAATGAGAGTATAGCTATTTGTAGCAAAGTTGTGACTGCTGGAAATGTATCATTGAATTGCTTGAATCTGTCTGCTGTCTCATTTTTAAACCGTGTCACTCTGGCAGGACGAGGATACATTTTTTAGAGATTATGCTGAATCGCATAAGAAACTTTCAGAGCTAGGGTTCGTGCCAAGTTCAAAGGCGACTTCTATTAAGGATGGGACTATACTGGCACAAGGTGCTGTAGGAGTTGTAGTTACTGCCGCAGTGGTGATCCTCAGTTACTTGTATGAAGTTCGCAAAAGAGGGAAGTAGACTTGAACTTATTCGTCTGTCTTGGATGTTACGTTGCGCGACCGTGACCAATTATGTGCAAAACAGGGTTCTCTTTTTGCAGCTTCAGTTTCTGTTTACTTAGTACCAATAAAGAATAATGCTACAGCCATTCTTACTTTTATATGATTAGACAAAATATCCTTGAATACTCAATTTGATTGCAACGTCATTATACGTAAATACGAATTTTAACATTCCCAGTTACGTGTTATTCACTGAAAGGTTAGAGGGGGGTCGATATGCTCAAATCAAAGAGACTAATTTGTTGTGTATGTTTCGTGCGAGTAAATCAGAATTATGAAAACTGGGACTACACTAGCTGAGAGAATTATGAAAACCATGCTCTTATTTAGACTGCACTTGCATAGAGAATACTAGTGTAAGTGATAACCAGATGTATTACAGTGTGTTGGACAGAATTATTTACATATAAAAAAAATTTGAATATATAAAATAAAAATTTTATTAGTTCATCATTGTTATAAAATTGAATATACACAATCAAATTTATATAACTTATTAAATATTTCCTTATAAATATATTCATATTCTTTTAACTTTGTACTGTATAATAAATATCAAAACTACATCATAAATATTATGAATGCGAATAATTTAATTTTTTTTATGAAGAATTGAGTAGTAGAGGTGTATTTGTTTTTCTTGGATGCAGAAATAAATCGCGAAACATGTGGTATTGAAATTGTATCTCTAGTGCCTCATCTATGTGGAATTGAAAATGTATAGAGGGTGGAGGAGAAGATGTGGTATTTAAATAGAATAAAAAGGAAAAGCGATAAAAGAAGGAAGAAAAAGGAAGAGGTATGCACACAAGAACGTGAGAGTGAGATAGAGAAATATCGGAATCTGCGGTAGGTGTCTGCCAATACTGTTACAAGAAGTTTTCTCCTTGGTGAGGAAATATATAATATTTTTGAAAATGTTATCCACTAAAAGAGAGAGAGAGAGAGAGAGAGAGAGAGAGAGAGAGAGAGAGAGAGAGAGAGAAAGACACGTGTGTAGGAGAAGCAAAGAGGTAGGTAAAGGGGTCTTAGAAGTTAGGACAAGCTCCCCACGAGTACCTAAGCACATGACAACCTCCCACGAGTACCTAAGCACATGACAACCTCCCACGAGTCACCAATCATGTAAATGCAAATCGTACGCCATAGTCTCTTCCTCTATATGTAGTTGTAGTAGTAGTATTTTGGCCTAATACCTTTTCCTTTCAATTATTCGTATTTCCCCCTCCCTCCCATGTGACTTCACTTGTGTTTGCAATTGGGGAGAGCCTCCGAGATAACCCTTAGTTTGCTCCTCCTTTTTGGGTTATCTAAGAACCCCATTATATCTTTTCTCATCCCTTCTAATTATTACACCCAACTGATTGCGACCATCCATTCCATTCCATCATCCTCTATTTATTGCTCTCTTCTCTTCTCTTCTTTTCCCTCTCATCAATCATCTCATCTATTTCAAATTCGTAACTTTACTATTATTATACGCACATTCCATCTTTTCCCTATATTTCCCCCAATCAAATCTATTACCATCATTAATCAATACAATTATATGCTTTTGATCTTACTTCAGTTGTTCATTCTCTTTCAAATCTAAGACCACCAATTGATCTTTTCGACAATACACAGTTTTCTTTGAACTGGTGTATTATGTGGCATATTTTGAACATGCAACAGGGGGAGTATTTGGTCTAGAATTGGAAGTACAGTCAGAAAAGATGAAAGGTGGGTGAAATACTCCCAAATAATTACACCCATGTGGACTGAGTATTTTCCCTACAATCGTGCTCTTCCTCCTTGAAAGCAACTTGTACCCATGAATATTAACCTTTACCATCCACTTGAACTTCTCAGGGAAAGAGAAAGAGTGGATATATGTGTGGTAGTGGATACCTACTATAATAAGATGACAACAAAAAGATGAAATGATTCCCCTAGTCCCTACCTTTTCCTAAACTTGCAACAAAAGGTTTCGGGGTAGAGAGAAACGAAAACTAGAAGTTAAACCAAAGCCCCTATACAACCACAACCACACTCTCACTCATTTTGCATTTCCAATTCTCCACTTCTCTTATTCCAACATCTTTCCTTCAACTCAGCCTCCAACACTTCTAGAAACTACTCTCTCTCTCTCTCTCTCTCTCAGAAATGATAATGCTGCAACAATGGAATAAAGAACCACAACTACCATCACCGTCTCTATGCTTTTGCACACTATTTTCTTTTCCCTGTTGCAACTAACTTTCCCAACTAGCTAAATATTTAGGGAAATTAAACCCACACGAACCTCTTATAGTTTTGGTTGGTTATTATCCTCATCTAAATTCTGCATATATTACTGTATCGTTAAATTTGTTCCTGCCCACGATCAAACAATTGATGTAAGAGATGAGAATCATGGATGATCAAATCTATATGCAGAATTAAAGGACCATCGGATGCAGTCATGAGCTCTATCGTCTGTGTGTACACAGATGTAACATTTTTTATTAAAAAAATAGGAAGAAGAAGAAGGTTTAGAAAGATGAGAGATTGTAACATTCGAAGATAATAATAAGAATCAAACTGAAAAGCGTTAAGGTAGGTAGATCCTCCTAATCAAAGTCAATTAGGAATAAGAAAAGGCTCTCTAACTTCAATTTGATTCCATTGTCACATGTACAGTAAAGGAAAGAGCGAATTTTTTAATCGTAAACCTAACGATTAAAATAGAGGTAGCTTGACATTTCATTGAACAATTATTGAAGAAGGAATTTAGAGGTGAATTTTGAAGTTGGGAAAAGATAAAATAGGGTAGTGTGGGTTTAAACTTTTATATTAGGGGTAAAGCGTATGAGATATAAAATATGTTTCTCTTTTTCTAAAAAGGGGTAAGAGATCACATCTTGTCTTGCCTTGCCCATACTTTAATACATTCTACTTTACACCAACCTGAAGGTTACCCATAGTTAATGTCTTTTAACTAGTTATATCATTGATGCAAATATAGTATAAATATATCATCAGATAGGGAGAGGAAAGAGAGAGAGAGAGAGAAACAAAGAGCCAACAACAGCCACTCTCTTTAACCTGTCTCACCAACTCGCATCTAGAAGCACCAATTAGGGTCTCCCTTCTCTCTCCTCTCTCTTCTCTCCTCTCTCTCCTCTCTCCTCTCTCCTCTCTCATCTCTCTCTCTCTGTGTTCTGTCCCCTTTCTTTTGGAGTCAAAAGCCTATAAAACCACACCCCAACTCCCTCTTCAACCGGCTTCTTTGTTGCTGCAAGCCAAGCCTAATTCCTACCCTTACATTACATACATACAAATCATATCATATCATATCTCTAAAGTAAGCAAAAAGAGAAATTTCACAACACAACTGAATTCTGAGTTAATTATGGGAAGATCCCCTTGCTGTGAGAAAGCTCACACAAACAAAGGTGCATGGACCAAAGAAGAAGATGACAGACTCATATCTTACATTCGAGCTCACGGCGAGGGCTGCTGGCGCTCCCTCCCCAAAGCCGCCGGCCTCCTCCGCTGCGGCAAGAGCTGCCGCCTCCGCTGGATCAACTACCTCCGCCCCGACCTCAAACGTGGCAACTTCACCGAAGAAGAGGATGAACTCATCATCAAACTCCACAGTCTCCTCGGTAACAAGTAAGCAAACTCATCTCGTATCTCTTATTCTCATCACATAAAAAATCTTATCTTTTCATCTAAATCAAAACAAAACAACAACCTTATTTGTTGTTGTTGTTGCTGCTGTTTTTTTAGGTGGTCTTTGATAGCTGGAAGATTGCCGGGGAGAACGGACAATGAAATAAAGAACTATTGGAACACTCACATAAGAAGGAAGCTTTTGAACAGAGGAATCGACCCTGCAACTCATAGACCTCTAAACGAAGCTGCTTCTGCTGCAACAGTAGCTACAGTTGCAACTGCCACTAATATATCTTTTGGTAAACAAGAACAAGAGACGAGTTCGAGTAACGGAAGCGTTGTTAAAGGATCCATCATAGAACGCTGCCCTGACTTGAACCTTGAGTTAACCGTTAGTCCTCCTCGCCAACAACAACCTCAGAAGAATCTTTGCTTCGTTTGCAGTTTGGGTTTGGAGAACAGCAAGGATTGCAGCTGCAACGTTGCCAACACTGTCACTGCCAACAACACCGCTTCTCCTGCTTCTGCTGCTTCTTATGATTTCTTGGGCTTGAAAACCAACGGTGTTTGGGATTGCACCAGCTTGGAAATGAAATGAAATGAATCCAAGCCATCATACCAATTAGTTAGTGTTGTTGGAGAGAACTGAGAGAATGAAATTCATATGTTTTTTGAATTTTCTCTCCTTATTTCTTCTCTTCTCTGATTTGTATAATTAATTAATTAATTAATTAATTAGTCGCTGATGCATAATATATAGTTCCAGTACAGTTGAACATTATTCCCCACTTTTCCCTTTCTTGTTACTCTCCTCCTCTATTCTGGAATTTGACTAGTATATCACTATGATTCATTTTTCTTTTCTTCAGGGAATTATTTGATTTGGGTTTGCAAACTTTTTTAATTAACGCAAGTCTCTCTTTCCGACTGGGATGAGTAATGACAGCTCTTTTAATTATATTTTACTGCATATTCAATACTTTGTCTGCATCATCACATCCCAGGTCATAGTTAATCTTTTCAATTTTTAATGAATTAGCTTACATCCTGGGCTTGAGCTAGCTACAGTTTTGAGTATATATAATTATTCCAGGCTTCACATGGATGCATCAAACAATTGCGCTAGCTACAAGTCCCTGCTCCCCCAGATACCTATAATATATGAATCTTGTGATGTTGGGTTTATCTTATGATGAATAATAATATTATGTATGCATTCATGCGTCATATATATAGAGTATAGACACCACTGAGCCTGTGGGTGATGGATGATCTTTATTTCCCTTTTTCTTCCTCTTTAAATTCTATTTGGATTCTTTTTGGAGGCTTTTGGGCTTGTCTTTTACGGAGAAAAATAAAAGGAAAAGGGCGATGAGATGAGATGATAGATATATCCATCCATGTATACGCAAACAGTGAGTGGATAAGCCAGGATTGGATGAGAAATTTCTGAGATGGAATTAATGGTGCCACTGCTACTACCTAATTGAGTTTAAATAAAATAATGCTCCCTACATCTACTCATTGTTTTATATTCATACAATGTTTGTTCTCTAATAAAACTAATCACATGTTTATATTCTTATGTGGAGGAAACTGAAACATGTGGCTTGTTTGGTAATTGAAAAAAATAGAAGTAGTAAATCTTGTTCTGATTGAGTAGAAATCAGAGTTACAGCTAGCTGAACACTGTGCATATGATATCAAGTACTGATACATACAAGACTATGTAAAACGCGTGAATGAATGAGCAGAATCCGTAGTACCACATGTTCCTTCTACCAACCTCATTAACATTTAATTATTTAGGCCATGCTCCAACCAACTTCTTAACTTTGGTGTGTCGAGATGCGAACATACTTTATTTTACCTTACACAGAGATTTTCTATACACTCTGCTCTTCTATATTTGGTGATACGTCTTCATATCATATTTGCAATCCAATTAGAGAGAAATGAAAGACAGGTAAAACTGACAAGTTAGAAGGTATTGGATCAATGGACCTGACCAAGTACAGCATAATTAAATATATTAATTAGGTACTTAATTGGTTTCGTTAGGTTAATCAAACCCCAGCAACCCTGAATTAGTTGTTGTATTCACTCGGCACCCTTGTTTTCAATCCACATCTATATTCATTGTTAGTTATTTAAAGAATGTTTTGTGGTGGTTTTAGGTGATAAAATGGTAGTTGCGTGATTATGTTTCTAAACTTTTTGTGCTTGCTTGGTGCGAGTATGCTTTCTCAATACTGGCTAGGTGGCTACTTGCTACATTATTGCGTATTGAGGATAGATAGATAGATAGATAGATATATAAGGAAGTTTTGAATAGGTAAATGGCATAAATCACATTAAAAGGTGGGAGCAACTAAAATAAAATTGGCAGTAAATTGATCCTACCAACCATTCAAATTTTATCTGCCGCATTAACTCAGGGTCATGTCATGGGGCCAGTCAGAGACCAATTCGATTCGATTGGCCAGTTCTGGATGCATTGGATTAATGGGGATGTTTTTCCCCAACCTAATAACATTTCAAGATTGTGACATTGGTTTCTATTAGAAAATAAATTAAAAATTTTATATTTGAACTACTACAGTAATGAATCTGATCATTTATTAGTAAATTTTTGTATTAGATAACAAGGAACAGAAAGGACAGAGAGGTGGTGGTGGTGGTAGCTAATTTCCAACCAGATCAGATCCCAAAACTAGTCCTTCCCACATATAATGGGGAGCGTCCCTTTTCAACCATCCCTTTTTCCTTTTTCAAAAGTGTTAGGTAGAGACATTAGAAGCTTCCATAAGATATTTTTTAATATTTATTTCTTCACTGCTCTCAAGCTAACCTAGCCTCACAAAAAAATTTGGTTTTGTTTTGTTTAATAGGTAGCGCAGCCAACAAGTGCCCTGAGGTAGGGGACTTCTGAGATTTTAATTTATTGCTTTCTTTCTCAGACCGTGAAATAGCAATTGGGTTGGGGAAGATTGGTACTTACTTATTGTTCCTTCTCTACTCTACTTTGATAGATATTGTTAAATTGGTTGAACCTGCACCCACATCACATGCATGATTTCTAGTGGGTCCATTTGGATTCATCTCTAGATCCTCACCCCATCAAGAGAGAGGACATTGGAGATTACTAAATTATGGACAAGGATGCCTCACATAAGCCATTTTTTGGTGCAAGTACTTTATCCAATTCTGTTTCTGGGATATACATGTGAATCACATAATATTAATCATCATAATAATAATAATGTTGACAGTACCTTAACCAACTTGATAAATAGCAGCACACATGTGTACACTTTATGGCCATTCCCTGGGGTCCTTTGTAGGTAAAACTGGGCCTTGCTATGTTAATTATTGCTTCATCGTTTCTTCTCTTTTTCTTTCCCACTTTATAATATCTTTTTTTTTGCTAGTTTTAGGCTTCTACATCGGCTATTGATTTACCAGGATAGGTAAACAACAACAATGTCGGAGAAACTGTGTTTCTTGGTGGGCATGGCCAATGTAAAGTAATAAAATTAAGCTTTGCAACTTAACTGTTTATTTCCTGTTTTTTAGGACCTAAACTAGTCACTGCTGTAATTCTCAACACTGTTCTGTACTATTCTATTGGACCCTCACTTACTTAAGTATCAGAGTACTTAATGTAACTTGTTATTATCATCATCAACAAGGATAAAGAAAATGTAGTTGTGAAACACTTACATGTTATAAAAATACTTGCATGTGGGTTGCTTTCTTTTTGTCCTGTGCATACATATACATTTTTATATTTCTATATAGCTTTCACAGTTGAGTTATATATAATCTATATGAAGAAATCAGGTAATAATCTTTAAAACTAGCTCCAAATTTGTTAGAAGTAATGGACTTGATCAAATCTTGATGGCTGTTGAATAAGAAAAATGTTAAGTTGGAGTATGTCTGTTGCAATTTGTTCTACTGTCCTTTTAGAGATTAGTACTCTTAATCAGTGTATATTCAAGTCAGAAGCACAAGGATTTCTCTCAGAAGTTGGACAAAATCTGAGGATCCCTCCTTCAAATTGACCCATGGTTCGTGGCTGGTACCACTCCCAAAAAGTTGGAACACTTTCCTTTCGTAATTAACATTAACAAATAAGAACAAGATCAGTGTGAGTTTGGCATGTATAAGTGGAAGGTATAGTTTGCTAAAACTGGAGTTGACAATATTATGAGAATTAGAAATTTGAATATAATGCAAACAACTTAAACTTGAATGATCTCATCATTGTATTAAATTTCACAATCAGTAAACTTAATAAATTCTTACATAGACTTGAACGAGTTTTAGAATTCAAAACAAGAAAAGTTAAATTTATATTTAGAAATGATTCTTTTATAAGTAATTTGAGAAGAGATATTTTTGTTTAGATGACAAAATAAATCTATATAAGAAGGTTTATAATGGAATAAAAAAAGCATGATTGAATTTAGTAACCAAGCTATGGTGTGGGCCCCTGAAGGTTACCAACTCTAGTATGGTTCGGGGGGTAGTTGGTAGCCGTCCGACGTAGGCACATGTGCGCTGCTGCGGCGGTGGGTCCTCTCCAAACCACCGTCAATCAGCGGTGGGTCCCGCCACTCCCTAACCTTACTTAGAGTCATTAGTCAACATACGCCTCAACTCAATTCCACATAATATATCTCTTTCTTGTCACCATGATAATTCATTTCAACACTTTCTCTAATCCAATCTAATCTTGTTTTAAGGAAAATGTTCCCACTAATTGATTGATTTAATCCTTAATTCTTCTCTCTGATCTCTTTTGGACAAACTTGTACATCATGATGAAACACTCCTAGAAAAGTCCATGGATTCGATGATGTTATAACTTAGAAAAAAAGATGATTTGTTCAGTTTATACGATGAAATCCAAGATAGTTGTTTAAAAGTTCCACTTGTTTAGTTTATATTTTGTTATGAGGTTAAACAAATACTAAGAATCCAATCTTTCGGATCAAGTATGAATTGCATCAATCTTTTACCCTCACTGATTGTAAGCAACAATAATTACTAAACGACAATCAATGGTCCTCTTCACAATTCTATATTTGACTGCATTCGAGTGACCTTGGTCCTTCAGGACTAACTTCATCTTTGAATCAATATCTGCTTGCACCATTATAGTAATAAAAAGACAAAGTGTGTTCTGTAAGATAACCATAATCATGTTAATTTGCGGCTATAATCCTCACTTTCTAAGTTGATTCGGATAAGATACGCAGAAAAAATGGGGAAGGTTGCCAAAAAATTGAGGAGTTGAATTAGCAAATGGTTTTCACTATATCTGAGCACAAAAGGCAAGAGTTATCTTGTTTTAATTTTGAAGACATGCATGGGACAGTGCCATTACTGAGGACCAGCAGAGTCAGACCTAATATCCTATTACCCTACAAGTCTAGATAGAATTGGATCTCTGGTTCAGCTTCTGGCACTTGGTGGTTTGTACCAATTTTTCCAATTACATATTGGGTCATGTGGTTGGGCAAAAATCGGATCACACCTCAATAAATACTACCACTGCCATACTCTTCTTTTACTGAACAAACAAATTAACACTATCCAAGTTTTTTCTTATGAAATGAACAAATGTCTAGTTTCCAAACCTGGCCATTGGTCAGGAACAGAAAGGAACATCCCAACCCTTCCCTGCTTAACTCATAAATATTAAATGCAATATGAAATAGTTTGATATAAGATGCATGTTTTCTCTTGTTTCTGTCTGGTATGGTATGTGTTATGCAGTTGCAAGCATGAAAAAAGATGGTTATTAATTTTCCTGAGGGGTATGTGTTTGATTGCTTTGGTGGTAAATAGTGATAAGAACATAGTTGGGAAAATGAATGGAGATTGTGTTGTTAAATTTGAATGAGTTTATTGAGAAGGAGTGAAGGTTATTGATTAGTGGTTGGTTAGGTGATGGTGTGGAGCAGGTGTTTTAATTGGCTTGGGCCATAGGTGGGGCTGAAGGTACCAAACCGTGACAAGGACTGGTACATAGAAGCAAGAGAGAGCACCGTGCGCAAATTAGCAAAAATGTAGCGGGTAGGAAAAGTTCACAAAGTTTGGTGAGATGTCTATGATTAAATAATGAGATAGGCACATGAAGAAGCAGAAAAAAAATGCATATAATAATAAAAAGGTTGTGGAAGAAAGGATATTATTGTAGTGAGTGTGTGGTGTGGATAATAAGCATGAATGGATGGGCATGTTGTTAGGTAGTGGTTGCTTGGATTTAGGTGATGATGATTGTGCAAAGTCAGTCATCCTCATTCACCCCCATCTATCTATCTCTTCTCTCTTCTCATGTACATCTACATCCAGTCTTTTCTCAGTCAACCATCTATCCCTTTCACTAACTCTCCCTCACCCCACAACACTTTTTCTTATTCTTTTTCTCTCAACTCATATTATTCTCTTCTCTCCTCACTCTTTCTTTCCTAACCTTAACTCATCTTATGTTATCTCCCTCTTTTTGTTCACAACTCTTCCACTTATTCACTTACTTCCCTCTTCTACATGTCTTCCCAACACTATGTTTTCATCACAGCAAGTGGTCCATTCACACACACACACACACACAAAAAGTCCCTTTGCCCTTTGGATATCCGCAGTCCTGGTTAACCAACATTTCCACGCACACTCATCAACTTGGTCACCACTTGACAGACATTTTCTGGAATTCAATTTTCAAATATTGACCCTTTTCTTCTCTTTTTTCAAATTCTTATTTTTTTATGTGAACAAGGAACATACATAAGTTGCCATACTAGTCGTCTCTAACTTAATATGACTCAGACTCAGACTCAGAACATATGTTGTCTCTAGAAACATAATCAGAATTCTAACATACTAAGTACATCTTCATGGCTAATAAGTATTACTGATAGATAATTCAAGTTGGCATTGTTAAATAAATAATAGTTAATATACTAACAATTTATGAAAATTTCATAGATTTTTTAAAATATAGAAAGGTTTATTAATAATTGCTTTTAAATCATTGATTAAAGATATAAGACTACAGTCTAAAAAAGAAGAAGAAAAATATGAGAACTTAAGAACTGAATGTAAATAAAGGGGGTTAGATTAGTGTATTACAAGTTGGCTCTTTATTTTGATTTGATTTGATGAGTTAAAAGCTTTATATTGATTGTTGTGTTAGATTTGATTCATCCAGAAAGATGGTTGGAAGTGGAGGTTGTCTACGTGAACAGTATTGAAGTGGTTCTGGGCATTTTCTACAAGTGTTTTGGAGAAAGGTGTATACCTCCACTCCACTGCATGATGAAGAGGAACAAAACCAAGCACGAATTTTCCCAAAAGCCTTACCAAACATCCACCGGCAAAATTCCAAACATTTCCAAATCAAAGCAATCTTACAAAAAAGTTTTGGCCAAAATTAGTTGTTTGGTGAATTGATTTTTGGACATGGCATTGGCATCACATGGTGTTGGGGCCCTTTAAAACTAAAAATTCCGAGGCATACTAACTTATAATAATCCATCTTAAATTTGACGCTGACATTTTAATCTGTTAGCTACAATTATTGGATTTGCTTTCTCAGTTTCTCTCTCCACTTGCAATTAGTTCTGGACTCTGACTTTCAATTTCTAGACAATGTCTTATCTCAATTCTCAAAGCACTTGTACAAAACCTTGAGAAAGAAGCAAGCTAAATTGAAGATAGATATGTGTAAAATGTGATACTAAATGTAACAACCAAAAGTGTTGCTTTTGACAAATAAAATATTGTCTTGGGGGATCTACCAACTAACATGATCATCAATCAAGTTTATATCATCAGAATACAATAATAGAATAGTAGCAGAGTTTTATATGTGGATGTGACTTTGCCAAAACATTAACTCCTCTTCAAACCAACCAACAACTTTACTTTCCCACTTCATTTCACACTCTTCTTTATTAATGTGAATACCTTGAAATGCTTCAAAGTCAAGCTACACTTTTCAATTCCAACTGAGACTCACTTAGCCCAACAAATTCTACAACCAATTCAGATGCTGGGCTTTTCTTTTCACTTCGGCCATTTTTCTCTTTTGCACCCCCTACTGGTTTTTTAATTCATATCCACCATTCAATTGGACCTGATGGAGATTGTCTGGACTACAATGAAGGAAGATTATGCCAGATAAAACTATAACTTTTGAAAATAGAATAAGGATCAAGAAAAGCAGAAAATTTGTTAAAGGCAATAATAGAGCTTACGGGAGATATGCATACAAGATGGCTACATTTTCAGTTCACATTAGTGTTAAGCATCTACATTGACCAATTGAATTGATTCTTTTATTAGCTTTCAGTGAGTTTTATTGACTTTTTTGTATATCTTTTCCCAAAGTCAACACAATAAACAGTATAATATTTTTATCAATAGAATTTATACACGTGAGAGAGTTTACCATCATTCATACAACTCATGAGTTAGTCTCCTTGATGATAATTTTAAGTAAACACATTATTCCACCAGTTTTTCAATTAGTTCAATTTGATTCAAACTTTGATAATGGCCATCATGACTTTGAATTGCACTTCATAACTCTTAATCTAAATATCTTTGAACTTGTGCTGACAATTTTTTGATAGAGGCTAATTCAAGCCATATTGTTAGAAACTGATAAATTTTTTTTATGGTGAAAAAAAAACACCCTATAACTCTAACATCAAATCAAGTAATAAGATACATTTAACCGTTTGATTATGAAAAGGAAAAAGAAAAATCTCATCCAAGATAGACGTGTATGGATTGAGTTGTAAAGAGTTATACTCTTAAAGAATTTAAGTCTGCAAACATAGTGAGTGCAATCTGATTTAGCACGCAATAACAGTCGAGTGAAAACAACAGTTGAATGAATTTGGCAGTGTTTAGATATAAATGTGTACTTTAAGTCTGAACTATCAAGATAAAATCCGAATGACCTACTATTTTAATGTAAAACACTTGATTAACAATTTGAAACATGATTAAATTAATTTTAGGTAACTTTAGGCCAAACTCATGTGTCTTATATTTTGATCAATTAATAGTGGGTTTAAGATATGGAAGAGACCCAAACACCATAAGATATTGCTACTAATTTGAAGCTTATTAAGGGGACCAGGTTGCTTTGCAATAACTGTTTCAGTTCACTAACTTGTTTGGTGGCTTCATCAACATTAATTAATTAACATGAATGTGGATCTCGACTTTATAACAAGAACATGAAGGGGAAGTTGAGTTAAGACAAATTTCTTGAGCCCTTCTTTGTCTTACAAAGGCTATCCCTTCTACATAATGTACCCTGCAACATTGCTACAGTTTGATAATGTGACATCATCATCCAAGGGACAGTGTTCTACAATTCCTTAAAAGGAATTTGGTTTGAGTGCATGACAGTATTTTTTATATATATTATATGTTGTGATTATATAACAGATATTTTTAAGGTTTAGGAGATTATGCAGAGATTTAGAGTGTTTAAGTATGTTAAATAATAGATGAAATATGAGATATGAAGAGTAAATTATAGTTGTTCTTGATGAAACATAAAATTTTGTTGTTTGCTTGTGGTGAAAGAAGACAAAGAAAATAGTGATATGGGGAATGAATGGATTGAGTGAGTGGTAAGGCCACGAACAAGATATGATCGAACAACTTGCATCACTTTTTGGAGTTAATCTGAGCACACTCGAGTGGTAGAGATGATGGTCAACCAGATTTAGGTTCTTAGGGCTCTATTCATGAAACTAATTATTTATCACCATTTCCTCCAACTTCTCACAATTGTGCTTCCCTCTTTATCTATCTCTCCCTCCACCAACATCATCTTCATGCCTTGCCCCGTGGCGAGAACCTTTGTTTTCTTTCGGTGGGTATTATGTTCAAAATTTTGTCAGCAGAAAAAATAAGTACTGGAAAAACTTTTCCTCCTTAAAATCTTACTCGTCCTGAATTATATCGAAGATCTAAACTAGAAATTTTTTAAAAAGTAGTTACCTTTTAATTTTTTTCTCCAAAGAAAAACAAAATTAATGTTGAGACTTCAAAATAAATGAACGAAACATCATTTTAGCCAAAAACTCGTTAAGTTCAACAATTTCCATTAAAAAAGTTATCCCCTGTATGTTCCCTTTCCCATTCTTTTATACTGATTTGGACATTAGATTAGTGTGTATTTAGATTTGAGATGGATACAACATTGAAATTTTATTACTCTTAATGTCTAATTCATTTTAATAAAAAAATAAACATTGGATTGTTGTTAGGTAAAAAAGATTTTGTCTCAATTTTAGTTGATCAGAAGAGATAAAACATGGCTTTTGTTTTATCAGAAGAGATAAAGCATAGCTGTTATGTTGAGTTGGAAAGTTTAAACAGAATTTTACGTCAGACTTGTTTTAAAGATAGATAATTTTGATTTTAAAAACGATAGTCCAAATGATGCTGAATTTAACCCCTTAAACAAAATGTCTAACATGTAGTAAAAAACATATACTAAGCTTTTGTTGGGAGGTTGACAGTTGAACATAGAAGTCCACCACTTTCCCTTTGAAGAGCCAAGCCCGTGTCTTCTATAACTTCTTACTTAATTGGGTTCGTCGTAGATTAATTGAACACCAAAAACCAACAAAGAAGCATGCAGACTTATACAGTTCTTATATATGTGCCAACACCTCCTGTTCATGATGGTTGCAATCATAATCACCATGACCACCTTCTTCTAGTGCTACACTCACAATTGAAACTTTTCTTCCTCCGACCATATGCTAGTACAAGCATTACAATTCATAACAAGACACTCATAATGTTCGGAAAATGCTATATCCAGCCTCTCTTCCATTTCACTTCCCCTTCAGTTTTCTCCTTATTTTTCTATTCATTTCTCATCACATATCTCTTTTTTCTGATAGTACATTCCAAGGGTTGCACAGGTATCATTACTCATAAAGTTGTTCTTTTACTTTCTCCTATGAGTAGGCTTTCCCAATTAAAATCATAATACAAAATTGTCGAGCTTTAAGTCGTGTTCTAATGATAATAGTAAGTAATGGATAATAATAAGAGGAGGTAAAACTGGGTTGTATTATTAGTTTGTCGAGGCAGCTTAAAGAAATGACAAGAATATAGTTTGCTGAAAGCGTTGTTGTTGTGAAATGGATACGTCATCTTGGTGATAGCAGAAAGTTCAAAGCAATCGTGATCATGAATCTAGACCTACTTATTGAATAAAGCCATTAGCAGTGTCAGGATGAAGAAAACTATCAGCATTCTACCAAATGATATTAAAATATGGAATAATGTAAAGCGGAGACCGTATAGGTAAATGTCCTATTGCTTGAAACCAATAACAAAAAAAGCTACATATCAGAAGCACCTAGATTTTTCTCTTCTTATCTTCTTAGATCATCTCATGGCCCCATTCATCCATGCACTCGCTCGGTTAAGTGGCAGTTTGCTATCTCATCATAAGCGACATGTTCGCACTTATGGTCCAAAGAGGCATTGATTGCAAGCTGAAATTATTCTTGCCCAATACACGAGTGAGTCAGTAAAACTTTCGTGAAAATGTTATACATAACTATCAATGGAAACGTGTAATACGTGGACTGTATATAGGCACAGTCTTTTCCTATAAAACCCCATTCGTTTTCATCATCTAAAACCATCCCTTTCATTCACCTTTCTTCTTAGTTTTCCCTCACTCGTACTCTCAGTATCAGCTACATTTAGCTCACAGCCATGTTGCCAAGAAGTAGAACACTTCCTAGCAGAATTCACCAAGGAATTGTAGGAACTATACTTGAGTATCATACGGTTTTTGCTGCTTTTATATATGTATTTGTTTATTATTATTTACGTTGAGTTGTTGAATCGTTTACAACAGATAGAAGAGAGGCATGATGTGAGGCACTACTTACAAGTAGAAGTGCGACCCAATACTCAAACGGAGACTGAAGCTATGAATATTCAGCCTAACTATTCGAAGTGCTTCGATGATGATGGTCGCTTGAAGAGAACAGGTTATAGTTTAACTTTATATCAAAGCTATGGTAGATTAATTTCAGTGCAGGAGCATTTAAGTACCTGCTAGATTAAATTACATGCATGAATTTGATATACTTTCAACCATATTTTATTTTCCCTTATCATAATCCAAGATTAGCAGAACCAATAGAGGAGGAAAGGAAGATAAAAAAAAAAGGTTGGATGATTTCATAACTCTATTTTAATTAACTAAATTTTTAAATATATTGTTGTAGTTTAAAGTTTTTGACGAAGTTTTAAATACGACCTTATTCATTAACTATATTGTTAATTTTTATTATATAGATTTATATTTAATATTCAGATAAAGCTCAAAATTAAGCTCATGCAATTGTTTTCTCTATTAAATAAATTCTTTATTAACTTTCAAATAGATAAGACCTTGTAGCTCAGCAAAAGATAACATGATCTTAATA
Source organism: Macrotyloma uniflorum (assembly GCA_016859785.1). Taxonomy (NCBI): domain Eukaryota; kingdom Viridiplantae; phylum Streptophyta; class Magnoliopsida; order Fabales; family Fabaceae; genus Macrotyloma; species Macrotyloma uniflorum. The sequence goes on from BDMB01000031.1 coordinate 1,325,084, forward strand.
TGGTTGTTGTCTACAAATATAGAGATCCTTTTAAATATCAGCATAATTTATTCAAAAAGGAATTTGAGAAAGTAACGTGTGCGATGTAAAGTAGAATGCTACGAAGTGAAAAAATTCTCTTTAGCAACGTTCACATAAAACTGTAGCAATAAGCAATCCTGAAGGAAGCTGAATGTAGAAGTGACACAGAATGCTGTGTTTGATTGAAGGAACATTTTGGACTGCAACTGCTCATATCATCACGGCTGTGATAGGATCTGGAGTCCTTTCTCTTGCATGGGCAGTAGCTCAGCTTGGCTGGGTTGCTGGACCTGTTGTCATGCTTCTCTTTGCTTTGGTCAATCTTTACACTTCCAGCCTACTAACACAGTGTTATAGGACGGGTGATTCCGTTACTGGACAGAGAAATTACACCTACATGGAGGCAGTAAAGTCCATCTTGGGTAAGAGGATTATGAACTTTCATTACTATATATGTAACCACAAGAAACCAATGTGTTGTTCTGATGAAACTATCATGCTATTCTTTTGGGGTTTCAGGAGGAAAAAAGGTCAAGTTATGTGGCCTGATCCAATATGTCAATCTGTTTGGAATTGCAATAGGGTATACCATTGCTGCCTCTGTCAGTATGATGTGAGTTCAATTCAAACATTAGTGACTTTAGTTATTCTCTCTTGCTCTACATGTAAAACGAATTAATTAGTTGGAACTTGGATATATTTTACCTAATTAAACGAATGATGTTTTCATTCCACATGAAAGATTCACCTTCACTTGATTAACTATATTTTTCATATTTCATTCTTGACATTTCTGTCTATGTCTTCTCAGGGCCATAAAAAGGTCGAATTGTTATCACAACAGTCATGGAAAAGATCCGTGCCACATGTCAAGCAATGGGTATATGATAACATTTGGAATAGCAGAAGTGATTTTTTCCCAAATCCCGGACTTTGATCAGGTTTGGTGGCTATCCATAGTTGCAGCTATTATGTCCTTCACTTATTCTTCAGTTGGATTGAGTCTTGGCGTGGCCAAAGTAGCAGGTGCAAGCAGATTCATATTTTATCTCAGCGTTGAAACATTGTTTACTTGTCTGTGCAACTTCAAAGTTTGTTTTTCATATTGCAGAAAATAAAACCTTTAAAGGAAGCATGTTGGGAATTAGCATTGGCACGGTGACACAAGCTGGAACAGTAACAAGCACACAGAAAATATGGAGGAGTTTACAAGCTCTCGGGGCAATGGCATTTGCATACTCTTTTTCCATTATCCTCATCGAAATTCAGGTAACTGGGATATGGACTATCGTGATAATACTTATTCTTCACACATTCAATAATACTACATGAGAAACTAACAAAGCATTTTGGCTTTGTTGCAGGACACCATAAAATCTCCTCCTGCAGAGCACAAGACCATGAGAAAGGCCACGACGTTGAGCATCGCAGTTACCACAGTGTTCTATTTACTCTGTGGATGCATGGGCTATGCAGCCTTCGGAGACAATGCACCTGGAAACCTCTTAACTGGTTTTGGGTTCTATGATCCTTTTTGGCTTCTGGACATTGCCAACCTTGCAATTGTTGTGCACCTAGTTGGCGCATACCAGGTATTATATCATAATCTTTCGAACATTATCATGGTCCAATTTGCGTCACTATCGTTTGGTTTGAGTTGCTTTAATTTTGAATCCATTTTAGTTTGTCAACTCCAGATATAAACATGGGAGCATGCTACAGAAATGTACTGGTATATTTATAACTATTTATGAACTGTATACATTATTCCAGGTTTTTTCCCAGCCCTTATTTGCATTTGTGGAAAAATGGTGTGCACGTAAATGGCCAACAAGCAGTTTTGTGACGGCAGAATATGACATACCGGTTCCCTTCTATGGGGTGTACCAACTAAACTTCTTCCGCTTAGTATGGAGAACCATATTTGTGTTGTTGACGACCCTCATAGCAATGCTCATGCCTTTTTTCAACGACGTGGTTGGAATACTTGGCGCCTTCGGGTTCTGGCCCTTAACAGTTTATTTCCCTATCGACATGTATATTTCGCAAAAGAAGATTGGACGATGGACTAGTCGATGGATTGGACTTCAGTTACTTAGTGTTAGTTGCCTCATGATTTCGTTATTAGCTGCCATTGGTTCCATGGCCGGGGTGGTTTTGGACCTCAAGACTTACAAGCCATTTAAAACTAGTTATTAAGTGAAAAAGAGTTCTCGACAAATACCAGTGTTTAAGTTAGTTTGTGCAATTAAAATATAATGCTCTCCATATGGCTGCTGCTGTTGGAGCAGCTTGATTTGAGAACGAAAATGATAATTGAACTTTGGCGATAACATACCACAGATTTGGAGGTATAAGTGTCTGTGTGTGTCTAATTTGAAGTTACAAGGAATAAAAGCCTTTGAACGTGTTATTTCTTTAGTCATATTACTTGTGATCTTTCTCAGTCCCTGTATTTCTTTTGTGCCATTTTATTTCTTCAGTTATATTACTTTTGTTCTACCCCCTCTGATATCATCCCTTAAAATTTGAGGTTTCTTTTCATTTTTAATTACTATTAGTATCCCTTTATGCAATTCATATCAGTAAGCAAGAAGGGGAAAAAAGTAAATGCAATTCAATATCACAAATTTGGTGGTGAACAGTTGGACTTCAATAAAAATAAAAAACAGAACCCTGTATTAAAAAAAAGTGACAAACACAGTTCCTTTTTTCCGGACATCTAACCATTACTAACCACTACGAAGATTGATTAAAACAAAAAAATACATATTAACTAGTCTTATATTATAAAGGGTTTCCTAATTCTTTTGTTCTTATTTCTTAGCCTTCAGTTTAGCAGAATTTGCTTCCGCAGCAGCAGCTTTAGCTAGTGTTGTTGGCTTGATCGCACTCTTCGGGTTGAGTGCCTTCCTAAGTTTGAACACTGCCCAAGCAGTCCCAATCGCATGCCCTGCCGCGTCGAGGCCTTCATTTGTAACCTGGGCTGCTTGCTCTCCGTACCTAACATAACCAAATAAGGCAATGGAAAGAAAAGCCAAGTCAGTCATCAAGAAGGCTCAAGATTCTTCCTGCACAAACCTACACAAATAATGGCTTCTCCAATCTTAAAATCTAACAAGTGTAATCCCCCATGTCGCTAACAAACAATAAACAAATAATTGTTTGATAAAAAGGGACCGATTTCAGGCAAACGTATTATCTCACTGAGGCCAGCCTCTTTTGATGGTGATGAGAAGAATACTTGAATAAATGAGAAAATTTTTTAAGAAATGAACTTACTTATGTGAAACGAGTCCAGTGGTCACAACTGATGAAGTGGACATAACATTCCTCCCAGCTACTTCTACAGCATCCACCACTTTATCTGCATATCACAGCAAAAAAATAAAGTTAAAAAATCAAATCCTTCCTTCCATGCACACATAACTGAACCCCAAAAAATAGCTATAATAAGATAATATAACTTACTGAATCCATCCATGGTAGCAAGGACGATTTCTCCTGGAAGAAGGCTAAAGAACTTCTTTCCGGGTTTGGAGTTGACTACAGAACTTGTAAAGAATCCAGACACTTTGACAACCCCAGAGAGGACACCAGTGGCAACTTTCTCTGACATCTTGGTCAAATTCTTAACCCTTACCATATTCTCCATGGCCCGAGGACTAATCTGGGAGTGTGAACCAGGCTCCAATCTCTTCTTCAAGAAATCATTTCCCCACTTCAACCTGTCCACAGTCACATCCCCAGCCCACAAAATCCCCCTAACAACATGCCCCGACCCTGCAGCAATCCACCTCGCAAAACGCCCGCTGTAATCCTCCACGTTTGGCGCCAACGTTGTCCAATAAGCAGCAGAACGCTCCTCCACCACTTCCCTCTTCTCTCCTGATTTTAATTCTTCAGGTGATGTCTCTGTTGACACTGAACCATCCAACACCTCCCATCCACTCACACCCTTCACTTTCTCCTTCGACAGAAAGCTGTACTTCTCCAGAACCTCGTCCAGTTCCTTCAGCACCCTCTCCTGCCCCTTCGCCGCCACCGTCAACCCATAATTCAACACCTCGAATCCGTTCTCCGCCTGCTTCTGTGGGACCTGCAGCGTGAAGAAGTAGTGCGACTCGTCCAGCTTGACCACCGCCACGTCCTTGGCCAACGGCCACTGAACCTTGTCGCCTACGCGAGCGAGAACCGCCACCACTTTGTCCCCTTGCCCGAGGCTCGATATGGTGAGGTCCCCGGAAGCAAGGTGGACGCTCGAATCCTTTTCTATGAGGTGCAGAATAGCACCCGGAACAGTGACGAGAACGTTTTCCATGGCTTGTGACGCGTTTGGGTCTTCCCGGATGAGATTGTCTGTTTCCAGCGAACGATAAATGGAAGAAGAAGAAGAAGAAGATGGCGAGGAAGGGTAAGAAAAGGGAGAATGAGAGTCTGGATTCGTTGAATCAACTTGTGGGTAGAATGAGTTTTGTTGAAACATTGCTTTGAAGTGAAGAAGGAAGGAACACGAGTATGAATATCTATATATACCGTTTATTCGTTGGATAGATTACAACAAAGTCGAACGTTAAATAGTATATACGCAAAACAAAACCGACATGCCGCGTAAAAGGAAACACGTGGCGATGGGGAATACGTGTAACAACCGCGGTAGTGAACGATTACAGTTACTTTCTGTTTAAGATATCAAGGAATCAACGCAGAACAATCCACAGTGCAATCTAGCTTACTGGGCCTATCACAATCGCCAGCCCAATTACACCCAACTCACTTAAACTGCTTATGTGTTTTATCTTCAGCCCAAACAACTGGACTCCAGCCCAAAATCGAAAACATTGGACTCAACAACAAGCCCGAAGAAGCTCACAAGTTAAGCTGCATGCTACACGAATTTTGAATTGTATTGTTCTCTTCCAAACTATTGATTCTCTCTTGTTATTTTTCATTTGTTTGAACTCTTATGAACAATAAATATTTACTGTTTCTGGGTGATGGAAATGTTAGCAATTTGTTGTAGAATCTGAATGAGATAGATGCAGGGATTTAATTAATTTATGGTAAATATTGGTAATTTGTATGTAGGTAAGGAATAAAGGTTGTTGGTTAGAAAGCAATAATCAAGAAATCATCCAATAACATAATGTGCTTTTCTTATCAGAAGTTTTGTCTTGTATCTGATACCCTATTCGAATGAGATATTCTTTAGTTTACAGATCAAGCATCAATATATTCCAAAATAAATCATCATTTTTTTCCATCTTATTTTTTATCCACATTACACCCTTTTTCTGATCCTTTTTCATCACATTATTACATATTTTTATCCCCTCTTCCATCCAAAAAGGCTGCAAAACCAGAGAACCTAATTCTTAACCAGAATATTGTACAGAGTAGTGGGAAGAAGAGATGAGGACTCAGATACTCCTGAGAAAGAGATTTAAAGAAAGAAACAACAGAGGTTAAAGTTTTGAAATTGCTAGTTGATTATGGAATATTCATCTTCTCTATCAATTTACAACTCAATTCATATGATTTCTATTCATTCTAGACTTATACATTTCACAGCAGAATATAATGAACTTGATGGGGATTTGGAGGAAATATTTCTAGTTAGATAGACCGAGTATGTTATAGAGATGTGTTTTTAGCCTTCGAGTCTCCTTCAACAATTAGAACAGAATGAAAATTGTACATATAATTATACTTTGACGCTTTGATCAGTGAAAAGTATAAAAAAGGTTTAATGTGAATAAAAAGAGTAAGTGAAATTAGATAGATTTATCTGATTTCCTAAACCCTAATTTATAATAAGATAAGGAATAACAGATTACTTGAGTAAATAGTTCATTACGCTAGAATTGCAGTAATTGAATTCCAGTTGAAATCCAGTTATAATAACTGATCGTGGATCTAGGTCAGTAAGTCGAGGACCAACCAGAATATTGTCGGTCTAGACCAAAACCTCATCGGTTGAATGTCATAAAACAAGACAAGACCAAAACCTCATCGGTTGAATGTCATAAGACAAGACAAGACCGATATAAGACTGTCCACCTATCCGGTATAATATTTGAAAACTCCACAACTTTTATAAGATTCGTTACAACATACTATTCTAATTAAATTAAAAATTAAATAAATTATTTAGACTTTACATAATTTTTCTAAGAGAATTTATGGAAAGATAAATAAACTTAATTTATAAATTTGGAAATTTATTAATAGAAAGCTTAGAAAAATATGTGAGAAAAAAATAGAAAAATAGCATTGTCTTATGTTCATTACTCCAGGGTCTGCTGCCAAGTGATCATGAACTGTAAACCAACCAATGCCTTGAGAAAATAATCTCTGAAAAATGTCTCATGTGTGTTTCTAGGGATAACAAAAACAAAATTCACTTGCATATAAAATAAAATCCCTAATAAATAAAAATATTTATATTACTTATTTCTTAATGGCAACAGGTTTATAAATGTAACTTTTATTGGTAAAACATGATTTTATAAAGTCAATAAATTTGAATTAACAGTGGACAGTTGGTCAAAATTTGTGTACTTAAGCGTCTTTTTCTTTTTTCACATCAAAATAAAGTAAAAAGATGTTATTGCGTTTTCTCTTTCACATGCATAACTTCAATCAGGGTATTAAATGCGATTTTGACTACTCTTTCAACCACATAAAACGTGGTTTTTTAATGTCTATACAAACACTTTGAATTACACTTTTTTTTTCTTCTTTTGAGATTAATTCTTGTGTTTATTTTATCCATTTGATTTTTTTTTTTTATTTACAGATGTATTTCCAAACACATTTAATCTTTTTGTGTGTCCTTAAGTTAAGAAGTATATATGGTGAGGCTATTGATATTCATATATATGAATAAAAATTATATGTATTTAATTATTGGTACATTATAAATTTTATCGTGCATACTTTTTTTTATTATCATTTAAAATTAAATAAGAATAAATTATAAAAATAAAAATACAAACACGTGTGAATTCATGAAGTAAAATACTACTATTAGAGCAAGACTTAAAATAAATATAATGTTAAGAAAATAAATAAAAGTATAAAAGTGTATATTCATGAAGAGTGTTGGAAAATGCCAATAATCTCACTCAAAACAATGCGATAAGAGAACATTAAAAAGCTAAAGATGAGGATGAAGAACTTCAATTATCAAAAGATAATGTTGATGGATCAAACTTTTAGGTATAAAATCTTTGACTATTAATGTCATGGTTTCAAATATTTTGAAAACGGTTTTATTGACATAGACCACAAGAGTAGTTTTAAATATTTGAAAGTAATTAAATTAATATGAGATTTTTATTATATTAAAATTACAATAATTAAATATTTTCAATAAAAGGTTATTTTAATCTCTCTATCAATTCATTTATCATTATCATTTCTTTCATTACTATGGTTTAAAAAAAAATGAAGATAATATAGATGTATTATACCATTTATTATAATGAGTTTTTTCCTATTTTAGGCTTTCGTTCTCAGATTCCTAAAATGAACTAACATTTTTTTCTTGATAATTGACACCAAAATAAAGCTAACATGCACATCTAATCATGGAAAACAGAATTGAAAGAGGAGGTTAAAAGTTCTCCATATTAGACAAAGAATCCAGGTTGCTCACATAATTAATGCTATGTTTTGTTTAATTAATGCTTTGTTTAATGTAGGGTAATATTAGCATCCGAAACCAGAAATTTCAAAATTGCATTAATGATAATTAATCCACCTAGAAAAAAATTATAAACAACCAAACATTTTTAAATGAAATGGATTCAAAAAAAAATTAATAAAAACTTGACATAAATATCATAAAACAAATAATAATTTATCCTATAATTTTATAGAGTATAGGTAGACATCTAAGTCTAGAAATACAAAGTGAAGTTAAACTAAAATAAAGAAAAAACTTATTAAAATAAAGAAAAAACTTATTAAAATAAAGATTACAGCCTCAATACTCTTACTTTAAGCAAAACACAATCTAAATTAACAATTAAAAAAAAAGAAAAGAAAGAGAAGAAGAAATAGAAAATATTTGTGTTGACTGTTTGTCTTATACTAGTCGTGGCAAGTTACAGAGATGCCACTCACTTACATCACTAGTCACGCGCCGCATCGATCAATGCCACATGATGGAAGCTTTATAACGGTTCTATTTGAGTAACGACAATGGGGCTCCGAACCACGTGCTTCCCATCCGTCCACGTCAGCGACCCGAATACCGCCCCGGATTGACTCATTTTCACATTCCGGGTATCCCCCGCCACTGTCACCACGTAGCTCCGCTTTTTCACCGCCTCCGAGAACACCAGTCGCGATGGCTTCACCGTCACGGTCACCCCGCGCGCCGGAGCCTCCACGCTCACGCGGTAAACAGAGTTGGCTGGCCCCACGTTGGTGACGGTCCGAATGAACGTCTTGGACGCCACCCCCTTGGACGAAACCGGAAACATGGCAACAAAGGAAGGGTAATTCAGATTCTCCGGTGACGGTTTTCTCACCGGACAACTCGCCGTGGCGCGAGTGATCACCTGAATAACCTTTGGTTCGTAACCAATACCGCAAAGGAAATTAACATAGTCAGCGTTGGTGATGTCGTAGACCAAGCCAGGATCCAGGGCTCGTCCGAGGTTAAGATGGCCAGCGCCGAAATCATAAGGCGTGGAACTGTTCCCCGTGGCTTCGTCGGTCATGAGCTGGTTACGGTTATCGAGGACGGTGGCGGTGGTCATCATGGCGGACCTAATGGCGGCGGGGCTCCAATCAGGGTGCGCGGACTTGAGCAAAGCCGCGGCGCCACTGACGTGAGGGCAAGCCATGGAAGTGCCAGACAAGATGTTGAACTCGGTTCTCCTCGTATCGGAATCCAAACCGGTCGGGCCGACAGCGTCGGACCAAGCGGCGAGGATGTTGACACCGGGAGCAATCAAATCCGGTTTAAGTATCTGAGGGTTCAGACCGTTGGGTCCTCTGGCTGAGAAAGAAGCAATGACCGGTGCCGGTTTGATTCCGAGAATGGTGCCTTTGAAATCAAGCGTAGCCGTTGGATTTGCTGAAGTGGAGATGTATTTCTTGATTGCATCTCCTTCGTTGGCGCCAACAGCACATGCAGGAAGAAGATGAGCATCTCCCACCAGTCCTTCACCGTTGGATATTCCGTTCGCCAGAATCATTCCCACGCCGCCGGCTTTTTTCACCACCAACCCTTTCGCAACCCTAGGGCTACTTCCCCTGTCGCATATTACTATTTTACCCTTCACCAGGTTTGGATCCAGGGAATTCTCCATGCAGAGCGAATCCCCAAGAATCCCCGACTTCCCAGGGTAAACAAGTTGATACATTTGCCCACTCAACGCAGCTCCGGCGTAGAGCGAAACGCCGGAGAGTTTCCTCCCGTCGCCAAGAATCACCTGCGCCGGAAAGTCACGGTCAATGGTTCCTGCTCCCACCGTCGTTAACCACGGAGCGAGGTTGGTCACTGACATTCCGCTTGGCCCGTCGTTGCCGGCGGAAGAAGACACGAACACTCCTCTGGAAACCGCACCGTAGGATCCGATTGCGATCGGGTCGAGGTAATACGGAGAGGCTATACCGTCGCCGCCGCCGATGGATATCGAAATGACATCGACGCCGTCGTTGACGGCGGCGTCGAATGCTGCGAGGATGTCGGAGTCGAAGCAGCCGGAGTTTTTCCAGCAAACTTTGTAAACCGCCAATCGCGCCTTCGGAGCCACGCCCTTCGCGATTCCGGAAGCATACCCGGACATGTTAGCTTGGAAGGCGTAGCGCCCCGCGGCGGTGGAAGCGGTGTGGGTGCCGTGGCCATCGGCGTCGCGAGGGGATCGGAATTCGACTGTCTCGTTGATCGGATTGAGAGGGCCGGAAGCCGCGCCTGCTTCGTGACCCTTGGAGAAGAATCTGGCACCGATTAGCTTACGGTTGCAGTTTTTGGGAGAGAATCTGACGCCGGTCTCGCACGCGCCTTTCCAGCGGCGGGGAATGGGTCCGAGGTTCAAATCGGAGAAGCTCCGGCGCTCCGGCGTGACGCCGGTGTCGAAGACTCCGATGATGACATCGGAGCCGTAGTCAGATTCGGACCAGAGGCCTCGCTGGTTGCGGAGGCCGAGGAACTGCGGGGAGCGCGTGGTGTGGAGCTGGCGGCGGCGGTCTTCGAAGACGGCGAGGACGGAGGGGTGGTGGCTTATGGAGTCGACCTGTTGGCGCGTGAGAAGCGCGGAGAAGCCGTGAAAAACAGTGTCGTATACATGGAGGATGCGGGTTTGTTCGGCGAACTGGGAGGCGTACCAGTGGTAGTGGGTAGGGAAGACTGAAGGCTTGGATTGGGAATCCACTCGAAAGATGAAGGTTTTGGAAACTTCATCAGATGAAACAGAAGAAAAGAAATTGAAGAAGAAGAAAAGTACGAAGAAAGCGAGTGGTGGAAGAGTGAAATTAAACACCTGTTTAGCCATTTGAGACAGAGTGAAGGAGTGTTCCCAGTGAGAAGTGAAGGAGTGTGTTCACAAACTCCCAAGTCTGAGGCCTGTGTTATAACATCCACCACTCCAGGGCCACTCCACACTCAACAACAGTTTTCTTTTTTCTTTTTCCTTTTTTCTTTTTTCGTTTTTATTATTAAAAATTAAACCCAAAAAGATGCAGGTTTTAACTTAATATAATCGTTTCTAATTAATAATTAGACTCTGCTACTGCATAAGTTTTTTGTTTCTACTTACTAAAATCTAATCAGTCAGCTCAATGTCCACTTCATTGAGTGACATTCCAAAGAAATATTTTAGGCCTCATGATTTTAAAATTAAAAATAAATTTGGTATGATAATTAATTACTTTATTTTCTTCAAAAATACATAAAACTTTGAATAACTCATTTAATTGAAAAAAAATAATTTCCATGGGGGATTTGTAAAATATGGACTATTATACTACAAAACCAAACAAGATGTAGCATTCCGTTTCCATTTTCGGATTTCCAATGCTGGCATGAAAACGACGTCGGGTTATTACTATTAATGTAATAAAATATTACAGCAAAACTGAAAAAGGGGTAAAAGTAATTCGATTAGGATGGATTGTAAATTATAAATGATGGCGAGATTAAAGTTCTCGTTTGGCTTCGACGCCAATAAATACAACAAATATTAATAATATAAAAGTAAAAACATTAACCGATATGATGAATCTGGTTGTATAAAAAATAAAATTAATTTAGATTTTTTCTAATAAAAGTACTTAGTTTATTTAATTTAACCTAACCTAATTACTTGTTAATTTAAACATATTTATATGTTAATCAAATTACTTAGAATTAAACATATATTATCTAAAGTATTTTACATCATCAATCAATAATTTTTCTCTAAAACATTTAAAATATTTACCGTAAATTTATTATACATAATAGTTTATAAACAATAGTATAAAGATTATTTATATTATTACTGTGCAAAAAACATTATTATTATTTATAGAAATACGTAAAATGCATCAACAAATTTAACTATTGTAGAATTTATTTGAACTTCAAATTAAATTGATTTTTTTTATTATAAAAACAAATTAATATCAGTCAATCAGGAACAATTTAAATATTTTTAAAAAATAAATTTATACTTTAAATTTATTTTTAATAAAATTTAAATGATATTTCAAAATTTGATTGATTTAATTAATATGTTTATTTTGGCTTTAAGTGATTAATATTTTACCTTATGTATGGTATAAGATAGATATTTTATTTTGTATAATCAAAATATATAAAAAATATATATTTTGAAATATATAAATAAATATTTTAATACAATAAATTATAATTTAAACTATTGTATAATATTTTAAACTATTGATATTTAATAAAATTATTGAAATTCGCTTTATAATTTAGTTATATGTTTCGGTAAGAAAAAAACTCGAGTATTTTATTTTTTAAATGTTTCTAATGACATACTATATACTATTATCTTTATTTTTTATTTATTTACAAGTATAATGAAAAAAAATAAAAAATATATATATCCCATCATATTAGATGAAAAAGGTAAACTTCAAATTGTTATATTTTAGAAAAATAAATAAATGTATGATAGAGAACACCTAAGAAAATGGCCCATGCACGATCACATTCAATCACTTCACTTTTTTTTTTCTTGCACGTTGAAATTCTTTCTAGACAATGACAACAAAAAAAATTGTTACACATATGTTTCATAAATGTTACTAACAACCATAAGAGCTAGTCAACAAAATTATTGTACTATCTCCATTATTTTTTTAAGCCGCATTTAATATATATATATATATATATATATATATATATAATAAAACAATATAATAATATAAATTTATGTGATTAAAATATAATTAATATTTTATTTATCTTAAATTTAATTTTTAATCTTATAATATACTAGATACAAAATGTGTGTCTAATACATTATTATTTTTGTTTTGAACTTTTTAATGCTTTGTTTGTTTCTTATTAAATTGTTTAGTTTTATTTTTTAATTTTCAATGTAAAGATTTTCTTCATGTGATGGTATGATTTATAGAAATAGAAAAAAAAAAAGTGTTATTGAAATAAAAAACTATCAACGTTGAAAACATTTTTAATTGTTTTGACTTTGTAATATTATTATATTTAGAATTAAAATAAATATTATTTAAAATTGATTAAAAAAAAGTATCTTTGAATATATAAAAATCACATAATTGTGATGAGTTATCTTCCCACACCATTTAAGAGATATCATGCAGTTATTTCCATGCATGCATGCCAATTAGGAGCCTCACCCACTAATATTTTATCCATTCATAGATTTGTCATGGAATTTTAAACTATTCTTCTATTCTACTATTGTGGTTCAACCTTAACTATTAAACATTTATACATTAAAATTTAAACCTAACTGTTAATTAAATACGAATTATAGTAATTTGAATTTTTAGTATAATTGAAAGAAACTAAAAAATTTATGTAAAAAAAACTAAATTAGGTCAAAAACTGATATCACGTTAAATGGTAACAAATTGTATACAACAGTTCCATGTAATATAGGAAACTGGTAGGGACTTTATCCTAAAATAAAACTTTATAATAACAACACTACCGACAGACATGTTTTTTTAATATTATTTTCTATCAACCGACAGAAATTGCAAAAGCGGAAGATACTGTTTCTTTGTTATTTTTTATTATTTAATTCACTATTTAAATTTATTATAATACTAAAAAGAAAAAGTTAGTTGTTGAAATAAAGCAAACAAAAAATTAAAACAAATAAAAAAAATTCTTTTAAAGATCCAATTTAAGTACAATTAAAATACTTTTACCATCATTACACTTTAGTTTATTATTAATTTTTTTTCCAACATAAAATTATCTTAATTTTGAAGTTAGAACAACGTAAGTTACGACCAGGTACGTAGTGAGAGCATATCAGACAAGGCTTCCAATTTACAGAACTGCATGCAGGAATTAAAAAAAAAAAAGAGTGAACGCGCATGAAAGGCGCGTGGAATGGTTAAACTTTTTATAACTCACAATCTTTATCTATGGCCCATATTTAACTAGGGAAGGGACATAGTAAGATAGAGTCCCTAGGAGAGTCTAATCGGAGGGTGTGGGATGATTGGGTGGGGCATGGAGTAAGATGAAGGGTGGAGATTGCATTAGAGAAAGATTTGTGCGTGGGAGGGTGTGATGATTTGAGTGATTCACGGTGGTCTGGTCCGACAGATGTCATACTTCTTTTTCTTTCACTTTCTTTAATTTTTGTTTGAGCTGGAAAGTGGTTTTTGTCAGAAGTTGGTGTCTACTCTCTCCCAACGAGTTTACATGTTGAGTCAACTCGGAATATCTGCCATTCATGAACTTCAAAAACAATTCATTTATGTAAGACATCCATAATCCATTCATTGACAAACCAAACCAAACATCTATCATAACAAAAGTTACTACACTAATGCCCCAATTATATTTTTAATTGTTAATTTTTTCTAAATTTAATCTTTTTAGATTTATAATTATTTCTTGTTTTAGTTTTTATCTTTTATTATTATATATATATCACTTATTTAACATTATAATTAAATAGAATATCAATGAAAAGATTTTACTCCATCTATTTTTCTTCCTCTATCTTTATATCTCATTCTCTCTCCCCTTAAAGAGAGATTTCGTGAGTTCTACTGGGTAAGATAAATATATTGTTTAGACTTTAGATGTGAACTAAATTTCTGGTCCAAAACCAGAGATCTACACTAGATATTGGTGAAGCCCAAATTTGATACAGAGCCTTTAGCATGGCAAGCATTCTGGGCCAGTTATAATTTGAAAGTAACTTGGCCCTGATAAAGACTTCGGGTTGTGGTCCATATCAGCATTGATCATCATAAACCAGACAACTGGTATAAGTAGCTGTTATTTGGTGTTGGTTATGATAGCAAACAATTACAATACAACTGAAAAAATGCATCTTCACCAATGCATTCTCTCTGAATGCTAGCTAGCTGCAATATTATGGATGAAACATTCTTAAAGTGTAAAACTTGTTACATTAGTCAGACTTTGAAATTAAAAAACAAAAGTTATTTTAAGAAACTGATATGTTACAGTATTAGTGGTAGTGTAGTGTAGTGTGCATTCATTGCTGATAGTTGGGAAGTGTGTTAAAATGTCTCACTTTAGTTAATGATATTATCAGAATACTTCTTATGAGATTTGTTTGAATCATTCTATAAATTGGTTTCTGGAGTTGCCATGCTCATCTAATTTATAATGTGGTTAGAGATAACAGGAGATAGATGTGTGTGCATAAACATTGACAGGGCTAGATTTTGAAGGTTTTATTAAGTTGTTGACAAACATCATGCATAAATTTTGAGTAGCACACCGCATTAGTATTAGCCTATCAGTATTTTTTCTGATCAAAGCTTATTCATTCATATATTAGATGATGATAAGGAAAAGGTAATGATTTATTTATATTGCTCAACAAATTATTAAAAAGGCATGTGATGAAAGCATTATTGAGTAAGAATAATTAGCAAAGAAAAAAAAGAAAGAAAAAAAAGGAGAGTAGTTGAGGTGGGGTTGTATAAAAAGACGAATTGGTGATAAGGTTGAAGGTTGAAGTTGATGCGTCCACAGCAGCACGAAAACGACATGGAAATGAAAAGCTTCAGTTTATGCCCTGCCAAGGAATCAAATATAAGGCCCGGCCCAGCTCCATCTACCCACTACAATTGCCCAATTCGGACAACTCAATCCATCTACGTACCTTAACCGACAAACACTACTTACCTGCATAACCTTTGTTTCAATGTTGCTGTTTTTTTTGGAAATCTGTCTGAATCCAAGTTAGGCTTCAATTTTCATTCTGGGCAAGGAAACTCAGATAAACTCAGATAATGTATATATATACACACACCAAGCGTGGAAATGTATGAGAGTAAAGTGAAATTTATTCAAAATACTATGTATATCCATTTGCTTATTAATGACTTAAAATATTGGATTTTCAGTCTTTGACAATTACGCATAGTAAACCCTTTGAACGTGTTGTGAAGAAATGATGGTGCATTTACCCAAGTATTAACCAGATGCTACAATTTCATGCACATCAACACAGCTTTTCAACTTTGTTGGCTCTCTAAAAGATAAAGACGTAAAGGAAAAATCAAAAGAAAATGGTCAATCAAAGAAACAAAATGTGACAGCGGATAGTTTAGCCTCCAAGTAATATTACAGATAGTTCTTTATATTATTACTCTTGTTTGTGTAAACTATTGTTGTTTTTTAGTCATTAGATTTACTTTTGAATTAAAATATAGGTGGTGCACTTACTATATTCTCTTTTTATCTGTACTCAAAAGTGTAAAGTAATGGAAAAGTATAAAAATACTTTTGACATGTAAAAGGTCTTCCATTGTTTCTGATTTTCTGGTTCTGGTTTTATACAAATCAATGAGCGAAGCAGTGTTAGCAGAGGAATTACCAAGTTAAGAGACTGCAATGGTTAAGTAGTTGGGTGTTAAGAATGTAGAATGCAAAAGCATGATTTATATGTGGTAAGGAATCAACTTTCCGTGTGAAAAGTTGAGCTAATCCATTCTTTTCAACAAATTTCATCATTAAAGAGATTGCAACCAAAGTTTGTTGCCCTTAACTTATCATACACCCGACAGTCATATATTACACATAACTTATTATCATGACTAAGGATTGAAGATTAGATGCCCCACTTACATCAGAATGGTGCCGAAACCAACACAATTAAACTAGCATAAAAACAAGAAATAAGAAGAGAGCACATGTCATCACAGTCATTGGATGGACTATATATATATATATATATTTATATAGTTACTTAAATATTATTATAGGAAACAAGAGAGAGAGTAAGATTGAGGGATTAATTGATTGATTAGCTAGGTCGATGAGAAGATAATTTAGGAGTAGGATTCCCACTTAAAAAAGGGGCATCTATTTGGCTCTGTCTTGAATTACATCGAATCCCATCTCAGTTGGATCAGTGGCCTGAACTTCATAGCTGATTCCATCCAGGGCTCTTCTCAGCCCATCCTTCGATGTTGCGTACAGCATCTTTGCTCTTATCCTTGATGCTGTTGGAGACCTGAAATTTTTCCCAAAAAACAAAACAAAACCTTGGCATCAACCATCATATTTAATTCTCTCCATAATTGCATTTGCACCTAAAAAATAACTTTATTTTACCCTATTGGGTAGTGGGTCATTTTCCCATACCATTTTCCTATATCATTATTAGTGCTAGAGTCAAAATCTATACAAGAATGGCCTCATAGTCAAACCAGGGTGAGTACCAAATAACCATGATAGCAGTCACAACATATGAACAATAGAAGGTTGATTAATTGATGAGATTTGTGATTGAATGAATTATAATTTATATATGAATACCATGCAATGAAGAAGATCTTGCTCTTCCGGCAGTTATCGACGGTGACAAAATCAAAATCGAACACGGCGTATCTACAATCATCGTCGGGCAAGGATGCTGCAAGATCACCATAGCTTTCCCCGGGACCACCCACCTTATCAACGGTCACAAGCCTTGACTTTTCATCGATCTTGAAGACTATATATCTATGCACCTTCTTCCATTTCATTTCCATGAATGAGTTCTTGCACTCATCCGTCACCCACATCCCAGTAGTCGCCTGTTGTTTCACAAATCAAATCAGAACCAAGTCATCACTGTAGCATTGTAAATACACAGCAAAATCTACAAATTCTATTACAACTAAACAGATTATATTGATGTGAAAATCTGAACAGATAGAATGAGAAAAAGGGTTACAGATGCAGTGGAGCGGTACCATTTTGAAAGCCATCGCCATTGTTATGAGGTGAGAAGGAGAACAAAGTTTGCCTTACTTTTTCTCTTTTCTTATTTAGTGTTGAAGGTTGACGAGAATCTGAAGGAAGAGTGAGACTTGGGTCTATATATAAGCATGATCTCCCTCACTTTGCCATTGCTATTTCATCTTATTTACATATCTGCCCTTTTTTATATTTCATAAATCTTCAAATTAATTAATTATTCATTAATTTATTCTCAAGTGATAAAAAAATCATTTAATTCTCATTTTATAATTTTAAATTGAATTAATTTCGTTTGGAAACATCTGAAAGTAAAAATTAATTCCATTTAGTAATTTTACAATAGCAAAATTTTATAAATTTAAATTAATGAGTATTCATAATTTATTAAGTTAAGCTGGCATATTATTTATTTTATATTAATTTAACCATTTTTACCCATAATTATCATTTTTCTTAAGAGAAAATGGGTTACCTGCATTAAAAATGAAAAAAAAAACCACAATAAACAATATTGAATTGAAGATTAAAGTGTGAATTATAGAGAGTACACAGGAAGAATGGTCATAGCAAAATTAAATTCTTTCTTTATTTGTAGTTAATATTTTGATTGAATTATATAATAATGTAATTAATGATTTTTTTATAACACAAACTATCTTTATGAGAGATAATTAATAACTAATAAATAAACTGAAACAAATTTCAGATTGATTCATGTATTCAATCATATAATTAATGAATTTTATAATTAAAAAAGTTATTGATTAAGGTGAAATTATTTACAAAGGTTATTTAACATTAATTACTTAACAAAATATACTATTTTTTTCTCTGATTGCAACAGAATTTACAATTGAAGTAAATATAAACATCATTATTTACATAAACACTGTTATTTAAGAAAAAATTTGTTTTGAATAAAAAAAAAATGTTTTAATCACTAATGTAAAGACTAACAATAAAATTTATAAAATTAATTTAAATATCTAATTTGGAAACATTAACATTAGCGTATTTTTTTTTATAAAATAGTTAAATCTAATATGATCTTATAATATTAAAAAGTATAATAAACAACTCATACGATATGATGGTAGGGTTTCTGTTTCAAATTAATTGTTTATTTTTTTTTGGTTATGAAGAACATAAATAAATGTCAATTTTAATAAAGACCCACGTTATTACTTGAAAAATAGTGAAATTTAAAGTAATACATTTTACTAAATATTATTAATGATATTTTTTTTTATTTATCGAGCATGTAAATCAATTACTATGAAATTATTTCAAATTAATTATGATCTCAATTTAGTAATTTAAATTTTTTTTATTGATAGGATTCAACACATATAAAAAACAAACATTTGCTCACTAAACTAAACTTCCTTAAGAATTAGGTGAAATATTTAGAAAAAAAATAATTAATTACTCATAATGGTCTTACCATTCACACATAATTGTTTTCATAAAAAAAAATATAAGTAATATTAAAAAAAATGTTCAATCTCAACAATAAATTTTTTTCTTTAAATTTTCAATGTAATATTATATCACCAACATTATCTTATCTTGATTTTCAATTTAAATTAACATTTATTAATTTCTTAACCAATATCATAATTAGGAAACTAATCCTTTGAATATTACACGAACAGTTTCAGATTCATGTAACTAAGATGAGAATTATATCTTCAAAAAAAATTCTTTAAATGGGAAAATAATTAAATTCATATTTATTATTAAGTCTCTCATATTTTCTTAATATTCAGTCTTTATCATTAACTCTAGTTAATTAAACGCTTATATAATTAAAAAAATTAACTATATAATTTATTTAGCAATTATATATATTATTATATATATAAATTAATTACATATAATTTACTTTTATTAATTATATAATTTTTTATATAATATAAGTAATAAATTTTATATTATTTTTATCAAATAATAACTATTTTTTGTCAAAAAAATATTATTAAATACTTTCTTTAATTAAATATAAGAATAATTAAACTAATTCATTGAGGAGATACGATTTTTATTTAATAAAAGCTATACATTCTTTTAATAATTTTTTCAACCTTTTTAAAACTACTTAAAATATGAAGCATTAAATGTGAAAATTTGAAAATTAAAACTTTTAATATCTTAAACATAAAAAAGTAAAACCATTTAGCAGTTTCTTCTTTTAGATGGAAAATGAAAATCTTTTCATTTTTTTTTTAAGAAAAAAATCTTCCCTATTTAATTGCTTTCGTTTTTACTTATTAATAAAAACCACCCCAAAAAACAAAAACCAGAAACCAGAGATTTGTAGTGTCAGATTGTTGCCATAACCAGAGATTTAGTGAACTCGAGCTTAGTGGAATGATTTAACCCCTCATAAAGTGGTAACTCAAGATTCCAAATTTATTAAGAAACATGTTTATTTTTAGTATTTAGTAATAATTTGAACACAGTTAGCACTAAAAAATAAAACATTATTTGCTTGACTAAAGAACTACTAGTGTACATAGGATACTCATATTTATTTCATGGTAAGCCATTGAAAGTGTGGTGAGAAGGACGAGCACAAAAGTTGTAATACAAAGTGACAACAAAAGCAAAGAAAAAAAGAAGAAGAAATAATATATGAACTTAACCTAAACTGGTCACACACACTATTAATTGATTCCTCTCATAAAGGTGTGATGTGTTGTGTCAAGGTAACTTCTATCTGCAAATTATTATGAAGAATGAAAAGGACAATTGTCAAAATTTGGATCCACACCTACAATCAAAATAAACTATACTAGAAGCATAGGACAACATAATCACTAATTTTTGTAATGGAGATTATACCTCCTATATAATTGAAGATTATTATTCTGAATGATAAAAGTGAAAGTTAATGTATATTATTGATGAATAGCAGATTTACTAAGCACGATCTGCATTAAATATAGTTTTCCTGAAGCAAATAGACCCACCATTCAATGTATTTCAGCACACAAATATGTTGCAGTATTTGACCATAACCATGGTCCTGTTTATCTCGGATCACACCCACAGATCCCTCACTTTTTGTTTCTTAAAATATAGTCTTTGCGTGAAAGCAAAGCAGATAAGAAGGTGAAAAAAAATGAAAAGAACTGTCATCATAAACATGTGTGTGTATGTACATACATCTTGCCAATCACCATTCAGTTCCCTTGCCAACTTGAACTTGGTAATCATCCCTTTGTTTTCATACACCTCATGCTTCTTTCAGCTTCGAGATTTCACACCCCAAGGGCTCATGTTTTCCCATGCATTTGTCTAAGAAAATGAAGCCAAGGGAGTTAATACCGCCACCAATGTCATATCATTTAGTTGATATTGAGACAGCGATAGAAATTCTGACATATGCAGTGACTCAGATTTTGTTTTAACATTAATTCTATAATCAATATCACACTCACACACTTCAGTTCTCTGTGTCACTATGTTACATTTTCCCACATGCATTGCTCTAGCTCGTAGAGAGAGAGAGAGGATAATGGAGATTACAAACACTAAAGTCCAGTGAAATAGCCAGCAAGATAACTTCTGCAGCTGAATAGGGAAGCATGTATATCGAACCAAGGGCCCTCTCCTTGAATTCATAAACACCCTACTAGGCCCACAAGTTGAAGAAGCATGATTCACTTGTTCCTACCAGCACACTATTAATTTTTTTACTCATTAATAAATTGTTTAGGAGAAGATGGTCGTGCATGATGTCTAACTGCTTTGAGGTAAGAGTGGTAGACCTAGAACAACTACTTTAGTATTGTTGCAGCTTCTTCTGCATGGAACTACTCACTCTTGTGGTGCATGATAATCCTCAATTTGACAAAAGAACAGCAAATAATATAGGCTAACTTTATCTTGTTGGACCTTATATATTCTGATTAAATGTTTATCATCTGGCTTGTCCACATTAGGCAATATTGATCCGATTCAATTCTAACTCTAGACTCTTAGCTTATTATCATTGTTTACACCAAGAACTGAAAAAAGTTAGATTTGGCAAACTAAAGGGAGAGACAACATGCATATCATGTGCTATGCTGCTTCTACATTCTGGTTCAGAATGATCACCATTCTCAAGATCTAATATCCACAACATAGACAGCAGTTTGTATAGAATCTAGAAAATTATGTATGATAGAAGAAGTGGTGCATCAAGTAAGGGGGCATGTACCATTCGCTAATCCCAACGACAAGGCCATGACCTTGAAGCTTTTCACACATAAGGCTCAATGCAACACCACTAAGCCAAATTCATTCTCACTGCTTCAACACAGCCTCCAGCTTTTATGATTAGAATGTTCAAAACCAAATCCAACCAGTTTCCATTACTAAATTGATAGAAAAAAAAGACTGAAATTAGCTAATAGCTGAAAATATAAAAGAAAAAAAAAACTGTGTTCTTTGTTGTTAAAATCAACTGTTCTAAACCGAATCACAGTTTTAATATGCTAATATTAATTTGGAGCATTATGGAGAAATATTTTTAAGTTTTGATAATTTAGTATACTGATTCAGTGTGACTTAATTTATATGTTGTATTATGAGTTACAATTTTTAATATTTCATGATATTTTTATTTTACAAATTATTTTAGATCTTATAAAAATTTAAAAAAAATACGTTTTTTTTTTTATATTTAATTAATTATGAATGATTTGTAATGATTTTTTATATAAAAAAAGGGTTTGTAGTGCAATTTTATTTATCTTGTGTAGTCTTCTATTTTCCTTTTATTATGGTTAGTTAAGTTTCACTTTCAATGATCGTAACTTTATTGGTAATTACATTATTCATTAGACTCATTTGAAGATTTTATCATTCAATTGTTGTTATGTTACAAATTTTACTAATTAATTTTTTTTCGTTCACTTTATGATCAAGTTTCAAATTTTACATATTACTTTTTTTTGGCACATTTTATCATTATGTTTTTTTATACATTTTATCATGATGTTAATAACAAAAAGAGATTATTTTTACAAATATTGACAATAAGATATACATATTTTTAGGAACACATGAACACTTTATTACTTATTTAATATATTGATAAAATACACAATTTTTTTTTTTAAATATGATAGTAAAACGTGCAAAGAAAAAAAGTTAGATAATTAATAAAATTCACAAAATGATGAAAATTATGTAATAAATATGCAATTAAGGTGGATGAGTTAGATAAGTGGTTTGTTATGAACATTATTTTTAGTTTCCTTTGTGATTTTGTTGGTTGATTCACATGTTTGGGCGAAGAGGAGAAACTTCAGAGAAGATCCTCCATTGCATGCTACTTGCTGTGCATTGTCAAACGAAGAACGCCATTGAGTGTGAATGTCTGCAACTTCACATTCCCAACCTCAATCCTCGCGGAATCTCTCCCATCACCTTTATTCTTCTCCTTCCAATATATAATTATTAAAAACCAAAATCAATCACATTGTTATCAAAAGCTAAAGTCTAGGGTGGCAAAGTAGTGATTGTTGGTGGTGCTACTCTGGGGACTAAGGTTTCTGCCACCAACAAATGGTAATCAATTGCATGAAGAAAAGGAAGAAGTGGTGTGGGGCCATGGTCAAGGGTACACCTTGATGTTATAAAGATTATATGAATATGAGGGTCACCATAAACCACTTGCAAAGGAAATGGTATGGGAAAGAGAACAGACATGCTTCCTTTGTTGACTAATCCTCACAGCACATAACAGATAGGTATCGGTCTACCTTACCGGTCATATATCTGACATTTAGTCGATAAGGTACTGTCTTAGATCGATATCATTTCGGCTTATCTTTACTGAAATTCAGTTAGCGTGATTCTCACGTAATAAGAAGTCACTTATTATCCATTCAGGTATTCTGTTACTTCTTTCTCTCTTATATTAAAGTTTAGGTAGTCAGGTAAATTCGTTCTATCATCATTCTACTTATTCTAAAAACTCTGTTTGATCTCTTACTGACTTGAACGTCGAAGTGCAATCACAGGTACTCCTCCATTCGGTCCACAACCGGCTAAGATACTAGAAGAATTGAAAACGTCCGAGAAGTGCTAGGCCTTGTAAGTACAATGTGTTCACAAAAATTCTCCTCAAAAGTCAAGACCATATCAGGTAGGTGAATTCTGACCTATGCTCATGCTCGTTCAAAAGAGTATGAGAGTGAAAATGCATGGTTGATATGTTCAAAATATATTATGCTGGACCTTATTGATGCATCTGCAGTTTTTGGTTTGCTCAAATTGTGTTAGGAATCTCATCTGGCTATAGCCTATAGGGGACATAGTTATGATTGTGTTATCAGTTTATCATATTCCTTTACCAACATGCCAAGAAAAGAGAAGCTTTTCGTGGAGTAATATAAACTGCTACTGAAATAGTTTACATATATATGAAACTTTGTAACTAAAAATGTAGTTATGGAATTGTCACTGCTTTGTAACATACCAAACTTTATGCAGAGAAGCCATCTTTGGTAAAAAGCAGTTTATATATATTCGAGACTTTGAATGATGTGGCTTGTTTCTTGATAGCCAATTTTACTGAGGGAGGAAGGACCAGCAAGAGACACATAAATAATGGACACTGCCACTTTGGCAGTGCCAGCTTTCACGTGATGGGATCCAAGAAACTAAGAACTTTTGTCTTTTGGAATTGCAAACTGAAACCTGTTAACTTTGCTAATCCACAAATTTCTTCTTTCTTTTTCTCTATATGATTTCATTTTGAAGATGAAAGAAAAGAGTATGACAATACCTAGAAGAGGTATGTTAGGAATATAGATTTTTTAACTCGCTTTTTTTAAATGGTATTCACTATGAAGCTAAATCCACCTTATACATTATATTAACGAGTGTCAATTATAAATTTATATTTGGATTAAGAGTTGGCAATTTATTACATTAGGTATTTTAGACAAATAAATCATATAATTCATTAGTAGGAAAATCTTTCATCTCTCTTACAAGAAAATGTTATAGAATTTAAAATTATATGACAAATCAGAATAAAAGAAATATCTGACACATGAAAACTAATAAAAGGTCACATGAAAATTGTTGCAGAACCAGTGATGTTAGATTATTATATATTAATTTCTTCAACCTTTCTCCATCCAAAATCTTGGCCATATATATCGTTTTCTCCCATCAATTATTGTGCATTCACTCCTTCAGCTCGATGGATCGTATCTGAGCTGGATGCTATTAATAGGAGGATATTGTTGGAGAATTTGGAGTTATTGCTAAAGTTTCAATGCACATTCGTACATTTTAAGAAAAAAAAAATTGGGCAGTAAAAAAAAGAAGAGAATTTATAACTTCAAAAATAAAAGTATGAGTTCTCCAGCAAGAATACTGGACCAATTAACATATATAGTGAATCACACCAGATTGTCAAGTTTGTTTTTATTTTAAAAAAGGTTTAGTTTCACAAATTATTATAAAATACTAAATTTTCTATTTTGTTTTTTAAAAAATGTATAGGAATAGTGAAAATAATTAAACTTATTTTCACCATTTACACAAATTTAGTAAGGAAGAATTTAAAAACAAAGTAAGATTTTTTTAATCATTTTTGAAAATAAAAGTACTTCCAAACTAAACAAGTTTTTATATACACTACGAGTACTTTGAATTGAAGAAACTAAAAATAAAAGCAATTTCGATTAGTTCCTAAACTACCTTTGATACTGGTCTTATAAATCAATGCACCAAACAAATGAGAATGAGTGCACTAAAAAAGCAGTACAGATTTTGTTCAGTTCTCCAACAAATGTTTCTGATTAACAGTGTAAGTGCCACTTTCTCCCAAATAAAATATACACGATTCAGGTTACACAAAACTGAAGTCAAGTTTCAGATTAACTAAATTAGAAAAAATTAAAAACAAAAATTAATAGAAAAAGCATTCAGGAGTATGCACAATAGGCTCACAAGTCCCAGCCAGACAATTCTAACTCCACACCGTGCATAGAATAGCAATCCCAGGAATAAAAAACATTTGCATCTCAATAATTATTTACACACCTAGAGTTCTTGTGGGAACAGATTGTCGGAGACTTCTACTAATGGGTAGGTGAACGTAAACCTCATGGACGTCTTGTTTACAAACCTCTCCTCTATCCCGGTCTATTGCATAGCAGACGTAAATTGTGTCGATTACATTGTCTAGCACATGCACCAGGTAACCCAGCACTACTATCAGTAACAACCATGCCATCGCAGCCACAACATATGAATCGGTCCCAAGATTAGTACCAGCTTTTAAGATAGCACAGGCCTGGTTATACATTAAGAATCCAGACAAACATTGATATAAGAAACATTAGATATTGATAAAACAGAAAAACAAACTAGTAACCATGTATTAAATAGACAGAATAACCAAGTCCATCAAATAACTGGTAAGTATTTTATCCCTAAACGGGCAAAAAGGTTCATATTATTTTTAAGACATTATTTTCCCGGAGCCAGAAGTTTTATAAGAAAATAAGTTTCAAGTCAACTGACTTGTATCATCCAGCAACCTCCTAACCTCAAACCAATTACCAAGAAATGACGTATAAAATGACAGCAATTTATGGCTACCAAGTAAAAATGTAGAGATGTTAATGGAAGAAAATGTTGTGACTTGCAAGTTGTCAAACAAATTGTCAGCATCCAAAGGTCACAACTACAAGCGAGAGATATCATAAATCGACAAATAATGGAGATTTATATCTAATTGTGGTCCTTAGTATTATTAGGGTAATTAGCTTCTCATATTTACATTTTGACAATTCAATCTGAAATTATTTTTAGAAGCTATTTGCATTATTTTAATGACTTTTATATTCTATTTCTGAAAAAAAAAAAATTCTAAATAACCTAGAGTTGAGCTCTATATCATCAGCAATTTAGCATTGGGTGTAGAAGGTCAACAAAGTCAGCATTATGTGTTCTCTATAGCATCATGCGCTGAATGACAATGAGATACTATTTTGGAGTGCCCACCGCTAGAAAGCCCGCACCAAGGGTCAAGCTCAAGAGTTTCCAGTCAGTGCCAACACTAGGCACTCTGAAGGTTGCAGATCAAGAGTGTATTTTGAATATTTGGACCAAAAGAAGGCATACGAGGTTGAATATTTGGGAAAGGATCTAGCGGCACAAATACATTCATTCTATCCCATATAGTTTCTTGTTTTTCTGTTTTGTTTTCCATGTGTAACCCAACCTCTCTAGGTTGATGGACTTAAATTGAATCTTTCTGTAATCTGAGGTTGTTTATACAAGTTTATTCCATGAAATTTCTGCATCTTTCTCGTTATTCTTGGTGTTTCTTTAGTTTTTCAGTATAGCAACTGATCGTAGGTTTGTGTGGCAATTGGAACATTGGGCATAGACTAGAACTGAAATTAGGATTCATGACATTTCATGGAGTCTTATATTGAGTAGAATGAATTACTCAATGTGCTACTTAGGCCTTGAGCTCTCCCACTTAATGAACTAGTCTTTTGAGTTGGACTCTCTCTAGTCCTATATCCTAATAATTAGTGTTTTCATTGATAATCAACGTCGTGAAGTTATCTATAAGCTGGATTAAGGTGCAAAGGGCTACTATCGTGACAATGTCAATGAAGTGAAGCTACATGTATGTTGGAGTAAGGTTCAAAACGAATACTGACAGATGAGTAAAGCCATCAAATAGAAAAGGTCTACCATTGAGTAGCTGCCGTGGATGTTAGCCCTTAAAGGAGGTGACAATGTTAGGAGTCCCACATTGAGTAAAATGAATTACAAACGGCATTTTGTACCCTAGTTGCTTTAATTCTTTCATTTTTCTAAACACTTGCAAGAATTCTCTGTCTTCAATATTTTCCATCTTAATGAATTACTTGCACAAATAGTTTACATTGGTAGTAATTAGCACTTATCACAATCTTTTAGGAGCATTACTTTACCCACTATTTACTATTTGACAGGATCCAAAGTTTCAATTTCATAATTCTTTTATACCCCAACCTAACTTCCGTTACTATACAAATTATTTCATGCTTCAAGAGGATATGCCCATGCTAAGAACTTACAAATCACAGAATTTCTAATAAAAGTTTCATATTAGCATCACGTACCACTATTGTGTATGTTGCAGAAAAGACAAAAACAATTCCAGCCAGGATGCGAGATGAGATGGTTTCCACAAAAACAGCAGAGAGAAGATTGCGTCTTAGAAGTTCATATGTCATCCTTGCAGAAGAGCAGTAGGCTTCACCAGTTATTGCAGCAAAGTTTATGGTGAACTTGTTGAGAAAATCAACTGCTGTCAGTAAGGCATTTACACAGCACCGTAGTACAAGGTTCACTAACCCGGTAGTATCCTCTTGTCTTGCACTATCAACCGCAGAACGCACCATTCGAACAACACAGATAAGCAATCCCGACAAACATATCGTACCAGAAGAAGGACCAAAAGCATTTCTGCAAGCCAAATTCCCACAGTTAATGTCTTCCTAAATGAAGAGCAACGAATCAACACAGTCGAACACTTCTTTTCATCAGTAATCCTATGAGCCAATCAAGGAGTACACTAGAGGGTAAAATTCAGAAGCTACAAGACACACCACAGGTAAAAGCAATCTTGAGCTAAGAAAATTCCAAAGCAACCAGTAAGGGCATTGCCATAAACAATAACTGAAAATGGAATAAAAGAAAACATTTCAAACCAAGCACTTTAACACTGGACTTCTGGAGTAAGAACTTATGAAGTGCAAATTAATATATAAAAAAAAGATGTACTGAAAGCAAATCAAAGCACACAATTTAAGCCAAACTAACCAATCTAACAGTGGAGTCTAAATGAACATGATATAAGCAAACAAATGTAAGGCAACAACAACAATGTTGACCTGAGAGATGTTCGAATACTCCGCTTAGGAGTTTGATGATCCTTGGAGAAATACCAATTAGCAATAGTGCCACTGATGACATAAACTTGAGCTTCAACCATAGCTGCCGCAGACCACAACATGGTCAGAATAGCCAAAGCAAAATAAGCGGGAACCCATGAATCTTCCTTCCACACACAAGCATATCCGCTCTTCAAATTCTTCACCAAAATCTTCCCATTAAACCGCGCAAACACCATGAACACCACTATTGGAACGTAATACACGACAAGACCAATAATCAAACAAGGCAGCACCCCGAACAAGGTCAAATTCCTGGAAAGTGCGTGGGAAGCGACCCCGATGATACTGACAGTGAGCTCCACGCGATGCCAATTCACGACCAAGATCCACACGACGACCCCGATCAACAAGAAGACGAAGACCATGACGAGAATCCGGTACGCGAGGGGGAACGCGTTGCTGCAAGACGCACCGAGGGTGCATGCGACGAACCAATAGACGTTGAGAAAAATGGGGATGGCGATGAACAAGGGAATCGCAGCGTAGACAATCTGTTTGGTGTAATGCTTGAGTAAGAGAAGCAGAGCCCAGCACAGGGGGATGCTGAGAACGAAGGTGATCACGAGGGTCCATATGAGACCCTTCACCAAGTGCGAGGAAGAATCGAGGGAAACCCACTTGGAAAGGGAGGAAGAAGTGGAAGAAGGTTTTAGGACGCAGGAGGAGGAGGTGGGGTCGTAGGAGTAAGAGGAAAGAGAGGGGTAGTTGGTGTTTCGATGGAAGACGGCGAAGATGCCGAAGGCGAAGGTGGAGATGATGAAGAGAAGGAAGAGGATGAGGAAAGGGAGGTCCTTGAAGGAGCGAGGACCTGAATTGTAAGTGATGTGAAGGTATTGCTGGTTTGACTCCGATTCTTCTTCCACTGCCGAAGATGTCGAAGAAGGGTACGAGGGTTTCGATAGAAAAGGTTGTGATGCCGAGGATTCGAATGGAGAATCGCCTTTATTGTTCGGATCCTCGCTGCCACCCATCATGATAATACACCCCAACACACACCCACACACACAGAGGAACAGAGTTTGAGCGTCTTACGTTGAAGGGTGGCTGGCTGAGGTGATGTTGTGTTTGGTTTGGACTCAATTCTCAGATGTTTGGTGGCACTGAGGACAGGGACACTCCCTTCAACTCATAGTTTCCATGTCTAGATTGTTAATTTGTTATGATCAATCCAAAAACACAATAAAATTATGTCTGAAGTGAAATTCTCCTCATCAATAATATATTCTAATGTTGATTTCGTTTTTTAATGTGGGAAAGGCTAATGGATCTGATGGGGCAAACAAAGATAATGCAGCAACAAGTTTTGAAATTTATAATTTTTAGTGTTATTACATATTAATCTAACACGATTTTAATCGGATTTTTAGCATACACAAAAATTAAAATAGCAAACTTTATAGTTTCTTTTCATTTCTTGCAAGTGGGTGGAATGAAAAGTTCCATGCCCTTAAAAAAATTATCAGTTCAGACATTACACAAAGTGTTTGTAGTAATTTGATTTTGAGGATATTCTCTTATACGTTTATTGAGATGCTTTATGTATTATAGTATTTTACTTGTTGTGACAGAATGTTGTTGTTTTTTTAATGGGGGAGAGGAGAGTTATTGGAAGAAGAGGATGCAGAGTGGACAGGCCAAGCCCAATGAAAAATGAGACAGCAAGGCAAAGATGGATCACGTGAAGCACATGGTTGATTATTGTGTTGTGTTATGCATTACGACAAAAGTGCCCTGAATTTCAGAGATACGACATCATCTGTTAAAAATCTTGAGCTGCAATCCACATGTTCTGAAACTCCATTTATGTTCAGCCTAAACAGCAGCTAAAATCTCACTTTTCTTTCACATGACTATTAAAAAATTGTTTTTTCATTAATTATGACCATTTCATTTTATTAAATAATAAATGTCTAAAATTCACATTTTAAAAAGTTTCCAACAAATCAAAAATAGTTTTGGCAAAAACATTATGAGTTTCAAATGACTATAAATTCTCCTCTCACATTCATACTCTAAACGACAACTCATCCCTTTTTTCTCAGCCAACCCAACTGCAACTCTTCTCTCTAAGTCAATCTGGAATTCTAAACCTTTATAGCTTTCTTAATCAACAACAAATTGTTTTGCTCTATGTTTTCTTTGTTTTATTTTATGTAATATTTTGTAAATGTATTGGAGTTTAATGTAATTGTTGGTCTTAAATCAAGTATATAATTTTTTTATCAGACAAAGTCTCTTTGTTTAGCTTACTACTCATATTTAACTTACTTAGTCTTCTTATGCTTTAATGTTGATATATGCTGAGAATATTTCATCAAAATATACTGATATCCAAAATATATGATGAAAATCAAAAGATACATGTGGCTCTTTCTTATGGTTGTTGTCTGATATCATCCCTTCCAATAATACAAATCATTTATTGGTTTGAATTGCATTGCTTTCAACTTCTAATAATGAACCAAATTCTATTTGATCTGATTCTGTAGAACGGCTTAATCTTCCACAAATTTAAACAGAGGCTTTAGACTTTAACTTGTGATTTACTGCTGCTAGTTTTCTGTCTCACCTTTTGTATATGCCAACAATAAAAACCATCCAATCAATGATGGGAAACTAGTTAACTACTTTCAATTCTTAAACTTTGATTAAAAATATGTCGGACAATTTATTGGATTTTATAATTTTTGTCAAGCTAAAATTATTTAATAAGTTAGGATATAAGTTTAAATTTTATGGAATTAAAAATGTTAAGTTTTGAATAACTTAAAAATCCTTTTAATAATTTGATTTTTTATAAATAAATAATAATCACAATTTTAATTTATTGTGATATTTAATATTTTAATAATATTTTGAGATTATACATAATATACTTATTATCTTCAAACTCAACTTTTATGCAAATTTAAGTTTATTCATTTATTTAGATGTAGATTTTTTTTATCATGATATATAGTATTGAATAAACTTACAAATTAAATTATACTTTTGAAAATATTTGCCCAAATTTTAAATACCCTACACTCAGCATTAGAATTTTACTATTTAAGTAGTTAAGTAAAATGCTATCAGCAGATTTCATTACCTCTATTACACCACAAAAAATAATAGCCTCTGACTGACAGCAACATGAATTTGCCATCTACTTAAATTAACCATCGTTAAAGCGACTTGTTCAAATAGAGAACTTATAATTGTATGTTACTTTTGTACATTTTCTTTTACAATGAAGGAGAGATAGAAGGGGAGAGAAAAGAATTGATGAAATCAAATCCGCTGTGAAAGTTATAAAAAGTATGTCAAAAACTATTATTTGAATAACATAATTCTTTCCCTTGTCTAATATAAAGTGTTAACTATAAATACACAAAAATGATCTTTAAAAAAAGAATAAACAGAAAAACATAAAACAGGCTAAAACAATATACCAAATACAGTATGTTGCTAAGATCATTACATGTAAAAGAAACTTTTCAGTATATTATTAACAATAAGAATCTACAATTCTCTTTTAAGTCAAGTTGGCATGTTTGGACTATATTTGGTAAACCATGGATTTAGACCTTCAATCAAGCCGAAAAAAAGGTTTTCCTAAACCATAATCCAAGCATGTGCTAGTAGTATTCGGTTACCAAAGGGAGGAAGTTCAACTTTCGTCATCCCAGCGGCTCTTGGGTATCTCCCCAGAGTCTGCTATCTCTATCTTCTTTCTGGGTTTTCCACTGTAGGTTCCGGCTCCCCCTTCAATTACATACACAAAATCCATGCCTTGAATAACCTTGCCAAATACAACATGTTCTCCATCCAACCTGCCATATAAATTGATATCATAACGTAACTAACAGGTATTAACTAGTGATGATGGCCAAATGAGTATATATTTTTCCTTTATAATACCAAATTCAAAGGCAGAGTGTATTTGTTGGGAGTCCTACATTAAGGAAAACGAACTACTTAATGCACAACTTAGACTTTAGGGCTCTCTAACCTAATGGACCATTTTAGGTTAGGCTTTGTTGTTGTGCTTAAATCCTAACAATTGGTGTTTTTGTTGAGTTGAACTACAGAAAAGGACTATAAGGTTCAAACCAAATATTTATGTATAAATGAAGTCCTCAATTAGAAAAGAGCTATCATCTGGTTAGTGTCGATAGTGTGAAAATTTTGACCTGACCACTAACTAACTTTTAATCTTAATAATCCCTGTAAGGTTGTGTGGTCTAGATTATTAGTTATTCTTGTTCTCCACAAATAAAAATTTTATTTATCGTTTGATGATACACACGTGTGTGCACACACCCTAAAAAGACTGCACTTAACCTATGAGAACTTAATTCAACTGCATCCGTTCCCCAGTCTATAAATTGTCCCAAACATGCACTATCAGGACAAAAATGACTTACCAACTGGCCTTCACCGTGGTAATGAAAAACTGTGAGCCATTGGAGTCAGGTCCTGAATTTGCCATAGACACGACACCTGAAATCGAGTATGAGTTCATATAAACAATTTAAACACATCTTAGAAATGACAGAAAAACATCAAGTTCTAAAATATTGATGGTAAAATGAAATGCTTGCAACCAAGCAAACTGTTACACACCAGCATGAGAATGTTTAATCTTGAAATTCTCGTCAGGAAAGGTGCCACCGTAAATAGATTCAGACCCTTTACCATCATGATGAAGAATGTCTCCACCCTGAATCACAAAACCAGATACTATCCGATGAAATGGTGTTCCTTTGTAGTGAAGCTTTACGCCATTTGCATTCTTGCCTTTCCGCCCTACACAACATGGAACACTACTAATCAGTGCAAGGACCAATCGGGATTAAATTAATAAACAAGATGAAGAAGAGACTACAGCTACCTGTACACAAAGCTCTAAAATTTTCTGCAGACAGAAGATTCAGTCATTAGAAATTTCACTGTTGTAAAGTATGTCTGAACATTACAATATGCAAATGGCGTATATATCCAACAACAAAATTTCATCAAGCACATTTAAGTTTGAAATTATAGAAATAACTGAGGTCTAGACACCCTGTACAAAAGTGTGAAAGAAAAATGAATATCCAAAAACATTACATTATCTACAGGCAAAATGAAAATTTACATTCTTTAAGCAATAGAGTTGCAGACAAGTGAACGTGAAATAAAAGGATAATGACATACCCACAGTTTTCGGTACAACTTTGCCATATAATCCAATCACTATCCTACCTGCAGAAGTTATTGCATACTGCAGGTCGTCAATATAAAATAAGAAAGGAATAATAGCATTTTTTTTATACTTATTGAGCATAAATTGCTGCTTCTGTTTTTATACATCCTCTTTGTGAGTCAAATTGATTAAAATGATTGCAATGTGTAAAATTTCTAAAAATATTGCTAGACAACCTAAACGCTGATCATCCATATCAATGTCCAAGAATACTCTGTGTGTAATTTCAGGCACCTGTTCTGTTTTCTCCTCAACAACCTACATCAGAAAAGGGAAAAGTTTATCAGTTAAGATGGAAATCATAAGTGAGACAAATTTACAGATGGAAATCATAAAACTTATTTAGACAAATTAATAGACTGCTAATCCACTACTGTATTGTAAATCTAAATCATCGTCTTGAATAAAATGAGTGTTTTTAAGATTATTCCCATTGATATATGAGTCATAGTTAATGTTTATAGATATTTAGTGTTAATAAATCTCAACTTTAACCAACGAAAATCACTTCACTTATATTCACAATGTGACTCGTGATACAACTTTAACCAACGAACCTATACCAAATAGAGAGCTACCGCGACAACTAGAGAAGCAAGTTCCAATTCTAAAGATACAAACCTAAAACGCAAATTCATTCAAATATAAATAAGGGTAACACACCAAAAGTAGGAAATGCTCATAATAAACTGGGAAAGAGAAAGTTTGTTATGTCCCATTCTTGATGCAATTGCGCAGATAAACTCCATTTTGCTCATGAAGCTACTTAATTTTTTCTGCTAGTCTGCGGATGGAAGTTGAAATACTTCTTTACCTAGGTTAATACTCCTAGTACGGCATACACTACCCACCCAAAAAGGACCTTAAGCAACTTGCTTGAATAAATGAAGAAGGAACGGATCATAATGCATCAGCATGCCACACAGCTAAAGCACAACCCACAGAATCGAGAGAGTTTCATCAGCAATCAAATTGTATAGAAGGAAGCAACAATAATAAGAATAATTACAATGATAAAATCTAAAATGCATCCAAAAGCAATACCATTCGATAACATTACAGAGTTCAGTTTAAGAGCCACACTCCCTCAGTGAGGCATTACAAAGATAAGGTAAACAAAATTAAAAAGACAAAAACGCGCATTTTAATTTCATTCTATCAGAAAAAGAAAGTAAAGATGGAAGTATAGATACAAACAACGTGCCAAACCATTGGGATGGAACGTTCAGATAAGTGGAAACAAACTCAAAACGAAAGAAGTACCAAACCCCATCATACTCAAACTAATACCAGCATTATGCCTGAAACCCCGCCCATTTCCCCAAATCAGATCCACAATAACAACACCGTACGGGTAAAGATTTAAAGGACGCACCAGTTTTGGAGTAGTAGAACCATAAGTAGCAGTAGAACCAGAAAATGTGAAAATGAGGAAAATTGAGAGAAGAAGTAAGAGAAGGAGGAGCCGTGGGTGAACTAGAAACGCGATTGCTCTACGCATTGCTTCACTACCCTCTTTGCTCACTTATGCCCAATCAAAGGAAAATCGAAACTTTTTTATCCTTCATGGCAGATAGCATACTGGGTTTGTCTCAGACCTAAAAGGGTATACAAAAAGTTGAAAGAAGTAGCTGAAGCTGAAGAAGGTTCAAGCTCGCAACAGAAGGCGGTGCGCAACCGGAACCACAGAAAAAAAAAAAAAAATGTTTATAAATTATTTAATTTGAAAAATGGGAACAATGAGGTACCGTTTATTGGAAAAAGCCTCAGAGTCCACACACTGACGCAGCGTGTAAGAATTTTATTCCCAAAATAGTGTTTGAAAGAATTTCTGAACTTCATGGGAGAAAAAATGGTAGCAACTTTTTTATTAAGATAACACAACAGTTTACAGAATTTAAAATTTAATCTATTTATAAAAAGAATCTGTGACCAGTTTTAATTCAAAACTCTTTGAATTCCTAACGAGACTGGTACTTCGAAACTATAATTTTATTTTCTAAAAAGAATTTCTCATTTAATAAAAAATAACCTAATTAAATTTCTAACATTAATTCAATAAGATTCTTTTAATTCGACACAAACTACGATGATATCTTCTTTTATTGTGGAAGATATCATTTTTTTCTTCTTCATCATTCTTATAGATTTGACATTGTTTTGATTTCTTAATCACCCACTGATTCTATTTACAACATGTGAATTTGTTCATATTTCTTGCATTGTTTGTCACAAGATTGAGTTTATTAATGGATCGATCATTCTATCTTTCCTCCTTAGATTCACAATAATGATATTGTCATTTCTTGGATTTTCAAATCCATTTCAAATTAGCTTTTGAAAATTCACCCAAAAATTTGATAGCAACACAACTCTTAAACACTTCCTAGCTAGTAGTGATGTAGAAACTTACACTCATTTAATTGTGGAATGTTGGTCTCCCCAAAAATATCAATATTCAAAGGCTATCCAAAAATATCAAAGGTTACTTTTTTACTTACCCATCCCACTTGCTTTTCTTTCTCTATGGGCCACTGAATTTAGACACCCACTTGTACAAAGAACTTGCAAAGCACATTATTGATTTAAATATAATTAACTCACCACTAAGAGAGCACAATGGAGAAGATGAAGATTAGGGTTTTGAAAATGGAGGAAAAAGGGTAAATTTGGAAGCCAATTGGATGAAGGGATATAGGGGTTATAATTTCTATTGTCTTCTCTTTGCGCACAGAATGAGTTAAATATAAAACATAAATATCCATTAATTATTTTCCAAATTGATATGAAAGACAAAATACTAGTGTTGTTTCAGTAAAACTGAATATTTTTAAAAAAATTATGTTCTTGTATTTTTCTTATTAATGTTGAGAGTTCTTTTGTCTTCTTCTTAAATAATATATGTTTAAAAATAATCTAAAAAGTTTTCAAATAATTTATTATTTATATTTAAATAATTCTTAATTTAAGTGAATTTAAAAATAAATAAATAAATGAACTGACATTGTTCTTATCTTAAAATGGAGTGTGATTGTTGATAAGAAAAAACGGTAATTTATGATCTGTGAATGATTTTATAGGCGCAACATCTTATCGTATTAGTTATCGAATCTAGAAAAATAAAATGCATAATTATGTTGTGGGCCCAGAATTAGACAGCCTTAATCACGTGGTACACAAACAGAC
This sequence comes from Macrotyloma uniflorum, assembly GCA_016859785.1. NCBI lineage: Eukaryota > Viridiplantae > Streptophyta > Magnoliopsida > Fabales > Fabaceae > Macrotyloma > Macrotyloma uniflorum. The sequence continues at coordinate 1,361,916 of BDMB01000031.1, forward strand.
ATAACATGTGCTGTCTTTCACACCTCTGCCGTACGAAATACAGCTGTTCTTGTTTTTTTCCTCTTTTTTTTTTTCTTTTTGTTTTTTTCCTTTCTTATATATTTATGTCGACTAAATTACAAACCCATCATTTTCTTTGCATCACATATTCTAGCAAAAGTGCCGGATCTAATTTTTTTTTCTATGATATTTTATAAACCTATGTTTTTATAAAATACATAAAACTTAATTTCTTATATTTTTTATTTCTTACATATTCACATTCATTTTAAAAAATTATTTTCTCTAAACCACACCTTTTCTTTTAGGTGGATTCAAAATTATTTATATTTTAAATAAAAAGTACGATGTGGGACAATTGCTCCCATGCTAATAATGTGTATCCATCACAGCATAGGTTCCTACTCAATTAAATCTTCCTTTTTTTTATCAAAGAAATGTTAAATATATATTATTTTATAAAAATGAAAATGAATAATAAAAAGTAATAAAACAATGTTTTATAAAATAGTAGAAATAAATATCTACTCTTTCAAAAACTAAACAATCAAATCAGATGGTGATTTGATTTACGGATTGAATAATTATTATCTTGTTTTAAAATGAACAAACAGCAAAAAGAATCGAATCCCGATAGAAGTTTTAGATTCGTTTTTATTAAATAAAAAACAAAAGATTGGTAAATAACATGTATTCTTAATCTGAGTTATATATATATAGATAGATATTTACGTTGATTATGAGTTTATTTAACCTTATTTTGAAATAAAATTAAAAAGGTAAAAAATAAAAAAAATTAGATGCCGTAATTGGAAGTGAAATTGAGAAATATATTGAAAGGATTTTTGTGTTAAATGCGTGTTTGGGAAACACACGCGTTTTATAAAACGCGAATATAAAACTTTGACTTTGAAATCGAAACATTAATTTATTTATTTTTAGTTTTGTTAGAAAACTTATTTTAATATATTAAAAAGTAAAAGTAAAAACTAAATACTTCTAAAATAATTATTGTCTTATTTATTTTATTTTATTTATTCTCTAATTTTGAATAATCCAATCTCATTTAAAAGATAAATAAAATTAAACCAAAAATTAAAATTGTTCCGTTATTGTCTTATTTATTTTATTTTATTTATTCTCTAATTTTGAATAATCCAATCTCATTTAAAAGATAAATAAAATTAAACCAAAAATTAAAATTGTTCCGTTGCCGGGATTCGAACCCGGGTCTCTCGGGTGAGAGCCGAGTATCCTAACCAACTAGACTACAACGGATTTCTTGGAATTTTATAATCACAAAAATAAATTCAAAAACAATTTTCAAAACCAGTCACTTTCATTTTTATTATCCCTTAGTCTAGTGTAATGATAATCAAAATGTGTTTATTTATTTGAAATTATGAAGTTCTGCAGAAATAAACGTTACTTTTATCTTTTTCCTAAGGTCATTCAATGTTCTATAGTTTTTTTAATTTAAATATATCTCATCCAACAACTTTAGATCCAAAATCATGTTGAAAATGTTATACGTTAAAAAAACCATTATTCAACGCTTCCACGAGCCTGTCTTTATAACATAACATATTAGGAAACTCGTAACATTATTTTATAAGTGTGACAAAGATTCGTATATATAAAGAGGAAGCAAAGCCGCAAAGAAATTGTTGCTTGCACTTCTGTCAAAAAAAAAATAGAGATTGTTGCTTGCACTCAGAAAAATATGAAAATTTATTCAAGTGTTCTTGTCCCTATTGAAGGGTAACTTCATTGCTAATTAAACATTTTTTTTTTCTAAATAATATGTATTTTTAATGGTTAAACTTAAACATGTTTGATGAAATTATATTACCAAGTATATTAATCTAATCTAATCTCATATTCAAAAAACTGTACTATATTGATGCTTTTCCCTGAAGCTTCACTGGTCCACTTGCCATTTTTGTGAAGAAATAAGATATGTGAGGCTGAACAAGTCGACTTCATAAATAAATGTGAAGTTGCACGTCAACTTGTATCGTTTAGGAATTAAATTCTCATAGAGAAGAAAAGAAACATTGATAGTATTAATCCAACAACCTCAGCAACAATGTCCATTGGTTGTGGATCACATTATCTTTATCATTACACATGCATACCTACATAATTCAACAAATATGAAACCGCTTCCGATATAACTTTTTCTGTCTCCAATTATTTTCTTCCGTGATGGAGCTAAAGAGATGCAATAATGAAAACCTGAAATTCCAAAATAAGAGGGAACATACGTGGGAAGAAAGAACAACTCATTCTCGTCTTTTCTCCACCAAATCATCTCAATTTGAATACTCATTGACCTGTGTACTGCATGTATCAGTAGCAGATCCTGTCAAACTTAATGGAAATGGTGTGAATACCAGTTCCATACATGTACAGTACATTCCAACATACGTTAAAAAATAGTATATATATATACGTATATATACTTGCATGGTAGATTGGATCATACGTATATATACTTGCATGGTAGATTGGATCACCAGTTACCTTGGACCTACACTCTCTTCTACGGTCCTACCTTTCACATGTGGTTCTTGGAGTGTCCTCTAGGTCGAATATACATGATTTAAGATTAGGGTTTCAAATATATATTTTGTCAAGAATCAAATATAACCAGCACGATGAACCTAGTCAAAGAGGATTAGATCATTTGTATAAATTCTTAGGTTTAAAGTTTAAAGTTTAACCATTACTGTCCCACACAAATGCTATAATAGAGTAAAAGTTTTATTTTAATGCAACTCACATGCTGCTCTCTTATTCAATGTTTTCTTGCAGATTGGACAGTTACGTACCACGGAATTTTTTAATCATATGTCTGATTCAAGAGATCAAGTTGTGAGCTGATACTGAATATTTAATATTTGCCTATGTTATTAGAGGATAATGAGGTTGCTTTCAGAGGTTGTAAGCTTTAAAGACAATCAATCTCTTATTTAGAATAAAAATATCGAACAAATAATTGTTAAACTCGTTGAATACCTGAAAAGTATCTCTGTTATGATTTCTGAAAATATGATATAATATATAATTTTAGTCATTTTAACAAGTTGTATTCTCATAACGTATGAGTAAAGAAAGAATGGATTTTAATATACTTTTAAGGTAATTTCATTGTCTTGTTTTGCAGATTTCAATTTTAAGTTGATTTATTTATTTATTCAATCTTTGTTATTATGTTACGACGTTCATAGTGATGAACAAAAATAAGTTTAATAAAAACACACGTTAATATCGATTCGTGTTCAACATCATGTTGAAGACAGAAAGCAACTTATCTATTTAAAATAAACCCAAATAAAGCATGTTTATCTTTTTGTGAAGATGAGTGGGAATTGAAAATAAGAGTGCAGAATGCAATCAATTAAAACATGGAAGGAAGGAAAATATAATTTTATTTATTTTATTTAAAGTAGATTTGACTTTAATTTATTTTTTATACATTTGGGGTCTCAATATTTTCATTTTAAAAAATAGAATGTCTTTTACTTTAAAATCATTGAGTTTGTTTTATTTTGAGATGCTTTTTAAAAAGTAAAAAATAGTTATCTCATAAAGTAAATTCAAAACCTATCATAAACGTATTTCTTTTAATTATCAAACACTTTTTAATTGAACACTAGCTTCATTCAATAAGATTAAATAATATTTGTTAGTTGTTTTTGTAATTAAATAATTAAAAACTGAAAAACAGTTTTTCTTTAATAATATAACCATGTTTTATCGGTAACATAACATTGTCATGTCATGTCTGATTTGGAATGTTTTGTTTCTTGCTTGAACTGGAGATAGAAGAGGGGAAAGGTGTTAACTTTTCATCATTTTTGCTTTCAAATCGGTGATGGATGAGGCAAACAAAACTGATGTTCATGAATTCTGAGTTTGAAAATATCAACAACAATCCAATGCATGATCAAGTGGACAAGGCCAGGGTTGGTCCCACAAAACGTCTGCAAGAAAAGATATGAATAAAAAATGGGTACGAAAACGACCGCGAGGTGTACAGTTTCTCTTTTTTTTTTTAATTCACACGTTTCATTCCTAGAAAATATTAATAAATTAATAAAATACAAAAGAAACCTCTACAGTTCCGGTCCAATTGCCGCTACAGTGATTACACTCATCTTCAACGTTAAGGCAAAGGGCAGAGAAATGGGGACACTGCTATAAATACATCACCAAACCTCTTCAATATCTCCATGTCCAAATAATTTTAGCTTCAAGTTGTTTAAATTTCGACTGTGATTAATTTCATGGGCACCGCCACAACCTTTTCGGCTGGGACCGTTTCAACCACCAGTAAATGGCTGGGCTTCGTGGCCGCCGTCTGGATTCAGTGCATCTCCGGCAACAACTACACCTTCTCCAATTACTCCGACGCGCTCAAATCCCTCATGCATCTCACGCAGGTGCAACTCAACAACCTCTCGGTGGCTAAAGACGTCGGAAAAGCCTTTGGGCTTCTGGCGGGCCTGGCCTCCGACCGCTTCCCCACATGGGCCATTCTTTTAATAGGCTCGGTGGAAGGCCTGATAGGGTACGGAGTCCAATGGCTGGTTGTTAGCCAGAGAATCCAGCCCCTTCCGTATTGGCAGGTATAGAAATTTTCAGATTTGTGTTCGTAGTTTTGAGAAGAAAAAAAATTAAAAGTCCTCTCTGATTTACTAATTTGTTCATCGAATCTGTTAAAACGACGCAGATGTGCGTGTTTCTGTGCATGGGAGGGAACAGCACGACGTGGATGAACACTGCAGTTTTGGTAACTTCCATACGCAACTTTCGGACAAACAGAGGACCCGTTTCGGGGATTCTGAAAGGCTTTGTAGGGTTGAGCACTGCGATATTCACTACACTCTGTTCTGCGCTCTTCGCCGACGACCCTGGCTCCTTCCTCATCATGCTCTCTGTGGTTCCATTTGTGGTTTGTCTCACCGGTATTTTCTTCCTCCGCGAGCTTCCTCCCGCTGTTGCCGCTTCCGGAGACACCGAAGAGGTCAAGTACTTCGGCGTCTTCAACGTCGTTGCCGTCTTCGTCGCGATTTTTCTCTTGGTCTACGGTTTCGTCCCCAGCCCTAGCGGGTTGGTGTCGCAAGTGTTCGTCGCCGTTTTGCTCGTTATGCTTGTTTCGCCGGTGGGGATTCCGGTGTATGCGTACTTCAGGGGAAGGTTCGGAGCGGGGAATGATGTGGAGGGGCAGAGGGTGAATGAACCGTTGCTTCGGGAGAAGGAAACCGATATCGTTGCAGTGGCGGCTGTGGAAGAGGAGGTGGTGGTGGTGGAGAAGAGGGCGCCTGTGGTGGGTGAAGAGCACACGATATCGGAGGTCCTGAAGAGTGTGGATTTTTGGATCTTGTTCGTGTCGTTTCTTTGCGGGGTTGGAACGGGTTTGGCTGTGATGAACAATACGGGTCAGATCGGGTTGGCTCTCGGGTACCCAGATGTCTCACTCTTTGTATCTTTGACCAGTATTTTCGGGTTCTTTGGCCGGATCATATCGGGTACCGTTTCCGAGTTCACCATCAAGTAAGATTTATTATTCCACTTCAATCAAATCATCTTACATTTTTTTTATACATATATTCTTATTATAAACCCTAAACAAGAGAATTGGCTTTTATATCCCAATTTGCAATGTTAAATATTCAAAATTTAAAATAAAAAATGATGGTTGAATTTATTATACTTAGAATTGAAAGTAACATGAAACAAATGAAGTTGAATGAAGAAAAATTATTGGAATATATTAGTGGCAATCAAATACATATGATGTTTTGATTCATTTGTATAGTATGCTTTTTTTTTTTTACTTAATGGATTGTTCAAACATCATTGATGATTCATATTCTCATCTGTTTTAATGTACACTTTTCTTTTCAATAGAAAATGAATGGATTTGTTTGACTACTTCTTTCGTATTAAAACAATAATATTTTATTTTAAATTTATTATAATGAGTGGTAAAAATTATTTAATTTATAAAAAGTTTGGTTAAAAATATCATTTAACTTTTCAGTTATTCACATCTTATTATTTATGCAATTAGTACATGCTTTTAATTATACATAGAGATATTATTGAAAAATAGTTTTGAAAAACTAATAAGTCTATTATTTTAAATAAAAAAATATAAAGTTAGAAAAATATATTGTTTTATAAAAGAAGTAGTATTTTTTTTTATATTTCATAAAAGTGCAAAACATAATTATCAAAATAAAATATAAAAAAAAAATATTTTTTAAGGTAAGTTACCTATTTTTAATATTTCATTAACTATTTTTTTTTACTAGTGTGAGTTAGATTTCGAGCATTATTAATCTATTATAGGAAGTTAGAATACAATTTTATTTCATAGACATGACTTCCTGCAAGTATTGTCGATTATGGTGAGGATCAATTTGTCATGATTTGCTACGTGTCTTTTAAGTGTAAATGTCTATCTTAGGGTTCGTATTTGCAATGAAGCTACATGTCTTCTGAATGTAAATGTCTATTTTTAGGGTTCGTATTTGTATTTATAATGTTTATAATGAAGAAAACTAGTTGGTTATATGGAAACATATTAAATTGACTTTGTTAGTGATTATTATTGTTGGTTGATGGAGTTTGAACTGTATATATTAATTTCTAATTTCAAATTTTCTTTACAGAAAAGCAGCGACACCTAGACCTCTTTGGAATGCAGCATCTCAGCTTCTAATGGCGGTAGGTTACATACTCTTGGCGATGGCTATTCCAGGTTCTCTATACATTGGGTCTATTTTAGTTGGAATATGTTATGGAGTGCGGCTTGCAATTACAGTCCCAACAGCCTCAGAGTTATTTGGACTGAAATATTATGGTCTCATCTACAATATTCTTATCCTTAATCTTCCCTTGGGCTCTTTCCTTTTCTCCGGATTGCTTGCTGGCATACTCTATGATATGGAGGCAACCACAACAGAGGGAGGAGGCAACACCTGTGTAGGAGGTCATTGTTACAGACTAGTCTTTATAATCATGACTGGAGCATGTCTTGTCGGTTTCTTCTTAGACATTCTATTGTCAATCAGAACCAAAAATATTTACACAAAAATTTCCATTAGCAAGAAACCCAAGAAATCCTTAGCATCATCAAGTGCTCGGTGATTCATAATGGGGCAATTTAAATGATATTTCTGGGATTGATGAACTGTATGCTCAAATGATATCTCAATATCCTATAAGTGTCAGAGAGTTAATTAACTCATTTATTTTCAATAAAGGAGGCTCATTTATTTTTTATTCCACAGTTTTATTTTATTTTTCATTTCGACCTCGGTGGTGTGTATTGTCATTTCCATTATAATGTGTTTGGAAGGATTAGCAAGAATTATTTTGTACCATATGAAGAGAGGTGTATTTTGTATGGATGGTGATGGTTGTCTTGGTAGATTAAAATAGTATGATGTTTGTATCGATTGTGATGTTTTGTTTTATCGTATTCATTAAATCATTGTTATTTGGTTATTAATAGTCACTAAGTCTCTAGAATAACTGTCTTAAGGTTGCAATCTTTGGGATTGAATGATGTGTTATATGTTTACATTGTATTCTAGAGTTTGTTTGTTGTTTACAAATAACAGTTTGTCTTATGAAAACTTTAACTATGACTTACTTTTTTTTGTTCTATAAATTATGTGATGGGAAGAAATACACAATTACTTCACTTAGTTTTGATGTATAAAATGTTGTATTGAGTTAAACCGTAAGCAATCATTAATTGTTTTGATGATGTAACAATGTCTACCCCCACTCTTCTTTGAAATCTATTTACAATTATTGAAAGAGATTTCATTCCAAAATTATCATCATCTTCCTCTGACTTCTTGCTTTCTACCTGAAACAAATAAAACCAAAAAAATACCTTACAATAAATCTGAGACATGGATAAGCCAAGTGCAACCCATGCCAAGACTATTCCACTCACTTGAAGATATCAACGGGTCAAATAAAATAAATTGTTACCCATCCATCTAAACAGCAAGAAAGAGAGAAAAATTAAATTTATCCACACAAACTCACGTATACACTTATTCAGTCACCGTTGAATTCACACTAATTCATAATAAAAGTTGTTACTAATACCAAGGTTCATTTCACGACCTTTTTTACGGGCAAGGAATAATAAAACAATAAAAAAACTATCATATTTGTTTAGTACCTCATCGCCATTATCTTGAAGTTTCTTTTTGCTTTCTTGGTACTCTAACACCACACTCCTAATTCAAATTTCTTAAATCAAGAATTAAAATATTTAAAAAGGTAGAAACTAAAATAGTAATTTAGTCTTATTTATACTTAAACTCATATCATTTTACATATAAAAAAAGACTTAATGTATATATCTCTTCCTTTCATAGTTATTGGACACATAACATTTTCATTTGTAAAGAGGGTCAAAGTAAGAATTCAAACATTCACAAAATAAAGAGCGTAGGAGTTTAAAAATATTATTTATATTTAGTTAATAGCATTAAAATTTGATATTAAAACCAGATAATGTTAATTATTATTTTCTTTTTGTAAAAACATTGTTCCGTTGCCGGGACTTGAACCCGGGTCTCTCGGGTGAGAGCCGAGTATCCTAACCAACTAGACTACAACGGATTTCTTGCTTTAAAGTGATTAAGTAAATTAATTATATCTTTCATACTCCTTCGCTTAACGATAAAAAAATATAAAAGAAAAGTTCCGTTGCCGGGACTTGAACCCGGGTCTTTCGGGTGAGAGCCGAATATCCTGACCAACTAGACTACAACGGATCTGATGTCAACAAGGAACACAATAATGTATATATAAGTGATTTTTACTCTTCATATGTTGCTCATTTTTGACATGCTGGTAATAATTGATCGTAAATCATAATAAACATTGAATGAAGGTAGCAATGCTACTTCTGAATAAAAACAAAGCAATAAATAAAAAAGAATGAAGGCAAAAAAATGTAAATTAAATTCAGAAATGAATGTAGAGAAAAGCCTTGGTTTTTTGGTAGCAACAAATAATTCTCCTTTTTTCTGTAAGCCTGTAATCTTTTGTTTCTCTGTGTGTGTTTTTTACTTTGTGGAGGACCCACATACTACTTTGCATATCTATCTATCTACCTTCCAATTACACATCAACAATTTCAACCACATTGTCAAAGGTTTCAAAATCTGGTTTAAAGTAAATAGCATTATCAAAAAAATTTTAACTCAAGACTTAGCAGCCATAATTTTAGCAGAAAAAAGGCTTAAAAAACTATGCAGACACCATGAACACGAGTAGCTCGATGGAGCAGAAAGGACAAATACGAACCCCAACTTCCCAACTCAACATCATGAAGCGGTGATCAAATAACACAAAAACTTAAATTATTCTTGAAGCCACTATATGTTCGAAATTATCTTTGTGGTAGGTCCCCTAAACGGCAGCATTTGGACCATATGATCCATCTTTTTGAAAAATGCTGAAGAAAAGGTTCATTAGATTAGTTGCAAGACCAATTAAAGGCATGCCAATTAACCCACTTTCCATAAAATATGATCTTCTTGTTGAATATTATTCTCGTTCTTGATGACAATTAGATTTAAAAATACGAATCCACATTTCAAATGCAGCATTTTAATAATGGAAGCTGGTGTTCTGCTATATTCCATGCCTCAATTAACCTTATCGTTTTTCCTTTACTTTGGCCACTAGCCAAAACTCACAAAATGTGTATATCAGAAATCCATCACCCCCAGCAGACAAAAACAAAAAAACAAAAGCCAAACAAATTACTTGTAACAGCCGCAAAGTTAGAAACACCTTCTCTTCTGTTATGTCGTCGGTGAGAAACCCAATTGAAATCCATAGTCCACAGCACAGAGATATTTATATTATTATTATTGTTATCATACATGTGAAACCAACAAAGCAAGCTCAAAATTGCAGAAATGTGTTAGCTTTTTAAAGCAGAACAATGATAGAACCTCAAAAAAGCTTGGATGGGGAGAGATAAATGCTGCCGAGATTAATTAACAATATAAAAACCAGCACTTTAATGAATGAAACACGGAATATTTTTTTTGGCGAATCTTTTGGCTGGTGGTTTACAATCAGGGAGAATCTGCCAGCTTTACTGGCAAAGCCAAAATTCTTGAACCCACCACGAAAAACCCGAAAATCTAAGACCCATTTACATTTAACAAACAAAACAAAAGCCACAATGCTGGTTCAGCTAAAGCAAGGTGAAAATAAGCAAAAAACATGCTGAGTACACAAACGCCATGGAGACTGTTCTTCTCGGAGAGGAGTCTCCCATTGCCAATCCTGCTAAATATGACCCATCTGCAAGCATAGTTTCTCCTCCGGATCCTGAACTTGACCCGGAATCCGTAACGGAGTTGTACACCACGCCGTTCTCGGCACCCGTGTACACCACTGCTCCTCCTTCGGATCCTATCCCTGTTCCTGTTCCTGTTCCTGTGCCGGTTCCTGTCATTGTCCCTGACCCTTGTGCTGATGTTGAGGGCATGGGGTTGGTGGTGGTATCTCGTGAAGATTTCTGACTGCAAAAATCAAATCATTTACACATTCAGATAATCATCAATTTCTCAAACAAAATTTAAGCACTTGCTCGTTGATTCATGTTCTATGATATTTTAGGAGTGAATGCAACATCAATGTGCGCATAAATGTTATTGCATAGCATTAGGTAATAGCAGTAGCATCAAGCACCAACCATCATCAAGACTCACTTAACCATCTACTATATATTAATAACATGAGCATTAAAAAGTTCTCCTTTGGCCGTATGAAAAACCCACCTAACGCACTGACACTGGAAAGAGTAAAATCTTGCTACTATTAAAAGAAAGTGCTACAGAGAAAATGAAAGATACCCAATAACTTAAGAATATCAAATAAATTTAATCTTATCCCCTACAAAAGAAGTACTGTAAGAATATCACAGAAGAATTTAGAATTATACAACAAAAATTCTCACTCAGAATAAAATAAGAAGAGTGCTAATATATTACATGATGTTCATCTGACATTAAACTACAATAAAATTTATTCCTACTTATAAAGGACTAAAATGTCGTACATTTAACTATATACAATTTGACATTCATTCACACTAGACTAACTTAAGAGTTAACTGATAATATAATATTTACTCTTTCTCAAAATAAGTTAACAAGAATATGAATTAATTTATCTGCATAAAAGTAATCTGTAACCTCCTAGTAACAGGTCGCAGTTTCAGAGATGCGATCATAAGTGCAGGAATAAAAGACAAATCAAACCATTCTTAATTAGTAAAATACAGCACTGCATTAAGTAAAAAGTTAGGTAGCAAATAGAACTCAAGTGAGTAAAACATGGGACAGAAACAGAGGTGAGCAATGAATGAATCAAAGAGATAAACTATGAAATGTAGAAGTAATAAACAACAAAATAGAGAGAGAGAATAATAGGGTAGAATGTTAACCTTGGAGAGGATGGACAGAAGGTAACGGTATAATCAGCACCGGTACACGTAAACGTACTCGTAGCGTCGTCGTATGCGTAGCTATACGATCTGGGACAAGCAGCCTTGAACATCTCCGAGTAAATGGAAGGCCTACAGGTGGCGGGTGAGCCATACGCGCCGCTGCAGCAGTACTCGGGGCTACCAAAAGCCTCACACGCGCTCTTGCACGCGCTTCCCTCCGAGGCTCTCAGCTCCGCCGGGCATTGCTGGTTCAGATCCGACGTGCAGCCCGTGGAGGCGCAGAGACCCGACCCGCCAGTGCCCTCCACGATCATGGGAAGGTTGTAGCCGTCGACGAGGCTGACGTCGTAGAAGTCTTGGCCTCCGGTGCCCAGCGTAAACTCGGCGAGGGTAGCCGGCGGGGCGGCTCCTGCGCCGTTGCATTCGACTTGGCCGGAGCCGCAGTCGCCTGTGAGGCAGGAACCGGAGCCGGATCCGTCGAAGGTGCAACCGGTTCTGGCCCAGAAACGACCGGACCAGCCGGTGGGGGCTTGGAAGGCCCGAGAAGAGTCCTTGGGAAGCTCAAAGCCGGTGCTTTGGAGTGGTGGGCTGCCGGCATTTGCAAGAATGCCAGGCCACACTGTGTAATCGCATCGATTAACGAATGTGAAGGAGGCAGCCATGACCCCTGAAGAACATCAACAAGAAGAAGAAGCCAGAGTTAGTAAAGAAAGCATTTTTAATTTAGTTTAGAAAGAAAAACATAGCAGGATGATATAAAGAAGGTGTTTTACCAAAGGGAGTGAAGAGTAGAAGAGCAATGAGAGTGAGATATGACGATGGTATGAGATCCATAAGTTGGAGTTGGTTTTGTTCTTGCTTGGCTATGGATTTTGTGTTGCTGTGATGGAAGTTTGGTAGCAGAATGCAGGGGTGACGATGACCCCTCTGCGGTGGTGTTGATGAGTGAGTAGCAGAAGACAGACAGTGTTTGTTTGGATTGGATTATGAGTGGAGTGGAGTGTTGTGTTGTTTGAGGCAGAAAACGACGAGAGTGAGTGAGTGAGGGAGGGAGAGAGTGTGAAAAACACAGCCTTTTAGGAAGTGCGTAAAAAAATAATAATTTCATCCCTAATCACGCTCAATTATCAACCACCACCCTCTAAATTCTATTCAACCATAATTAATACACAGGTTTATCTGCATTCATTTATTCATGTCTCTGTAACAATCACTATATCTATTTATTCATTCTCTTCATCTACTTCTTTTTAATGTTTTTTTATGTTTATATTAAATTTTATATATACTAAACATGGTTTCTCTAAAAAATTGTTTTTTTAGAGAATAGATTGAATAGATTTCATCAAAATGTAGTTGAATAGATTGAATTTATATTTATTTAATTGAATAAAATTGATTTAAACTTTTCATAACTATTTTATGATTTAAAATGAGACAAATTTTAAATCATAACAAAATATATTCACTTTAAAATATCTGAATCAATATCTTACAAAAATATCTTAATCTAAATCGTTAAAAAAAATGTTTCAATCAAATTCATGAAAACATGTCTCAGTCAAGATTAAACTGTTGATTTCTCTTTCAAAATTGATTAAAATTAATCTGTCAATACAAGCTAGAATATGTTTGATGAATTGAATATCACAAAATTAATCTGGCTGATATTTTTTGAAATATATTTTCATGAAGATTAATAGAAAGATGTATTGAATATCACAAAATTGATAATACCCTAATCAACACCACTTAAAAGATGTATTGAATATCACAAAAAAATTGACCAATTTAAATCAATGTGAAATTGTTAAATATGAGTTTAATACTTTTTTTCGTTCAAAATTAAACAAATGATATAAAAAAAACCATGATCTTTAAACAAGGTAATTTTCTTAAACTTTTAGAAATTAGAACATTTTAGTGTATGGCAGTTAATATTTTAGTCACGACCATTAATTAAATATTTAATCATAATATAAAGTTGATTTCAAAGAAATCTAGGAAAAAGAAAATACAAAGCATCTTTTCTACGAGTTGCTTTTTCTGATATTTCGTTTTTTTAACCATGTTCCCTTCTATCTTATTTTTTGTCAAAAAATTTGCATTATTCTTATAGGAGTGCTTGGGAAATTATTGTTGTCGGAAACATGTAAAAACTGATTGCTAATTAATTTTGAAACATTAAAATTGCAACATGTGATTTGTGAATGAGAAAAAATTAAGGTGATAAAAAAAAAACATGATTTAACGTTTGTTGTTGATGATGATGGGTGGTAGCTACAGTGTTTAGCAGAGTGGGAGTAGCAATTATATGAAAAGCATTGGATTCCATTCTCCTCTCTCTTCTTTTTATGCCACACTCTGTAAACTGCAAATGTTGACTTTCAAACCTTCTTACAAACCCAAAATAAAAGCTGCCAAAATCAATTACCACAAACAATTCAACTTCGTTACTTCGATTTATTATTATTTTAAAGTTTATTTCTTTTTTAGTTATGTTAATTTATAAAAATAATAAGAAAAGATAATATATTAATAATAAATGCATTATAAATATAATTCTATAAATATGACTTAGTTATCAACTTCTTAGCAATTTCACAAATATGTCCCAACATCAATAATAATCAATTTCTAGATGAATCCGGTCTTCAATCGTTTCCCTCTCAAAATATATGGACCATTCTAATCAATTTGTTGGCAAACCCTAATTTCAGCTACTTTTTTATTTTTACTTTAATTATGGTTAGTATCTCACATAATCTTAATTATAAAAAAACTAGTTCTCATATTAAAAACTCTTTTAAATTAATAATTAGATCATTCTATCATCAAAATTTCACATAATTACACAACTGATTCAATAGGAGAATGCATGTTGGATTTGTGAGTTATATTTCCATTAACAGAAACATAAAAAGAAACTGCAACACATGATTTTCAATGGCCATTTTAAGCATCCTTTCCCAGACAAAGCATAATGTATTTATGGCCCATTTGACCAGAATGAAAAATAAGCAGAATAATCATAGAAAATAAAAAGTTATGTGATGGGTATTAGTTTTCATGTTCAAGATTTCAAAAGAGTCCCCACTTTCTTCTCAATTTTATGTTATGCAAAGTTAACTTTCTTTCCAGAAAATCTTTGTGTCGGATCCACAACATGAAATAAGCAGCATTAGTTTTCTGTAGATAAATTCAATCCAAACATGTTAAGTGTGTAAATTGCACATTAGTTGATGGGGACACAGTTTTGAAATATTAAAAGAGTTATTAAAGTTTCGTGATTTATGGGAAATTTCAAATCATTGCTCATACTCAATATAGTTGTTGGGGAAGTAATAATTCATTTATTTAATTTAAACGATGATTCATATTTAATTTCTTAATTATATTTTCTTAAGACTACTAATCGTTATTTAATTTATTAGACTATTAATTTTTTATATGTAAATTTAAATTAATGTTTCTAAAGAAACGATTTTTCTTTTTTTATAACTTTATAAAAAGTTTATCTTCACACACAATAGTATTTTTTTGGTAAGCCCACTCCGCTAAAGGATGAGCCCATTCCCGTCGTTAGGTTGAAATCCACAACCAAAGAGATTAAATAATCCAGTTGCACATTTGAATCCTTATATATATATATATATATATATATATATATATATATATAATAATAATAATACTCCTTAACAGTAGTCCTGAAAAGACCATAAATCTAACAGTTTTTATTTTAATCAGTTCTTCAAACTGATCTTAAGCATATAATACAACTGGTTTGAATTGAGATGTACATAAAATGAACAAAACATAAATCATTGAGATTATAAATAACTTCCTATTGTTCACAAATAGGAAAGCTATCGATTCCATTCTCTTATTGAAATCATCCATAGACGAGGACAATGTTTCTATATTTTTATTAGATTTTAATATACTTTTAAAGGCTTCAATACATCACAAATTGGTATGGATGAAGCATGTGAGAGTATTGATAGTGGATACGTGAAGCAAATAGTTCCGATCCTTCATATCAGTTCAACATATCAAACCAAAATTGTGCACGAAGCATCAGTGATCACTTCATAAGCTTATCATCTGATGATGTATACACTATTGCACCCATTACAATCTATATCTCTCATAACAAGTAAAATCTTGGTAATGCCTCCTGTTAATAAAATAAGAAGTGAAGGATCGCCAGAGATCAACTATGGCAGTGTTGATGTATTAACGTGGGAAAAAAGAGACAATATAAACAAAACAAGAAAAAAAAAGGCTTTACAGTGTTTCCTATATGATATTCTTCAAGTCCTGCATGATGAGTAGAATCAGCACAGAATCTATTTGATAGTTTAGTGTAAAATAGTAAGAAGGGAGCAGCATGAAGAGCTTACAGGGCTATATAAGGAACCAGCTATTTTTGGTGAAACTATCTATCTATCTATCTGAAATGTCCAAGCAAACGTAATCCATAAATGATGCTAGAGAAGGCAGAACAGGAACAAAGCCACAAAAATATAGGCAACATAAGCCATACTCTGCGTCTGAACCACACCTGTTGGTGAAGAACCACTTGACTGTAGCCTTGACAAGTACATCATAGTTTTGTTTACCAGAGGAAGCTGTGCCCCATCTTTCCGTGCTCCCAACAGTTTTTGGCTGTTCAACATACATGCTCATGTTATTAACTATATACTCAAAAGGAGTAGAAAGTCTTCCCCTGATAAAAATCTAGAACACGACAATGTGTACCAATAAAACAATGTCTAAAAGATGAAAACATCTACATCGTCCATCTGTTTCTGTCTTATTACGGGATTTAAGGGTGAAATGTCGGCCATGAAAGGAAAAACACCAAGGAAAATCCAAACTCCAAAGAGAAAAGCGAAAGCCATGACAATGCTGCTTATACTCTCTCTTACAAATCATAAAAAACTAATATCTTGGAAAATAAAAAAAGAATTTTTAATAATTAGGGGGGTTTGTAGGAAGATATACATAACAAATATTCTAGCTTCCTGAAATGGGGGTTGAGAAAGATTGTGGACCACATGAGATTATAAAATGAAAAGAAGAAGACAGAACAGAGATAAATAAAGTAGTGGTTCTACATAACAACGTGCTGTGACAATGCATTACTTAACCCCACTCTACGTAAACAAATGTAGAATAAATTTCCATTCCAATCATGCGCTACAGAAAAAGTCAGAACTACCCTTACTTTACAGAAGAAAAGATGCAGAAAGTAACATTGATGGATGAGGGTGAAAGAGTAATTGTACCTGGTATAGGGCAAGGGGCAGAAAATTATCAGATAGTTAGCGGAGGCACATGTGTAGGTGCTGGTCTTGTCATCATACGCGTAGCTATACGCGCGTGGGCAAGCGTGCTTGAAGAACAGCGAATAAGGAGAAGGACCACACGTGTCAGGCGTCGAGTACGCCTCGCTGCAGCAAAAACGAGGATCACCGAAGGCCTCGCACGCGCTCCGGCACGCCACGCTCCTGCGGCTCCCGTTTGTACGCGCCACCCTCAGCTCCGCTGGACACCCGCCGTTGAGGTCAACAAGACACCCCGTGGCGCTGCACCCGCCCCTGGTCCCGTCCTTCGCCACGATCAGCATCGGAAGGTTGTAACCGTCGACCAAACTCACGTCGTAGAAGTCCAACCCATCGGCGCCGTTTAAGGTGAACTCTGCCAATGTAGCCGGCGGCTTGGCACCGCCGACGCACTCTACTTTGCCGGAACCGCAGTCGGCGGTGGCGCAAGAGAACTTTCCGTCCGGGTCTTGACCGCAGAGGGTCCGTGCCCATATCCGACCCGACCAAGATTTCGGGATTTTTAATGTTTTCGATTCTCCGCTCTGAAGGGCGAATCCGGTGGTGGGAAGCGGCGGCGAGGTGGCGCCGGAGAGTAATCCCGGCCATATCGTGTAGCGGCACTTGTTCACAATCCTGAACGATGCCGATTGCACCTCTGCAAGTTTCAGCAACCACATAAGTGTTAAAACGAATTTAAATTTTAAATTATTTTTTTTTAATTTGTGGTTTTTGAAATAACCTGAGAGGAAAGATAATGATACAAGGCTGAGAATAATGAGAGAGAAAAGACGGCGACCCATGTAGAAGACGAAGAAGAAGGAAAGAAGAGAGATAGATTCAGCTTCAAAAAGCACCAAACAGGTTCAGTTTCTTCTGAAGCTGAGTGCTTGGTTGTGTTCTTCTTTTCCTTTGCTTTTCTTTTTCTGCTTTCTTTTGCTTGTTTCTTAGTTTCTATTCTCGCCACCTCTTTCACTTCACTGTTTCTTACGCCAATAATGCGCTTTACCAGAAAAAACTTTCCTTTCCTTTTTCTTCTTTATTATATACTTTCCCTTTTAACTCTGGGAAATATCCAGAAGCCATAAACTTTATAGAACTCATCTGAAACATAATTCCACTATATTGATATAATATCATCACATTAGGCAAAATTGAATATTTTATCTTTTGTTTATTAAAGATAGAAACTTTGACCTCGCGTTTTAACACAATTTGTTTCTCATTATTGATTATTTAAATTTGTGTACTCATTCATTGGTTATTAAGAATTCTAATTTTTAAGATATAAAACAAAGTAAAATTGTAACAGTTGCTTGGCATAAGGTCTGTTTGCCTGTCAAGGAGAAGCCTTTGGAAAGGCTAAACAATGCTGCTATGTTGAAATTAAGTTGGTTATATGGTTAACATCACCTGCAGCATGGGCTGTGACGTTTTGAGATTATGAGCTTTTATTGATAAGCAACCCAAAACTAGTTTCATTCAGTCTTCTAGGCCAATATTCATGGACAAATTAAACTTCTGAGGATAATGCAATTTGGCAAATGGATTAAATTCGAGGATCACTTCTTGGATTGATAACTGGCTGTCAGATCAAATTGTGTGTAGTTTGAATATTCCTTTGCAATGGCACAAGCATCTAAAGGCAACAGTAGGAGATTTCATTGAAGATTAGAAATGGTCAATTTTTCTGACTTGATTAGGCAGCTCAATCCTTGTATTGTTGAGTAATAAACCCGATTGTTATTCCTGCATTTTTTGCAAGCAATACCTTATCATGGAGGGTTAGTTTAATAGAGTGTTGAATATGAAAGAGGTACATAAGTTCTTAGAACATACTGGTTTATTTGGAGTAAATGCATCCCTTCCTCCTTCTCAATCTTTTATTACATGGAGAATACTGTGTACTAAAATTCCAACAGAGGAGAATCTTAAGAAGACAAGATGTATTATTGTATAAGGTATTCTCTTTGTGGAATGCATGAAGAGAGTACTCAAAACTTGCTTAGCTACCAAAAATGATGAAGAACAGGATATATGCAGCAAGCAGTAAACCTGTAAGGCAATGTGTGTTTATGGATAGATGAGTTATTTTTTCACTACTCAGCTTATTTTTTAACAACTTATTTTGATCATTTTAATAATTTTTACCAATTAATTGTAATTTTGGGCTTCCCAAGTGCAAAAATGCATTGGGCCTGCAAGTATATAGGAAAAAGGGTCACAGTAGTGTTAGGCTCAGGTCGAAAACCCAATCTTGCTTCCAACTATATTGGACAGAATACATTAATTTTTTTTCTTTTGGTTTTTTTAACTCAATCTCATCTTTATTAATTTATTCTACACTGAAAATCTCATATAATTAAACAAAAATAATGTGATTTTTAATTAAAGAACTTATGATTGATTCAGTGGGTCGATAGAATTTATTTTAGATTAATGTGATCTTATACAATTAATGGTTTTAAAATAATTTGATTTTTATTTACACACGCGTGGTCATGCTCCTAAGGAAAAAATAGTTACGAGATTCATAGATGATCATTTCTACAGTGAACTCAAAACTGTTAAGACAATGGTATGTGATCTTTTAATAGGAATAATATTCTCATTCAGCCATAAAAAAAACTACTTTAATTATGAAATAATATCTAAGGACCAGGCCTTATGACATGTATTCAACAAAGTTGCAAAATCTATCAATTGCTAAGAGAATTTAGCTGGCAAATGTAGCAGAATATTTGTTCGATCTTCACAGTGCAAAAGAAGGGACTAAAGTGGAGAAAAAGTTGTGTTTTATGATGGGATTCTTTTGGTCACAGGAGAGGCCCAGCTCCAGCATGGATGCAAAAAAGATGAACAACGATGATGGTGTTTGTGGATAAATTACATCACACCAATTATATTGCATATGCAAACATAGACATGCATCTTTGCTAACAAGGTTGACCACCCTTGCATCAACACTTAGTCAAGTACTAATGGAGCAACAGTAAGTAGCCACGTTATGCAATTGAATCACAAGTCAATGCAGGTTTTGCTGCCCCATGTCTTCCAAAAGCCAAAAGTGCTAACGTCAATCTCCCATTATAAGCACAGGGAGAGGGAGACCCACCTTCAAAAATACCACAGCAAGAAAGTGGATATGGCTGCCAAAAAGGATTTAGTATTGACCTACATGAGGAGTTTTAATCATTGCAGTGCATAATCATCTCTAGAACTAAACATAAAGAAAGTAATTCTTAAGGTCTTTTTTTCTCAAGTTAAGATAAATTAAATATAGCTTCAGATTTCATAGCCTTCAAATGGCTAGCTAGAGCTGCTTGCTTAAAATTGAGAGTGGATTTGATACATGATTATGGTATGATCATGATCATGATCTACTCAAATATAATCAAACTAAATGGTTAAAAACCAGCATATTCTCCTTTCCATACTAACCAAGTTCAGCAATAGCTTTTGATTGCTCTTTATAGGTTTGAATTCCCAGAATCTCTAGCATGTTCACCACTAAAGGGTGTAGCATGCTACCAACTTTAGCAGGCACACTAGATATTGTTAGTTGTTTGTTGATTCCGACAAATACAAGCATTCAGTTAAAACTTGAAATTCTGTTTCTGTTTCAACATTATCATTGGAATAAAAAATGCAACTTTTCATCCATGGTCCCCAACCACAATTGTGGACCGTGATATGATTCAACAACAAAAAAATTGTCTCTAGCATGACATGCCCTGTCTTAATTGTTTTAATCCAAGCTTCATAAAAACTGTATTCGTTCATGATTTCCTCTCTTGATTTGCTATTTATATCAATAGGTACCACCAATCAATTAATCTGTTTCTGCTGGGTCACTTTGACTGATTTTTGCAAAATCAACTTCAAACAAAAATGACCCAAAATGTCACTAGTATTAACATCACAATTCGTCACATGGCCAATTAAGTTCAAGAGGCAGCTATAGCGTAAACATGAAGCAAGAATTCATAACAAATACTACTGTTGAAATCGGCTAGAGAAGAATCATAATTGAAGCAGAAAATGGAATCGTTTCAAAACATCATTTTGCTTGGAAATTGCTTCAAAACGTGCAGAACAGGCTGAATGTGCTAATTATGCAGACACACACGTTAACCACCAATTCACCTGACAATGAAGGTCAGTAGAAATGTTAGTTGATCCAACGTTGGAAACAACATAAGAAGGACATTTCCCCGCATGGGAAAAATTTAATACCATCAAGAGCTGATAGTAATAAATGGAGTGCAAAGGTGTTGATTATGCTAAGAATATATTTGAACAAACTAGAAGGTAGGCAAATAGAATGAAGTTGGTCAAGGAGACACTAGCCACAGAGAATGTTTCTGGTCCCAGTGACTTGAAAGTGTGACTAAACAAGGAGTGGGATGTGGGCTTCCAACATTCTTCATGAATATGTTTGGCTGCTCCTAAACCATATGCTTTTTGGACCCTCAACTCATGCATGCTTCCCTTTTTATTTTAATTTCTACCCTCAGTATGATCAGCAGCACCACTAGGTAAATGATGTTCTTATCTTAATTCATAAAAAAGACAAACTCATCATGGTTTATCATCATGAGCGGAAGGAGAATAATCAGTGAGCTCTTTGGCCAACTCATTCAAATTTAAAAAAGACAAATATGAAGGCTGGTAACTCTTCCCTGCACTATTTTGGACCACTGTCAGAAAATTTCATGACAATGAAAACGAGGGTGAAAGAAATGAACCATTTTACCCACCCATGAAACATAATGTATTTCTTAAAGGTAAAAGAATGTTGAATAAGTCTATGATAGAACTGAAGAAAGGTTGGCTCTATTTGTTTGTTTTACTCCAAGGTAAAAAGTGCTAGTGTACTGAAAAAGAATAAGAAAATCTTAATGATAGCAGTTAGAACAAGAAATTCCATCTTTCGGAGGAGGGTAAAAAACAGAGAGAATCTATAGGATTAAGATAACATACACAGAATATATATATTTTTTTCTTTCAAGGAGACACTGGAGAATATTAGAGTACTAAAGAAAATCAAGATAAATATTAACAATTTAGAGGTGCAGCTGGGCAAGGGCACATGATCTAACAATTCTACCAATGTTTTGTCTAAGTATTTATCCCGTATCAATCCCCTATGCCATTATATTAATGTGAATATACAAATATAAGCAAATAAATTGCATGTGGAATATGTTTTAATTGGGGTTTGAGCATGGAATTTGGTGGAAGGGATTCTCGAGTCTACAAAGAGTTGGCCATGTGATTAAAGCAGCTTTCTTCGACTTGCAAAGCGACCACGCCCGTTTGGCTGCAATCATGCGGTCTACAATGTTATTATTTCCTACACTCCTTCCTTTGCTTATTTCTTTTTTCATCCTTTTGTCCTCTCCAAAATTGACCTTGTTCTCCAACAAACGTACTTTTGCTGTGCCGTGTTAGCCTCCACATTCCAACACTATAACCAAAAGGATAATTACATGTGCCAAAAAATTAAGGTTAAGACAAAGGTGTGGACAAGCTTGATTGCAATTTCATTTATGTCTGCTATAAAACTATCAACTAAGCATGCTGTGTTAGATTCAACTTTGTCCAATGTAAAACCATCCATTCAAACTAAAGGGTCATGAACATTGGAGTAAAATTACAAACAACTGCATAACTATAGTCTTCATTGAGCTCTCTCTGATCTTACAAGGAGGTTAAAATATAATGGCAAATTGATCAAAGTTGAAAGGACAGTGAAGTTGAGTAAAGAAAAATTGCAATTATCATTAGCTCGGGAAACGAGAGGCCCGCTCGTGCGGAGAAGCCATCACGCTTCCTAAGTAGGTAGTAAAATATGTCATTTCAGAGCAATTTACTCATATTTAAATGGAATTTATTCACAACTCATGGCTCAAACCAAACCAAACCAAGACGTGAGCATTAAGGTAAATAACAAAAGATGTAATTACAAAAAGGGACTCCAGAACAGAACCAAGGGATTTTTCGTCAAAGCACCTCGGGAGCTTTTACTTTTAGTTCTTCAAAAAGTGGATTCACTCGCTTCCCAAAACCACCCTCTACAATACCTTTCACACACTCTCTTTCTCTCACAACCTTCGAGAACCCTTTTGTGTCCTGTCCTGTATATATAGCACCACTTCAACACTCCTCTCCATCCATCCTCGCTTCCATTTTCCAACCTCAACTCACCCCACACCTAGTATTATCGAAAGTCTCAAACCCCATCACAGCAAAGAATAACAAGTCACAACTTCAAGGAGGTAGAGTCAGTAGCCATAATACATTAGGAGTTTCAGACTTGAGAGAGTGGTACAAAGTGAAAGTGATCCAACAAGCCAAAAAAATGGCATCGGATAAGGTGGTGGAAACGGTAATAGCAGGGAACTATGTGGAAATGGAAACTGAAGGGAAGCCAAAGGACGTAAAATCCAAGTTATCAAGCTTGCTGTGGCACGGTGGTTCTGTTTATGATGCTTGGTTCAGCTGTGCTTCCAACCAGGTTGGTGTTGGTGTTGGTGTTGGTGGTTGGTTTTAAGAACATATTGCTGCTTTCCATATTCTGCTCTTGACATAGCTCAATATCTTTTGCTCCATACCAACTCTATAAGTTTATTTGTATGTTGTTAGTGTTATGCTTCTGTGAGAATCATGTTTATATTATGTTCTTAACATGTCAGGTGGCTCAAGTGCTGCTTACATTGCCATACTCATTTTCCCAGCTGGGAATGCTTTCTGGCATACTTTTTCAACTCTTCTACGGTTTACTTGGTAGCTGGACGGCTTACCTCATTAGCATACTCTATGTTGAATACAGAACAAGAAAAGAGAGAGAAAAAGTTAACTTCAGAAACCATGTCATCCAGGTTCAACTCACCAACATTCACACAAGTTATTTTAATACGAGTTCAAAGTACAATCTCTTAATTAAGTTTTAAATTTGATTGTCGTTTTAATGACATATATTATGCAGTGGTTTGAAGTTCTTGATGGACTCCTCGGGAAGCACTGGAGAAACGTGGGTTTGGCCTTTAACTGCACATTTCTTCTGTTTGGATCTGTCATACAACTGATAGCTTGTGCAAGGTACCTACTCCAACTTAATCTGAGTCCTCTGACCCTTCCTTTAACTCTTTCTTCATTGTTTATTAGTTGTGGCTAAATAGATAAATTCTTTATTATGAAATATATATTTTATCTAAATTAAGCCAAGGAACCAACATCACATGCATGTTTCATAATAACCTTACCTGCTGCAACTTCATTGGGGTGTGAATATTGTTTTAATGTTGTTCAGCAACATATATTACATAAATGACAACCTGGACAAGAGGACTTGGACATACATCTTCGGAGCTTGCTGTGCCACCACTGTCTTTATTCCTTCCTTTCACAACTACAGAATCTGGTCCTTTTTGGGTCTCCTCATGACCACTTACACTGCTTGGTACCTCACAGTTGCCTCTCTCCTACACGGTCAGGTAACATTATTCACAAAGTTAAAATTAATTAACTGTTTACTAAAATCTAAACTTACTATTATTTGTATTATTAAAATATTAGTTACATGCAATTGTCATTATTAAAGTTGTAATAGTTTGCTTCTCCAATTGTTTCTTTTGGTTAGATGGAAGGAGTTAAGCATTCGGGTCCGACCAGATTGGTTCTATATTTTACGGGGGCCACAAACATTCTCTACACATTCGGGGGACATGCTGTTACTGTGTAAGACAATCTCAGATATATATTCGTGTCTTTTATGTTTTCACAAAATTGCCCATGCTTATTTCTTCCACTTGGCCTTATTCTTGGACGAATCACTAGTTACTAGTGTCTAATTTAGATAATTCCAAATGAGAAAGCGAAATAACAATGCAACAATTGAGGCTTAAATCATTTGCTAGTGACTTAACCTTCACTTCTGTAACATAATCTGAACATAGATCTAGTTAATGACCCATCTCAAAGGTCTCTTACTTTTTTTCTCTATTTTCATATCCAGAAACTTTATCTTAGGTTTGAATGTCTCTCTCCATATACATTGAGACCAGGATCATCTTCAAGTTATTTACACTTCCTTTTTAAATTTTAATATTTTTTTCATAACAAGAATATACATTCTAATACAGACTATTTTTAATATGTATACAAGTTTTTGGGGTGAAGAAAAGTATGGAAAAAATATAGTTATTTGTATTGTTTAAAAAACAGAAATAATATCTTCCATTGCTCATCATAAGTAGCACTTTTTCCCCTAAAATACCCTTAGGCGTGGGAGGCAAAAAAAAAAAGTGTCTTGTTTCTTTGTTATCCTTGAGTTTTGGAGAAAGCCTAGACTCTTTCTCTAAAATGTTTGGATGCTTTATTGCTTTATATCATGAAAAGGACCCTCCCTTATAGATCCAGCTTTCCTCAGTTAGCTTTCAGGTCTCTTCTCACAACTCAGCAAAATCAAACCTTGCAACAACAAAATATTCCCTTCTCTTTTTATCTTAGGAAAAATGGCATCTTTATCAGCGCCTTTATTCCTTATATATGAAGAAATTTTCCTCATTGTTCATGATTGAACATTTTAGTACATTTCAATTTGATTGATGTTTTATATTAACAAACAGTCAAATATATTTATTATAATCTCATCCTTAACAGTTAATGAGTATGAACTAAAGAAGAAATAAATCTCAGAAATTATGATAATGGTGATGCTGATATGGTAGTACTAATTAACCAGTGTGGGAAAAATGAACAAAGAAATAGTATATTAATGAGAGTTGTACTACTGGTACAGGGAGATAATGCACGCGATGTGGAAACCTCAAAAGTTCAAGGCCATATATTTACTGGCAACCCTGTATGTGCTGACACTGACACTTCCATCGGCAGCAGCAGTGTATTGGGCATTTGGAGACATGCTTCTAAATCACTCCAATGCTTTTGCTCTTCTCCCAAAATCACCATTTCGTGACATGGCTGTCATTTTAATGCTCATCCACCAGGTAAGCATATCTTATACAGTCACTATTTCCTATTCATTCTTCATCTATCAATATACTTATATATCTATGCTATGTACCATCCTAATTGAATTGAATGGTTTAACATTGTGAATTGCAGTTTATAACATTTGGGTTTGCATGCACCCCATTATACTTTGTGTGGGAGAAAGCAATAGGCATGCATGAGTGCAAGAGCTTATGCAAGCGTGCTTTGGTGAGATTGCCAGTGGTGATCCCCATCTGGTTCTTGGCCATCATATTCCCCTTCTTTGGTCCCATCAACTCCACAGTTGGCTCTCTCCTTGTCAGCTTCACCGTTTACATCATCCCTGCCCTTGCCCACATCTTCACCTTCAAATCAGCCTCTGCTAGACAGGTACATATTTTTCATCTCCATATATCATATATAAACATTATAAACATACATCATTTCTTAATCATAAATCTCAGTAGTTTACATTTTGTCAAAAATTGTCCTATCTACTTCATGTACTACTTTAACACCCCTTCCACTAGGCTACAATTGTACTACTACTGCACTCAAATCCGTTCATTTCGTACCCTTCATTAACTACTTCTTGAGTAGCAAAAGAGAAAGATAAAGTAAAAATGAAAACATGTTTTATTTTGAGTAAACTAAGAAGGACAAAAGAAAAAGATAGCTATGTGGGTCATCCAATCTCTGAAACATCACTGTCCTAACCCAATAGTTTTGACTTGTAAGCACTACAGCAGTGTTTAGAATTTATTTCATTCATTGTTTTTGTTCAAAGTAATTTGTTACTTACTGTTTGCTTTTTACTATGTCTAAAACAAACACAAAGAATAGGGATGAGGAAAGGAAAATTATGATTGTGAAGAGTTAACGTATGGTCACCGTCTAGCAGACAGAACCCGGGATTTTCTCCATAACCAATCACTTTTTATATTCCTTATCACCATTATTTTAATCAAACAATATTCATGTATTAAGACATAACGTAAAGACAAGTGCATAAATATTGGAGTAGGCAGAGAATATTGTGTTTGTATAGTAACTCTGATTAATTTTTGAATGTGGTGTGTGATGCAGAATGCGGTGGAACAACCTCCCAAGTTTGTTGGAAGATGGGTTGGAAGCTTTATTATCAACTCATTTGTGGTGGTGTGGGTCCTGGTGGTAGGGTTTGGATTTGGTGGGTGGGCCAGCATGGTTAACTTCATACACCAGATTGACACATTTGGACTCTTCACAAAGTGTTACCAATGCCCTCCACCACTTCTACCACCTATGCCACCACAACAGCTCAACGCCACCGCGCCTTCACCACTTCACCACCCTCATCATGGCCACTAAGCTTTGCATGCACTCTTCAAGTTGACACTCATGAAGCCACCCTAAGCTTTTTGCTGAAATGATTAACTGTGATTGTTATGTGAAGAATGATATATCAGAGTTGGGTCAAATCCTGAATTTAGTAATGTACTGGCCATGTCATAACCATATGATGTATTCTTCTTCAATTTCCTTCTTCTCTTCATAGCCTTAAGGTAGTTTTGAGAAATTTTCAGCACTTTGTTATCATAAGAAGAAAAAAAAAGAAAATAAAAACGAAAAGGTTCATGAATTTGCACAAAGTTAGTCTGATTTTTTTACTAATAAATAATAAACAATGGCACTATTAAATACCATGAATCAGGTCTGGTAAAGGTAGACACATGCAGTTCTTGAAAATGATTCAAGATATTATAAAAGATGTGAGAGTATAACAATGTTCACAGATGAAATTAAAAAGATTCTATCATCTCATTTTCAATCTCAACTCAAGCATTTGCCAGCAGCTTTTTCATTAGTTACATTTGGCAATCACAAACAGTATAAATGCACTGGTTTATTGTTGCAACTTGTAAACATGCTGTGCTAACTTAACCCTTTCACAAAAAAACTATTGATATGTAACCTTCACCTTGTATGGACTTTCTTTTTCTTCTTTGTTTTTCTGGTGTGGATGAAATTGAACACAATAAAGAACATCAAACACTAACTTATATTTTAATCAGTACATACAAAGATTAAATTAAAAGTAATGATTTTTTTTTCAGGAATTGATACCCTGTAATCTGCAAAATCATCAACTCCTAGTTCATCTTCCTACTTCTGAACTGTCACAGTAATTCCAACCTCCCATTTTCATCTCCCTCACCCAATTACATCACTTTAACAAATTTAATATTCATGTTATTCCCAAATAAGTTTTCAAAATTTCAATCATATTAATAAAAATATTTATAATTTCTATAATAATTGAAGTAAAATGTTCAAAATTTTCCCAATAGATAATACAATTACTGTCTCTAATATTATACCATGATAAAAATGGAAGAAGATGAAGAAAAAAAATAAGGAAAATGGAAAAGAAGCCTATGAAGGAAAGAAGAAGTAGAAGTACAAAAATAAGAAAAGAGATACATACTTAAAAAAATTAATTTTTCATATTATCGTGATTTATATTGATAGTGTTGTCACTTAAAATAACACTTAAAAAAATTTACTCCATAATAAAAGAATAATATACAGAGAAATAACACTTTCAAAAACTATTTTTTAATTTTGAAGCTTTTAAAAAGTAAAAACAAAGAGCTATATACTTTCAAATATCCCAAAGAGTATTCAACCTAATTCAAATTTAACCATTGATATATTTTTTAAAATACGAAATAAAAAATAATATTTTATCAAAAAATGAAAACTTTAGTTAAATTACATTAATTTTAAAGGTGAGAAAATTCATATTATATTATTTCATTACAATTTTCTATGATAATTCATGTCAACTCTTAATTTTTTTTTTTCTGTAGAGTCTATTTTGAAACCCAAAACACGCCTGAAAATAATTGAGAAAAGACACAGCACACTTTTCGATATACCTTTTCTCCATTGGTTTACAATTAACTAGAAAGAAAGAAAAAAAAAGTAGCAAAAATCAATCTTCTCATAGGAAGAAAGCAACTAAAGAGCAGAAAAGTAATTCAGATGACAGTAATGTCATTATGTTAGTTAAATACTTGTCCTGAATGCAGCTTTTTATTAAACTAGAACACAGTTCATATAACTCAAATAAAAACGATATATGAGCATCTTTTTGTTACAAACATCTCACAATTTCATGCATAATTTCTCTTCATCACTTTTTTTTCCTATCATCATGTTTATATTTTTCTCAACATTTCTTCATCTCACTAAATGTCCAAGAGCATATAAGTTTTTCCAGCATAAAATTCAAGCACAATATTTATTCTTTACTGATAAAATCTGAATTTGGCTAGACTGAAAAGTTTCCAAAATTGAAGTGACAAAAGCAAAGGAAGCTCTCATGTTCGATGTCCTCCTCGGAAATGCAAACTCAGAATGAAAACGAGCACCCTTTTTCTTGTACAACAATGAGTGAGCAGAGTTGAAAATGATTAGAGATGAAATAAAGGTGGTTTGATGGGAGAAGAGAAGAGAAGAGAAACCATAATTCCAAAATCCACAGCATCTATCTTTTCCTTTCCACCTAGTTTCCCAGACTTTTTCAATGAGCAGCAGAACATAACAGACATGAGTTCATGAAAGAAAAACATAACCCCAGATCAAACAAAACAACACAATCAAACAACAACAAAAGCAAAGCAAGCAATATACGCTAGCTGTCGTATCTGCTGTTACAAGTACATTTACATTATATTGAACAACTTTGCCAACAAATAAGGCTGCTACACACTGTAGTTATTGACACAACACATACATGTATTCATGTAACATGTAATATATATATATATATATATATATATATATGTATATGTATATATACATGCATGAAGAAATGGATTTTGGTGGGGAATCTAATAATGGTGTATCTACTTCCCTGGAAATGCTAGTGGAATAAACAGTGACAATGGGGTTTATAATCTATCTAAAGTAAACAGACCTTTCATTCTAGTTCTGAGATCACATGCAGCTTTTTATTTATAGGCATGCAAAACCTTGCAAAGAACGAAAAGAGAAGAACAAGTTAGAACCATAATCACAAAGCCGTGAGACTTTTCAGTTAAAGGTCATCATCCTCTCTAATGCTTCTCCTTTTTTCTCCCAAACACAGCAAGATGATGATGCTGTCAACTTTGGAGACATGCTCGTTTATTCGTTTTAGTCTCATTTTGGCACATTTTCCTTCTTCTTTTTTCGTTGTTCAATGTGAATTTAGCCTTTCTTCTTGAAAAGAAAAGTGAACTTTATCTACTTTTCATTGAATGGAATGAGACAAGAGTAACCGAGCCTTTCATTCATTCTTCTTGGAACTCGGAACCTTTTGTTGTTTAGATTGAACGCCAACATTATTTGCATATTCTCTCACAGCTTTTAATTCCTACCCACCTACAACCCTCTCTGTTCTTTTCCATGCATGCTTCAATGCTCGTCATCAAATCGTTTCTCAATGCCAATAAAAGAGAAACCAGACTAAAAATCAAAACTTAATTAAACAACACTTTCTATATCAGTGAACTTGAAAAAAAAAAATATTCAAAAATAATCATAATCTGCAAATTTTAATATGCATAAAATAATATTTTTCAAAAAAGTTATCAAATTCCATTTGAAGTCGAGAAAAGCTTTTTTTTTCCTTTTAAAAAAAAATGAAATCTTAAAATTCTAGTTGTTCCAACGAATTCTATGTCTCCGTTCAAAATTATGACATTCAAAATTTGCTTGATGAATAAATGGAGAGGGAAATTGTGGACCATCCAAAGTGAAGAGAGAATAGGGAAAAATAGTGGGCTTACAAAAGGATCAGGCCCAAAATTGAAGCACTTTAATCTGAGAATAGGAATGGCCCATGGGTAAGTCTATTCAAAAACAAAATATCCGTAGGGATTTAATCTTCATTTTAATACAAATAGTTATTATTTATATATTCGTATATAATAACTACACATTAAGTTCAGAGTCTTGATAAAAAGAATCATATTTAATATAATTTATATTCAAAATTTAATTTATCAAAATCTTGTTTTATTTTTTGCAAAATTTATAATTAACTATTTTTAATATTTCACTGTCAGCACATAAAACGAAAAGTTCATTCAATAAAATTAAGTAAAATTTAAGAAATTAATTATAGGAAATTACGTTAACCAATAAAAATAATTATAAGTATTGTATATAATATTTAGAAACAAAACAAACATTTGAAAAAGACTAAATTTTTATGTAATTTAATATTTTATAGGAGTGTAAGTTACTTTTAGAATTTAATTTTATATACTTAAAATGACTTTCAAATTTTCTTTTGATCCTCAATATTTTTCATAATAAAAAAAAACATAATCAACTTAAACTAAAATGATAATTTAGTAAATATATAATTTAAAGAAAAAAATCATTAAATAATTAAAATAAAAATAAATTATAAGTTGGAGCTCAAAACTTATTCAACCCTATATAATAATTATAATCTGAATCAGATCTATTTTCAGTACCTTCTCTCCTTTGCCATGGTCTCCCTAGATCCTCTGCTGCAAGGGTGAAACTATTATTATAATGTGTTTTATATTTTCTAACTAGATTTAGTAATTTTTCTAAATATATAAATGACTTTTTTTTAATACATAACTTTCGAAATAAAATTTTATATAGTAATTTTGTAAATCTACTCTTATAGTTTGAGATGGTGTTTTTTTTAATTTATACATATATTGTAACATATTTTACAAATACTTCCTAATTTAAACATCATTTTGAAATTACTTTATGCACAGGTGTTTATAAAATTCTGAACTTTATTTTAAAATTTTAATCAATACCTTATAACTAAAACTATCTTATATGTGATTAATATATTAAATTATTATAGTTTAATATACAAAAAATTATAAAAATAATTCAATAATATTATACATATATTAACTTTAGGGATGAGAAAATTGGCCTAATTTGGTAAAATTCACTGTATAATTATCAATCTGATGAGTATTATTTTATTCCTGTCTTGATCAGGTTTAAATAAGTCAAGATGATTTGTATTTTCATTTCTAATAGTTTTGTCTTTTCTCTTACCTTCCAAGTTTAATTTCTTTTTATTCTCGCTCACCTCAATCATATCACATTTTTTATCAATTTAATTCATTTTAGTCTTATTATTTATTTATTTTAAGTGACAGTTTATAACATAGTCATATTGAAAATTTATAAAATTAATGATATTAATTTCAATATACAAAAGGATAATAATTTTGCATTTAAAAAAATTAAAAGTTAATTGATAAAAAATTCTAAATTAAGAGGATTGATTGAATATTTTATTAATAACAAAAATTTAAATTGAATAAAATAAATAATTTAAAAAAAAATAGTTAATCTTTTTTCTCTCTTCCTCCAAACTTCTCATCATAAAGTAAAACACAAACCTCAAGTTTGGGTATACTACAAATGCAGATCACAAGCAATGTGGATACTGCAATGAAGGTGTTTGAATAATTTAAACGAGTAAAGTTTCTATGTATTGATTGTGCACGAAAGATGTTTGATTAAATGCTTATGCAAAAAGAATGTGCGAGAAAGATGTTTGATGAAATGTTTATGAAAATGGGTGTTGTATTATAGACACATGAATCAAGAACCTAAGTTATTCACGCCAAATAAAAAAAAAATAATCTTGTTCAAAACCAGTATAGCTGATCAAATATTCAAAAGCTTTGTATAAAACTATACAATCATTCATAACTTTGTTTCGCAATAATTAAACTCTAAATATGTTAACCCATAATGATAACAAGGCACAATCAGCACTTCTCTAGACAAAAAGAAATGGTTTGTTTAGTATTATTACCCTGATAGCATTGAAGTTAGCCTAACAGAAAAATAATCTCGAGTCCCCAAAACAAATAACTTCTTTACTTACATTTTCTCTTTCATTCTCACACTGCTTTACATTCTCCCTCAAATGGAAAAAACACAAGAGTGTGCCTATCAACATTTGTTATTGCATCTTCACTAAACTGTCCTTCAAGTTTTGAATTAACACGAATTTCAAAAAAAACTTTTCAAAAGCTGAAAAAATTATCAGATCAGACAATTGCTGCTGCAACTCTTGCCCAATGAATTTCTTTAGGGGTTGGTGTTTTTCTTGTAAAGAGTTACAAATAATAAATTGATTCACTTTCCAAGAGACTTTTGGCAGTAAAATATCTCACAGGTACCAGAAGTGGCTCATTCAAATCCATTAATAAACACATACAGCAGAAAATATACACAAAAATCAGGTATAAGAATGACACTAAATATCCAAATATGAAAATGACATTTACGGCTTAATTATAGCATTCATTCTTTATAGAAAGACTTTTCACAAATCCTACTTAACTAGAAATTAATCATCACTCTTAACTAGCAATAATTCACTATGCAATATAAGGAAAATGTAAGCCAATCCAGATCTGATTTTTGCAGATTTATAATAAGAGCACATGAACATCTGATTAAGCCAAAAAAGAGAAACAAAATCCCACACAATCTACTCTACTTATAAAATCACCATAGTTTTAAAACAGAAGCCATTAAAAACCTAAAACATGAAATAAAAACTTAGAGCAATTCATAAACATATAACCCTAACAACAAACTTCAGCGAGCATTGGTTGGGCATTCTCTGGCAAAATGTCCAGACTCTCCACAGTTGTAGCAGCTTCCACCACCACCGCCACCTCCACCGCCACCTCCTCCGCCATANCCTACCGCCACCTCCTCCTCCACCACCGCCGTACCTGTCTCCACCACCACCGCCTCCCTGGAAGCAATCCCTAGCAAGGTGACCAGACTCACCACAGTTGTAGCAAGCACCACCGCCACCGCCACCGCCTCGTCCACCACCGCCATAGCCACCGCCTCCACCATATCCACCGCCGTAGCCACCACCACCGCCACCGCGTCCACCTCCGTAGCTTCTGCCGCCACCATCACCACCGCGACGGGTTCCCTGGACGCTGGCGCCGTCAGGACCGGTGACGTCTACAGCCTTGGCGCGTCCGTCAGCATCAGATTCAATGGCGAACTCAACGGACTCTCCTTCAGCGAGGCTCCGGAATCCGTCAGATTTGATCTGCGATTGGTGAACGAAGAGATCCTCGCTGCCATCGTCGGGGGTTATGAACCCGAACCCTTTCTGATCGTTGAACCATTTCACCTTCCCACTCACTCTCCCACTCATCTTGTGTTCCTTTGTCACAAACCCTCAAACTTCAGGGTTTCGCAGAAGGAAAGAGTGGTATATATAACTACTTTTTTATTGGGCTTTTTTCATTGTGGGCCACGCCTTTTCTACTCTTTTAATTAATTCAAACTCACTGTTACAATTCTATTGACCAAACACAATAACTGGCCATTAGAATTCTGCTCATCCTGTGGTTAGGGGAGGCCGCTTCACTTCATCATCCCAATAGACCGTTGGATCTTGAGTGGACCGGTCAACATCTTTTCTCTTTCATTTTGTATGATTTTTTTTTATTCATTTATTATTTATCTCTTGTTTTTCACCTTTCCCTAAAGTATCTTCTATGCCGTTGCCTTTACCAGATGCCAACGCACCACTCTTCAAAATCAAATACAGTCACTATTAATTCTAAACTCAATCAAATCATTATTACCGTTATACATTTTTAAAATATATATTTTATTATTTTTAAATCTTTCTAAAACATATATTATCACTTCTTATAGGTAATTTTTTCACATATTTTTATTTACTTCTTTTTTTAACGTTTATAATGTATTTAGGGTTTCCAACATCTTTTTTTTTTTTTTAACTAACTCTTCTTCCCTCATCCATTTCTAACCTAAAGTGATTCTAAGTGGGCCTTTTACATTTGGGCCCGTGATCAAGAACCTATCCAATAAACACTATGTGATGACTAATAAGTCCAAACATGATCTATATCCAATCTACCATAGTAAGGAAGACAAGTTTAATTACAAAAATTTAAGCTTAAACCTGAATTTGTGTGCAATATCGATAAGAATAAGGACATATTTATTACTATATTAAATATACTACTCATTATCAAAATAAAATTCCAAATTAAGTTGAAGAATGAAGAATTGAACATATATAAGTTTTAAGTTTTGTTCCAGCCATAGTAATTTAAGCTTTGCCAAGTGCAATTAAGAGCAACCCTACATTTATGTACGACTAAGATAACTATAACACCGAGAAATAAATAAGTATAAAAATTAGTACAAAATATGTAAAAACAAAGAGAATAAAAAGATTATGATGATGATGATGATATAAAAAGTATGTATGAGTTACGTGAGGAAGTGTTATATGGAAGTAACATTTGCCAGAAGAACAGTTTAGCTTGACCTACTTGAAGTTTTTTGTCTTCTTTTTTGCTGGACACCCTCATCCTAATTCACTTTTTCAGAAAATAGTGTATGCGGAAGCAGGGATGGACCTACCTCAGTGTCCCACTCACCTGAAAAGAAAATTGTACCACTCTCTATGTCTTTTATCATTTTATATTTGAAAACTTTGCTTCAATTCTTACCTTTCACAGATTCCAATTCCTCTGTTTTCCTACCCAAGATCATAGCAAGTGGTTTTTGGTTTGTTTTTCTGAAAATTTTTGGCTTATAATCCTCACAGAAACACCATTTCAAGAGTTTCTATTTCAACACAGGTTGGCCAATAGTGTATAGCTACTTCTTCATTGTCATTTTGATTTGACTTAAAAAATTATAGATCATTTTACCTCTAGCTGGTATATTTAATATATGGCTTAGAGTTTATGTATTTTTCAATCATTCTGTGCTTGTTCATATGTTTTCAGCAACTTAAATAAAAAATGAATTCTTTAGTTTCAGTTATTTAAGTAAAACCAAATGAATTTGAAATATAATTTTGGTGAATTTGATGCTCTTTTTGTGGAATTGAGAGTGGGATAAAGGACATTGACATAGAATATTGCATATCTTTCAGCTAGATTTTGCCCTTTAATGCAGATCTCTTTCTGACAGCTGAAAAAGATGCATGAGAGAAATTATGTTGAGGCATCGATTTTTTTTTTTTTATTTGTTATATCTCAATTCTTTAATTAATATTTTTTTTTTATGAATTAATGATTATAATTAAATAATTGAGATGTAATATAATAAAAATAAAACAACAAAATCCAAATAGAAACCAAATTCCTAGACTGAGACATTTCTTTTTACAGGTTTCGTTATTAAATGAATGTATTAAGAACAGGTGACAGATTTTCATCGAAGAAAACAAACTGTTAACAGTAACAAGTGGATAAACTTCCAGTATCAAGGATCATCAAAAGAAAGTGTTCCTAAATACTACTACTTAGAAGTAGAAGAAGAAAGAAGCAAGAAGAACAAAATGGTTAATAAAATATTGTACATGACTACCAACATTGGTCGGTTTCCCATTTCCTCCCATTTCCTCCAGCACAGGAAAATGTGTGATTGCTTCCTCCCATGGAAGCCAAACTTGCTGATCTTCTGCATCTATAGATTTCTCTGTCATATTGAGCTCTCTTCTCTGGATCAGACAACGTTGAGTAAGCTGAATGGATCATCATGAATTGGTGAGCTGAGCTTTCCTTCTGATTCATGGCCACAACATCAGGGTGGTAAGTTCTTGCTAGCTTTCTGTAAGCAGCCTTTATTTCCACGCAGCTAGCACCAATTGAAATTCCAAGCACATCATAGAGGGAAGCCATTTGTGTGGCACAAGAACAGGGTCCTCTGTTGAATAAGTTGAAACAAATTTTCTAGAAAAATTGGAACTTTCACTTTTGGGGGAACAGATATCAGTGGATAAGAACAAGGGTTGAACAGAAAAAATGTGGAAGAGACTGAAGGAAGATAAGGGTTGAGTCAGGAAAATAGTATGGTCAGTGTGTTTATATAGAAAACATAGAATTGAATATCCAAATGAAAAATGAAAAATGATGTAGTATACGGATAGCTGTGGATGGCGAAACGTGGATGAGTTGTAGGAGTCAATGTTATGAAAAGTTAATGTTATGAACAGTTGTTTATCCGTAGGATCATGTTCTTTGCTGACTCATCAAAGGGATAGACTTACCATTTTCTCATGTGGTCCTAACTTTTTTTACTCCCCCACTTACTAGATCCACTTGATTTACAGTCTTTTAGCTTCATGTTGAATATTTGCTACTGATGAGGTCACATAGAGCTTCAAACCTGCAAACCTTGATAACAAAGTGAGGAAACCAGTGGGAACTATAGAGGGAAAAGAGAGTTAACAGATCAACTTTCTGATGGAAATTTGTTAAAAATTCAGTGGAGAATGGAGATGATAAGTCTTCAATGACAGGTCCAATTCTTTTCTTTCTTTTGATGCTTTATAACACCTACAATACAAGCCTCTATCAGAAGAGTTAGAAGCATATTTTTTATTTTATAAGTATTATCTGATGTACTTGTTTAAAAAATAAACAAGTAATATTTGGCAACAGATGAGTAATCCCGTGAATGATGCACGTTTTTGGCTCAAATTGGACGTCAAAATGATGGAAATAGTAGAATCTCTTTGGACTCACGTTTTGTACAGTGGTCCTCTCTGCATTTACGCTGTTCTTGAATGTTTCAAACCGAAAATGAATGCTCCCAACCCAAAAGGGAACCTTCACTGCATCATGCCAAACAAATCACCATTATTCTGCCTAATATCATCACTCTCATCTCATCACAACTTCATTAATCAAAACCTTTAATTAATTCCATTTACAAATTCATACGACACGTCATAGATTCACACTAAGGCGTGTTTATCAGCAATAATTTGTT
Organism: Macrotyloma uniflorum; assembly: GCA_016859785.1. Classification (NCBI taxonomy): domain Eukaryota; kingdom Viridiplantae; phylum Streptophyta; class Magnoliopsida; order Fabales; family Fabaceae; genus Macrotyloma; species Macrotyloma uniflorum. Next base: position 1,399,611 of record BDMB01000031.1, read on the forward strand.
GTAGATAACTTCCAATAATTTAACATCAAATTGATTTATGTGGTCGTGGATGATTTTAGTCCTCACTTGAACATAAAAAACACAGCAAAAAAAATAAGGAATTTTATTGGGATAAATATGATATATTATAGATATTTTTAATTTTTTCGGTATAAATATGATATATTATTATAAATATGTTTGATTAGAAAATACTTATTATATTTTTTTTAATCTAATTCGAAATCTTATTTATATTAAATATTGATTTCAACATGGATTGATCCTGAAAGAGTTAAGAAAAGACAAAAGAAAATTAAAACAAACAAAGAAAAATTATAAAAAAATAACATAAAGATACTTAATCTTTATAAATATAATAATAAAAATAATTAAATTCAATAATTTTATTATTATAAATTTTGATATCATAATAAAAATATTATAAAATAGATTTATAAAGTAAAATAAAATTTGTATTGGTATAATATATTTTAATTTGATTATGAGATTCATCTTTATTTTTATTTTGCTTTATGATTTTTATAGTCACATGACACTTATGTTATATTCCAACATTTAACTGAGTCACAGTAACAGACAAGTAGAAATAATTACTTGAAAGAAAATTAAAAGATTGCTACGTGACAAAATTATCCATAATCAACAATTAATCTCTTAAACCACGAACTCGCGTAATTAGTTTAAAAACTACCCAAAGCCACGTTTTCTTTTTAAAATAAATGAAAACATGTATTTGAAAAAAATTGTTTTACTAATTATTATTAATTTTGTTCTATAAAATATAAAACCTTACTAATTTTTTTAATTTATTTTAAATAAATTTATTGTTATTAATGGACGTTATTGTATCTTCTAAAATCTTAAATCAAAACCCTAAATTTATATATTTTTTTGTTTTGTTTTTTGTATTGAGCTTATAAGCTCCGTTTTCTCTATAGATTTAAACTTTGTACAGTTTGTCTTTTCTGCTAAATTTAATCCTCATGTTATTTAATGTGTTTTTTTTTTTAATTCTATAATCATGTTTACAGAAAACAATTTAAGCGAGACACAGAACTAAATGTTAAATTAGGCCCACATTAGGCCCAATTTCATGGAAAGTGTCCTTTTCCATTTCCTTTGTTATTATGGGTTTGAAAAAAAATAAATGAAACTCTATATTACGTGCTATGCACTTTCATATATAATTTTGTATTTTATATATTTGTGTATTTCTCTTGTTTGCACTCGTTCATACCCTAAAATTAGTTTGACATTGATAATTTTTTTTTAAAGTATAGGATATGGTTTTGTCTCAACATTATTATTATTATTACTATAAAAGAAGAAGAAAAAAAATCTAAAGTCTGTTTCTTATCAATTATATTAATTTTTAAAATTTAAAAAGCTACATGTTAAAAAAATATAAGATGAAAAATTAAATTTAAATTATTATATAATATTTTTTATTTTAATTGTACAGTTAAATATGTTTTAGTCTTGAATTTTTCCTTTAAAAATTATCTTTAGTCTTTTAATGTTTAGATTGAAAAACTCAATCTTCTAATTTTAAAAATATATAAATTTAATTATTTATTTAACTTTATAATAATAAATAAATATTATATTTAAGTATAAATAATTATTAAAATTATATTTAATCATTTTATTAATTCGTAAAAAATTATTATTAAATATTAAATGTTGATGTAAAAAATATTAAATTAATATATTTTTAGAAATTGAAAATTTTTAATATAAATCTAAAAATATAAGGAACAAAAATAATATTTGAAAAAAATATATACTTAATTTTTATATACTCATTAAAAAAAAAAGAAAAATTAGGAAGTTCCATTTCTTCTTATTTCTATCCATTTAAACAACATATCTTCATTTTATTTTTCTCTATTTCGATGTTTTTTATTTTTACTCTCCATTTCACTATGAATGCAAACAAAACATATAAAAGTGAATCAAACATAATTCATATAATTTCTCCTACAACATAAATAATAATTTATTAATTATTGCGTATTTTAATATCTAATTTCGTGCATTTCTTGCTTAAAAGCTTCTCCAAGGTTTTATAATATTTAACTGTCGCAATTGTCTTGTGGAACAAGGCATGGCATTCTTAGACCAAAACTAACCAAACAAGACACAGAGGTCAAAAGGATTTGAGTGCACGTCTAGAATTTTGTGAAGGAAACATGCTTTGCATCCTGTAATTTCCGTTCTATGTCTTCAACGTAAGTGTGATTTCCTCCACAGTTATCTTAGTTTCAGTTTCAGTTGCTACGAACCATAAAAAATGAAGTACATATTAAAAACAATTGGGTTTGCATTCACATGACACCACAGCACAAGCCAGTGTTTATTTCCATATCAGAAATTTCCACCAAATATACACTCGCTACAAGAAAAGCAAAAAATTCTAACTTTACGTGACCCATCAAACCATGAACAAGAAAAAGAAACAACAAATTGAGTTATAATCACGAGAGAGATAATTTCAGCTTTTCATGCTTGACCCTCTACCCTCGCACGTGTGAGTCCAACGCATGCATCAACGAAATCATGGTCAATGAAATCCGTGGAAAATACCTGCAGTCTATCTGCATACCCTTTGGAATAACACTGACTAATGAAGAGTCTTGCAAAGCCATGAATGCGTCCCGTGACAGGCTTCACACACACGACGGGGTTATCCGCCACAGGAGTAGCGGTGTTCTCCACTCTGTAGAAGTATTTTCTGGACGTAACAGGTTGCTGTTCGCTGAGATGTTTCATGTTGCTGTCGAACTTGGTTGATGGCAAATCAGTGTTGATCCAGTTATCCTTCAAATACCCTGCACTCCACAGAGGACTTCCTGCTTGAGGCTGTGGCGATTTGCTTGGCTTCCAAACGCATATAACTCTCTTTGGTAACACCTCTGCTATGGTCTTTTCAAAAACATTTTCATCCTGGGGGACTAGGTAATCCCCCAGTTGTTCCTGAAGGTACCTTTCGAATTCGGGAGGATCCTCGTGCCCATACTCGGTTCTTACCTATGATGATGCAAAGATACGATCTGCATGTTAGATACAACATGTACGATGTATCCAATACGTGTTATACGATTATTCTAGAAATACATAGAATATGATGTATAATTTACATATCTAAATATGTTATACACGTTTCTGTCTCATTTAGTGTATTAGAGTTTTTTTGTAAATTTTGTTTAAGTCCTTGTAATTCATATCCAAGAATATCAATGTTGGATCGGATACATATCAATGATAGGTTCTAACCTCAAGGATGATGATTTCGGATTGGGTTTCTGACAAGAACTTCTTGACATCTTTGATGACAACGTCCATGCTGTATGTAATGAGGATTCCGTGGCATACTTTGCGATCCTCTTGCACCCGAATGTCAATGACCCTTGTCCCCATCGCAAGCTGATTGTAGATGGACAAGGATTGGCATTGAGCAAAAGGGCGAGTGATGCACGGGATGCCAATCTTGTTGGTTGCAGAATCATGGGTTCCAGGCCAAACAACTTGTTTTATCACAACTTTCTCTGGGTTGAGTTCGGACATCCAGTTTTTCCTGTCAGAGGGATGGTAATCTGAGCCAGGGTAGTCTTCCCCAGAGTTTCTGAGATCAGACAGAGTTTTCCCTTCACTTTCGACTGCCTTTCGTCTCTCAACCTGTTTGGAGACTTGGGAACCCATCAAAGATGAGGAGAGGGACAACAACAAGAGGAGGAGGAATTCCTAGTTCTTCCTCTTCTTTCGTTGTTGCTGGAGTCAGCTGTTGCAGGTTAAGACTTTGTTGGTGGTTGTGGGATTTAATATAATAAGACATGGTGGCGTCAGAATGGATTGTTTTTTCAATCAATGTGAATGGAGTTGCTGAATGGGACAAAGGTTGAGAAATAAGAAATTGATTCTTGTGCTTTCTTCACTCAATTGTTTTTGGTCATCTCGAAGAATTTTGGCTTTGGATTAGGAAGGACTCCTCTATGAGTATTAGCCTATTGTTGTCTTTAACGTCGTGGGAACCTTCGCTCTAATTATTGGTAAGGAGTTATAATCGAGATATATTGTGGACCTGTGGAGTGGTCCAATTGGATGGCTGTTGAAGCTTCTCTGACTTAGTATTTGTTTTTTATTTATTTAGAAGAAGTATTTTAACTCGCTTTGTGTGACTAATTTTAATCGAAGGCAAATGAAAAATAGAATGGCCAATTTTAATTCTTGATCAGCCATTAATAAACATTAGACTTTATTGTAATCAGACACATGGATATTAGTTATATAGGCTATAGAGAATGAGAATCTCTTCCAGTTTGACTCGTGATTCACAAACAAGAGCCTCAAACTACAAATAAAAACCAGAGATCAATTGTTTAAGTCTTCCCCCTGGTTTTGGTGTGATGATGAACCTTTTTACGAATCCATCAGTCTAGTTAAATTTTGTTTTGTGCTCATGTTTGTCCACTATCACGTTTTATTGTATATAATTAAACATAAAGTAAGTACTTCAGTCGTTTGCCTACATGAATCAAATTGAAAGTTTATGAAGAAAATAAAAGCAACTATGAAGAACTCGATGCCTTTATTTAAAAATCAGTGCATATCATTGACATGATACGCAGGTGCACGATCCAATCTTTCTTATATGGGACATTAGTATTGATGCTTATTAAAAAAATTCATCTTATAAGGAATCCGTATCAATTCCCTGACCACTGCAGAAAATATCAAACTTTGAAAACAACGCTAGAAGTTTACTAGCATAGATTTATCTAATGCACCCTTCGTAATTCAAAATGAAGCATTTCAGAGATTGTACAGTGAGACCCCAAATAAGGATAATGTTTGTGAACTAGAACAACATGAAATCATCCTCCATCACCTGATGCAGTAATCTATGGACTCTGGAGTGATCTGCAAACTGACATCCTACAATTTCGATTTGTAATTTCACAATTAGCATTCCCATATTCCTCGTCAAGGTCTTACCGCAAACACCATGTCATATTAAGGAAAGACAAGTGCTTCGAAAAAATAAGAAGGAACATCAATGATGGGGGATTTTTTTTTTCTTATTTTATTCAGTTGGGGAAAAATACAAATAAAAGAATGGGCGAAAAAAAGAAGCAAGAAATCTTTCATAAAAATCAAGTGTCTTCTTCGGTTCTTCCCACCCACCCGTGTTCTCATTCCTCCTCAGTATTTATGGAGGAAACATCTAATAAGTATAACACCGTGGACGTTCAACTCAGCAGAATCTGGTGTCAGCCAAAAAGGTGAAAATGAAAAAGAATGGTGACTTAGTCAATGGAATATATTTCCTGCTCTCTACAAAAATGATCCACTAGAAAAAATTCTCTAACTTTCACATTCCAAAGTTAGGCACTGAGGTACGGTCTTCCATGTGGTTACTTAACTAAGTGCCACAAAGGTGAGTACATGGATTCCTTCAGAGGATGCGACACATCTAATACAGTGAAGTACGAGCTTATCATCAATGTCAATCAACTAATGGCCTGCTCTTTTCCTACCCCGTTGCTCATCCAAAATACGTCTTATTTTCTCAACCAATTCCCATTTTCCATGTGCAGCATAAATACTTGAAAGTACTTCGTAGGCAACAGAGGATTGTGGCTGCAATTTCATAAGGAGTACAGCTACTTCTCTCCCATGATTTATATTTCCAAGCATTCTACATGCACCAATTGAAAAATTCCCAACATGGCCACCTGGCTTAGAATCCATCTCTGATTCATTAAAACACCCAGCTTGACCCAAAAGATTAGTTAAGCATGCATAGTGTTCTTGGTCTGGGACCAGACCATGCTCACTAGTCATGGACTTGAATAACTGAAGCCCTTCCTGTACAAGACCTGAATGACTACAAGCATTTAAAATGCCAATAAAAGTGGTCCTATTTGGCTTCACTCCTGATCTTAGCATATTATATAGCATCATAATTGCTTCTATGCCATAGCCATAGTGAGCCAGTGCTGATATAATCGTGTTCCACAACACTACATCCTGCTTATTTCCAGTGAAATTGAAGACTCGCCTGGCAGTTTCCAACCTTCCACATTTCAAATACATGTCAACAATAGCACTAATTACAACAGTATTAGGTTTGATGCTATTTCGCACCAAAAATGCATGTATTTGTTTACCATGCTTCAACGAAGCAATAGTGGCACAAGCTAAGAGGCAAGCACTGAACGTAAATTGATCAGGTCTAACTTGATGCTTGATCATCTCTTTAAACACTCCTAGTGCTTCATGACCCTTACCATTTCTAGAGTAACCTCTAATCAAAGATGTCCAGGAACAGGACTCGCTTTTAGGCATCTGACTAAACAACTCAGCGCCTGATTCCATGTCCCCCCATGCGAGATAACCCGAAATTAATGTCGTCCACGCACGAACATCCCTCACAGGCATGTCATCGAATAATCTCCTTGCATCTTCCATCTTTCCACATTTTGCATAAGCATCAACAATTAAGCTGGATATGATCACATTGGACAAAAACCCAACAACTAAAACCTGCCCATGGATCTGTCTACAAAGTTCAAATTCCTTCAACTTTACAGAAACAATCAAGACACCGGCAAAACTTAACTCATTATACCCCACTGACAATCTCCTAAACTGTCGGTAAAATCTCAAAGCCTCGTCAAATCTGTCACTATGCGCATACCCAGCCACCATTGAATTCCAAGATACATAATCCTTGTGAGGCATTCTGTAGAAGAAGCTTCTAGCCTGCTTCATCATGCCCAATTTAGCATACCCAGAAAGCATATTGTTCCAAGTGTACAAATTTCTATCGTCCATTTTGTCGAACACCTGGCGTGCTAGAACGAACTCGCCGCAGCTGAAGTACATCGAGATCAAGTGGTTGGCTAGAAGCGTTGGGGGGCGCTTGAAGCCGGTGAGCTTCAAGTGGAGGTGAATCAACTTGCCCTCACGGAAAGACCTAGTTTTAGAGCAGTGGCGCAAGAGGGTGGCGAGAATGTGAGAGGGTAAGCGAATGCCCTTGAGGCGCAATAGGTCGAGAGAAGAAACGGCGTCGGAGAGGGAAGATTTGGATAAAAAGGAGTTGACGACACAGATGTTTTGGGGGGATTTGAGGGTTGGGAACGAGGGAGATGGCATTGGCATTGGCATTGATGAGAAAGACCATGTGAATGTGAAGGGTGCAAGTGTGACTTGAACAACTTCATCATCTATGTCACCGACGATGAATGAGAGTATGAGAAGAAATTGGAGGGAGACTTGGATTGTGGATTCGTCGAATTAGCTCCGGCCACCATGGACGGTGGTTCATGCCCAAACCAATACGGGTCAACTGCACATTGGCCTGCGCCGCGCCCTCCTTTCACAGAACCGTATTAACCGCAATTGAAATTGATAAAAATAAAAACTCCTCTTTTACTTTGATGTCGCTTTTCTTTTATTCTTAATTACACAATTATCACTTTATTGATTTTTTTTCTTATTTTTAAATATTAGGGTAGAAATAAATAAAAAAAATTGTCTCTGTTTCTATATAATTTTTAAAACAAGTAATAAATTGAAAATAAAGTGACAGATTCATGCTTTGAAAGAAAAATAAAAATAAGATAAAAAACACAGGTGCTTAAATTTTAAAACCACAATTTATGGTAAAATCTAAATCTATCAATGAGTTTATTTTATATAGAAATTAAATTATTTTATTACGATAATTGTCAGTGAAGTGATTTTTAGGTTATGTTTGGTTTATTTATTTTTATTAAAAGCTACTTTAAAATTATAACTCAAATAAGAACTTAATAAATAAAATACAATTTGTTTGATAAATTTCAATTTTTTAGTTTTAAAACTTTAAAATAATGAAAATTTAAAACTTGTTTAAAACCAGTTTAAAACGAATAGAAGTTATGCCATATTTTTATAGTTGATAATTACGCAAAAACTAATGCAATCAACATAATTTTATTTTAACGATAAAAAAGTACCTAAAAGTGATAAAATATATACATTTAAAAAATGATTTGAAAATGCCAAAAAATATTTTAATTAATAATAAAATTTATTACTGATATAATTTAACTTAAAAAAAATCAATTTCAGTCTTTACATATACAATTTTAATCACTTTTAATTTTTATTCTCCAAATTGATGTGAACTAAAAAAACTAAAATAATATTTACAAGAATTAAAATACATATATTTTTTAAAGTATATAAACTTAAAAGATAAAATTATTATGTAAATAGTAATTGAACTTAATAAAAGAATAACTCTAATGATGACTTGTAAATATTTTATTACATATAATATTAATTACAAAAGATAAACTATTTAAACGCCTTACATTGTTGTTCAATACGAATTCCAGAAGAATAAAAAAAAATGATTGAAGAATAATTAAATAATGTATTTGATGAATACTTTAAAATGTATGTTATAAATATATGGTTATAATTTAAAACTAGAACCTTAACTTCAAATAAAAAATTTTATAAATAATTTTCAAAAGTATCAAAATTTAAAATATCAATCATTATTTTAATTAATCCAAAATAATTTTAAAGAATGCTTTTTTTAGTATATATGATATGAATTTAAAAAAAAAAATCAAGTAATAATTTCAGAATATAAAATATTTTAAAACTTCTATCGTTGTTCAATATTATTATTAGAAGATATAAAATAATTTATTTTAACACGATTTAATAATATCATCATTTCGAAAATGTTATTTAGTAAATAGTCCATAATATATTTAATAATTAAGAATTCAAAAAACTTAACTACAAATAAAATATAAAAAACTTAATTTTAAGCTACTTTAAAAATAAAAAATAAAAATAAGAAGTAGTTTATCTTTCGAAGAACTTTTACGTTTGAAAGTGTTTCACCCAACATTTCTATTCGATAAAAAGATAAAGTAAAAAGAATCTGGATTAAACACACTCTTTATTCTTAGAAATGAAATAGCTTTTTTCTAAAAAAAAAATTATTATATTAATTATGTTCAAATAAATATATATTAAAAATAATTAAATATGTTTTTTTTGTCTACGTAATGTTAACGTTTTTGTTTGATCCCTTATTGTAATTTTAGTCGTTGAAATTATACAAATGTAATTTTAGTATTTGTGGTCAATTTTTAAAATGTTAATGATTATAATGTCAAAAGTAACATATTTATAACGACTAAAAAAACAAAGAAATTAAAAATAAAAATTATATATTTTCAAGCGTAAAAAATTACAAAAATAAAAGTAAAAAGAAAAATATATACGAAGACAAAATATTTCATTATTTATTTGTTGCTTTTAATTTGTTAATTTATTTAAATGATGTTTTTAATTTGAGATTACATTAACTATTAATTAATAGTTACATTAATGTTTCAATTTTTGCAATTAAAATGCATGTAATAAATATACGTATCTTAAATATATAAAACGAAGAACAATCTAATTTGTAGATATGCAATCAATTTTTTTTTTATAAATATCTTCATTAGTATGATTAATTGTATTAAATAAAATTAGAAGTAAAAAAGAATATTAAGATATAATAATTAAATTTAATTATAAGCATTGAATTGAATTAAATAGACCCGATGATTAAAGAAGAATAGTGTGGGTTGGGATGTTGAGTGTCGATAATCAAAGTGGGGAGTGTCGCAATCGAGGGACGGTAAAGGTCCGCGGTCACCCATGTGAAACGCAAGCCACATGATGAAATCAAATGTTTATATCAGGTAATCCTTCTTCCAATTCTCATCCACGTCATCATGATTTGCGTATTTGACGACGATCTCTGTGCGCCCTTCCCCACCCTCCGATCCATATCCCTCACTCTCATCTTCCACCGTTCATCTATCCTTATCTCTATATTTCACTCCACCTCTTTACTACAGCTATTGCAATTGCAATCGCTAACCCAAAAGTAAAGAAACCACGCTCTCATCTCATTTTTATGAAAACACTTTCTTCTCTCCGTTTCATTTCACCCCAACTCACTCACTCACTCACACCTTTACACCTCTTTCTCTCTCTCTCTCTCTCTTTCTCTCTCCACCCCCCCTCTCTCTCTCCCTCTCTCTCATCCACCCCCAATACGCAGGTTCGCATTTCTCTTGTTTTCTCCTTTTATATTCAATGTTTCTTCTGTTTCCTTTATTTTATGTTAAACCCTAATCCAATCCGCACCATGAACCTGCTTCTCATTGCTTCATTCACTCATTTATTTCATTACTCTCCACTCTCAACATTATTGTTTTTTATTCTAACGTTTTGTTTGTATTTTAATTGATTATTGTTGTTGTTGTTCAAACTTGTATCTCGTAATTTGAAATAGTAATGTTAACATTTCCGTGCCTGCTTGGTTGCTTCCCCCCACCGCCTCTCTATTTTCGTATCGGTTATGTGGGTTATGTGGCTTTCTGATTTCCCCCCCTTTTGTTGAATCTAGGGTTTCTGAGTGATTTGTTATGGATTATGAGGCTGATGGTTTTGTTGCCAATGGTGAGGGAGAGAGCAAGAGAGTGGGGGAAGGGGTTTCTGAGGAGAGTATGGTGGGGTCCGATAGTTTGAAGGGTTTAGATGTAGAAGAGGATTTGCAGGAGGCAATGGTGCCTCGACAGCAGGTTCATGATCAAGGATCCGAACTCTATCCGGAGGAAGGCATAGTTGATAAACAGGATGATATCGACACTGGAAGTGCATTGACTTCAGCTTTGGTGGATGATAAAAGTCCGGATGTCGTTCAGGAGCGTGATTCCTTTGAGGGGGCTGTTGGGGCTGATACTGAGCATGGGAAGCTGGGGGAAACTGATGTAATTGCTAATCAGGATTTGGAAAGGGATGGGCCCGGAATTGCTAGTATGCATCTGGATGGTGTTGGTTCTGGAGTGCCTGGAGATGGAGAATTTTGTGATGGGTCTAAAGATGTGGGGGATGATAATTTGGAGCGTAGTGACGGGGGTGGTGGAAAGGAAGAGCCTGGGTTAAATTCTGATTTAGATGTGTTAGTTAAGGAGAATGATGCTAGGGTGGATGATAACTCTGGTTTGATGAATAAGAAGGCTGAAGTTGATGATTCTGAATTTGAGACTCCTAGAGAATTCGAGACTCCTAGAGAATACGAGACTCCTAGAGAATTCGAGACTCCTAGACAAAATGGTGGTATAACATTGGACGATGTAATCACAGACAAGGATGATGCTGTTGCTAGTGAGGCTATTATCAAATCTGAATCTAGTGAGGAGATTCCCGTGGAAGGTACTGATGCTGGGGATTCGAAGGTGTGTGACGTCGATCCTGAAATTGGAGATGACAAGATTGAAGTAAAGTTAAATGCTTCAGCTGATTCTTGTGGTGAGATTCAAGATGATACTTCTGAAGAAGTGCATGACAATTCAGCTCTGATGACTTTAGAACAACAGGATGAAGTAACGAAGGATGTGAAGGATGATACTCTGGGTACTGATATTAGCCATGCGGATAGAAATGGTGAAGAAATGAGTGCCTCTGGCACTCTGAATACTGAATCAACTGGTTATGGAAATGGTGTTGCCGAAGGTGAAAGGTCATCCATTTTGGAGGAAACCTCTACTGATGAGACTCTGCCTATTCAGGAGGCTAGTGCAGCTGATCCAAAGGAAGAAAGTAATGAGAATGATCAATCTCAGATTTCTGATGAAAAGCATAGGGATGATGACAAATCTTCTGTGGTTGAGGAACCTGAAAGGATAGAGGAGAAGATTATTCAAGAGACGGAAACGACACAAGTGACCAGAGAGCCACCTGTTCAACCTTCAGCAGATATTTCTTCTTCGTCTGAAAGGTCTGCTGCTACTGTGCCCCCTCCTGTTGGTCCTTCATCTGAAAATTCTGCTGGGGCTGGGCCCACTCCTGTTCATCCAGCTGGCCTTGGTCGTGCAGCTCCATTGCTGGAACCTGCATCAAGGGTGGTACAGCAGCCTCGTGCTAATGGTACTGTGTCTAACGCTCAGGCTCAGCAAATGGAGGATTCCTCGAGTGGGGAGGGTGAGGAGTATGATGAGACACGTGAGAAACTTCAGATGATCAGGGTGAAGTTTTTACGGTTGGCTCATAGGCTTGGGCAAACACCCCATAATGTTGTTGTAGCTCAAGTTTTGTATAGATTGGGACTAGCAGAGCAACTAAGAGGAAGGAATGGAGGCCGTGTTGGTGCTTTTAGCTTTGATCGTGCAAGTGCAATGGCTGAGCAGCTTGAAGCAGCAGGTCAGGAGCCACTTGATTTCTCTTGTACGATAATGGTCCTTGGAAAGACGGGAGTTGGTAAAAGTGCTACCATCAATTCTATTTTTGATGAGGTTAAGTTTAATACCAGTGCTTTTAATATGGGAACCAAGAAGGTTCAGGATGTCGTGGGAACAGTACAGGGTATTAAGGTACGGGTCATTGATACGCCTGGACTTCTACCTTCCTGGTCAGACCAGCGAAGCAATGAGAAGATCCTCCTCTCTGTTAAGCACTTCATTAAGAAAACACCACCTGATATTGTATTGTATCTTGATAGGTTAGATATGCAAAGCAGGGATTTTAGTGATATGCCACTCTTACGGACAATTACAGAAATTTTTGGGCCATCCATTTGGTTCAATGCCATTGTGGTTCTGACTCATGCAGCATCTGCCCCTCCTGAAGGCCCCAATGGCACTGCTTCCAGTTATGACATGTTTGTGACTCAGCGTTCTCATGTTGTGCAGCAAGCCATTCGCCAAGCAGCCGGTGACATGCGGCTCATGAATCCGGTATCCTTGGTAGAAAACCACTCTGCTTGCCGAACAAACAGGGCTGGCCAGAGAGTATTGCCTAATGGCCAGGTTTGGAAACCTCATTTGTTACTTCTATCTTTTGCTTCTAAAATTCTGGCCGAGGCAAATGCTCTTCTCAAGTTACAAGATAGTCCACCTGGAAAGCCTTATATAGCCCGAGCACGGGCCCCTCCATTACCTTTTCTTTTATCAACCCTTCTCCAGTCAAGACCACAGTTAAAGTTGCCAGAGGAGCAGTTTGGTGATGAGGACAGTCTTGATGATGACCTTGATGAGGCATCAGATTCTGATGATGAAAATGAACATGATGACTTGCCCCCATTTAAACCTTTGACTAAGGCCCAGTTGGAAAAGTTGTCTAAAGCTCATAAGAAAGCATATTTTGATGAGTTAGAGTATAGGGAAAAGCTTTTGATGAAGAAACAATTGAAGGAAGAAAAAAAGCGACGGAAATTGATGAAGAAAATGGCAGAAGCAGCCAAAGATATGCCAAGTGACTACAGTGAAAATGTGGAAGAAGTTGGTGGTGCAGCGTCTGTTCCTGTTCCCATGCCAGATTTGGCCCTGCCTGCTTCTTTTGATTCTGATAACCCCACTCACCGGTATCGTTATCTTGATTCATCAAACCAGTGGCTTGTTAGACCTGTTCTAGAAACTCATGGATGGGATCATGATGTGGGTTATGAAGGTCTGAATGTAGAAAGATTGTTCGTTGTCAAGGACAGGGTACCTCTGTCTTTCACGGGTCAAGTTACTAAAGATAAAAAGGATGCTAATGTTCAGATGGAAATAGCCGGCTCAGTTAAGCATGGGGAAGGGAAAGCAACTTCATTAGGTTTTGATATGCAAACCGTGGGGAAGGACTTGGCTTATACATTACGCAGCGAGACAAGATTTACTAATTTTAGAAGAAATAAGGCAACTGCAGGTCTCTCATTTACTTTACTGGGTGATGCCTTATCAGGTGGAGTTAAGATTGAAGACAAATTGGTTGCTAGTAAGCGATTCAAGTTGGTAATCAGTGGTGGTGCAATGGCAGGGCGCAACGACATTGCTTATGGTGGCAGTTTGGAGGCCCAGTTGAGAGATAAAGATTACCCTTTAGGTCGTTTCTTATCTACTCTTGGCCTCTCTGTCATGGATTGGCATGGAGATCTTGCTGTTGGGTGCAACGTGCAATCTCAGATCCCAGTTGGACGACATACAAACCTGGTTGCCCGGGCCAATTTGAACAACCGAGGGGCAGGACAAATAAGTATTCGATTAAACAGTTCAGAACAGCTTCAAATTGCTTTGATTGCTCTCATCCCTCTGGTAAAGAAGCTAGTGGGTTATCCTCAGCAATTGCAGTATGGACAATATTAGGGATGATAGTGTTAGTTTGTTTTCAGCTGCAACACTTGCATGGTAATAGGGAATGACTTCAAGATGGCATCTTTTCATGAAATGAGTGATACTGAATTTCGCTATGTTTTTTTATACTTAAGTTTGTCTTATTTGATCATATAGTACTTTTCTTTGTTAGCTATTCTCTTTTGGTGTTTTTGTTATAATATGCTGCTGAACTCCAAGAATTACATCATTTTTATTCTTGTCTTCTGCGGATATACTTGATGCCTTGTAAATTCTTCCCTTCTTTCTTTCTTAGAATGTTGTCACTTGTACTTTTCGGTTTCTCCACACTCTAATGGCAGTTTGTGCTCTCGATGCTATTCCCTCAAATTTTGCTTATCGGTTTTTGCCCCGTCGCATCCAAATCAACATAACTGCTACTTTAAATTATTAGAAAGTCTCATTGGGACTCTGCCAACGAAGTTTGAAAAGAGGTCATACCTTTTTTTACCTTCCATGATAGAATGCATTAGTTGTGTTTCTCTTTTCCATGAATTATTGATTGTGTTGGGCCATGTTTTTTTCTCGGCCTTTTATGGCGGTACTTGCCTCAAAATAGTTGGCAAGTGTTATACAAGAACTACATGACAAGTTGGACAGCGAAAAGCCCTAGACGACAAGGGCGATTCCATTCATTTCTGAACTGTTCAGTTTTCCACCGTCTGTATATATTTCAGGCAAACTAAAAACATCGACTGGTGCTTGTAGTTAGTGAATGGACTATCTTATATTTCATTTGTCACCAGTAAAGTAATGGTCTATTTGGATTGCTTCTAAACATTCGTGTAACATGCAAATGTTGTAGCACATGTATCAACTCGACATATGCCATGGGATTTGTGAAACATGTCGATGATGAAATTTCAATACTCTAAAATGACAAGTCCTCACCCTACGAAGCTTTATCACATCTCCCATTCTACTCCATTGTGAGCCTCGAAATTTTTCTTTTTTTGGATAAAACTGGTGTTGGAATGACAAGGATGGATTTTCTATTTTATAATTATATTTCTATTCTTTAGTTAAACCAACAAAAAGTATCTGCATAGTAAAAAATAAAAGAAAAAGTAACATAAAAATAAATTAAAAGGAATAGAAGTTTTATTAATGTCTCAAAGTCATCAAACTTAATTATATAGGTTAACATAGGGTGCCACTCGGCCAGTACAGAAGAACACACGACAAAGAGAGTGCAAAATGAAAACGATGACGATTAGCTACACGCCTATAAATAATATGGTAATAGTGAACAAATTTAATGTAATTTCATGACATAACTTGGTGATAATATATAAAAGAAATAGTTTAATGAAGGAGGGTGACGTTGTAGCCGACGATGGCATCACCTGTGGTGGGGTCAAACCAGTGAGTCTTGGCGATGGCGTAGCCACGAGCCATACGGAAGAGTCCAGTGCCACCTACAATAGGCATCTCGCGAAAGAGGTTCAAGGCAGAGTTCTTTCCAAGAAGGACGAAGGAGCTTCCATTGTATGGGCCGTCCGTGAAGGAGAAACTCATGGACATCATAAGCCCAACTTCCTGCTGACAAGTCGACCCATAATGCCCTTGGGCCCGACCCACTAACTTTGAATTCGGATCCGATGTCTCGGTTAACGGGTCATCCGCCATCATGATAACCCCAAAGAGAGTCAATGATGACTTTGTTTTGTCAATCGGCTCAGCCACTCGAATCGCACTCGGATTTTTCCCACTCAACGTGTCGTGGAAATAGAATTGCAGGTTCGTCATCATTTCTTTCTTTTTCCCTTCGAAACTCGTTCCCCAATTTCCTGCCTTCAATTTTACTTTTTCTCTCTTTGCCATTGCACCTATTTCGCTCATTGTAATAATCGCCGCCACCACCACCACCACAACCACACTCTGCCTTACCATCTTTGATCTTTGATCTTTGAATGTATGATGCTCGATTACTTTCCTTCTCTTCGCTTTTGTAGATTTGTTGTAGTTCTAATGCTTATATATATGTGTAGATATATCAAACATGGTTATTTCTTGTTTTATTTCTTTCTATTCATATCCTGTTTTGTTGATTTTTTTTTTTCTAAAAACATGAATTCGTTTTCCTCAACAAAAATTCAAAGGTCGTTTACCAAAGTTGTACGAACAACGTAACGTTTTTTCGTTTAGGTTTTTCCTAATAAGGCCCACTTTTGTCTAATTCTTTTTCTAATAGCTGTACATGCAGTTGTTTAGCTACTTTTGTTCATAAAATTATGGAAAGCTAACTGTATAAAATCAAATTTGAAAAAAATACTACTATTATTTCATAAAAGTGTTGGAAATATTTAATTTTCAATATTGATTGGAAAAACTAGAATTAGTTTTCATCACGATAAGAAAAAGTGCCTACAAAAGTCATTTGATCAAAATAGAAGCAGAACCTACCTACCAACAGGAACGTTGGTGACCAAATTTATTGAACAAGTGTCTCTTTTTCTTTTCTTCACCTTGGTAACAGTGAAACAAAGTTTATTTATGAATGGACTCACTAATTAGCATTAATACCATATTACATTCCTTTCCACCCAAAATAGAATAAATTAAAGAAAATGCACGAGCTTCAATAGTTATTTAATATAACAATAATGGTGTATCATATTAGTTAAATGCATGTAAGGGGTTTAGCTTTTTTATTATTTGAAGTGACAAGTTTGTCCAGAAATACAAAGTCAAGCATATAAAAAAATTATAAAGTTGTAGTAATAATATAATGACTTTTATTTTATCAAGTCAGTACGTTTACTTACCTAAATTTATAACTTTTTTAAAATGATCTATTTTGTTAATTTTTTCAAAGAATTGTACCTGGTGCTTTTGTCCAATTGATGTTGAAATCAATCATTTCACCATTTTCAAATGGGCCTTAAAATGGGCCTCAAAGGATATTGGATCCGATAGTCTCTTGGTCTAACCCAACAGTGACATCTACCACATGAACTGCATCTGAAACTATCCTAAATATCGGCCTGTGCTAAATATTAGTAGAACATTTACATCCCAAAGGTATCTCTAGTTGCAGATTTCACATTAACAATTAATATGATCAATATAGTTTATATAAGAAAGAGATATGTTATTTTAAACTATTTTTTATGGTTGAATTATATTTCAACTTAAATTTTAAGATAGTCACTTGGATTTAAATACAAATTTTAAGATATTATCAGGATATATTGATGACTTTTTAAATCAAATGTGTAAAATATTGATATTATTTTAAGAAAAAAATGTGAAAAGCCAATGTTCTTCAACTAAAACTAAATTTTCACCCCTATAAACAAATTTTAATTAAAACAAGTTTTATTATGCAAATAATTAGAAATTCCAATTCGAATTATCGAAGACCACACTAGTTGTTCTAAGACAAGCAACATTTAAGTTTTATCCTACAGAATTCATCAACTTATTGGAATTGAATTTAATTTACACTCATCATTAGGGTTACCATTATTAATTATATGATGCGAGGGTTACCATTATTAATTGACCTCGTTACACTACATTATGGATAAATTATATTTAAAATTTTAAGTGACCCTAGTATTTCACATGCACGCCATTTACACCTGATTGCCCCTAATGATAAATAGAAACTTCTCTACTTTACCTTTAAGTAGAAACTAGAATTTAAACTTGATATTAGTATAATATTAAATGCTGTTCTCAGATATTTGTACACACAGGGAGCATAACTTTTTAGAACACTATTTTGCTATGTGTATATGCATGAGGCAAAACTGAGGAAAGTTTTTAAACAGGTATGGTGATAGAACAAAGTTTAAGGTTGAAGCATCGTGAAGTTGCACACACCATACTAAAAAGGTTACATGCCAAATGCAGCTGTGCTTCAGGTAACATGACAAAAATTCAAGTATATTTTCATAGGCTTGCTTATCTTCTCAAACTCCTTCAACGTGCACACACCAGTTGGTACCCTCTGTATTTGAACAAGAATAGGATTTGATAAAATAACGTTTTAAGGCAATGCAAAATCAGAAATTCACAACCAAGCTTATATAGATTACGAATAATGGAGATAATATTACGGCAACATTTTCCGACAAACATTACTCATAAAAACGACTGCCTAAGCTACCAACACTTCTACCAAAAATGTCACTTAACTGTATCAGTATTAATCTCTCACAGTAAAACATAAAAAGATAAGACAGACGGACAAAACTTCAATGTGAAACAAAAATAAGTTTTTGATATTCAATGTTCGTTTCCAACTCTCTTGTCGATCAATCTTCAATTTTCTTCAACGTGTTCATCTTCAACTTTCTCAGCACTGCATTCAACAACAAACAGCTCAACAACATCATAGATAGGCTAAAAGAAAATACAAGTAACAAACAGACTCCACCATTTGAATAGGAGGAAATAGAAATTATGGCATGCTCCAAGCACCCCGCAGGATTATGTTCAGTTTCATTCAAATAATGATATTTCAAGCTTGATTAATTAATGATGGCGTCCACCAGTTACACTATCATATTTTTTTCACTAAAATAACGGTTAGATGATATTTCATAAGGAAATGAGTACTGATTCCCTAAGAAATTAAGAGTTCAACAAAAATATAGTAACAAAATCCAGTATACGTTACACTACGAACATGGAACAATTTTAGCTTGCAGATCTTCCAACAAACAAGAATTAGGTTAGCCAAATGACTCAGCCTAATAACATTATTGTAACCCAGGAGAGACAGCACTCCTATATGCTTAAAAATCGATTGGCATGCAGACTACAGAAAAAAGTGAGACAAAAAGAGTTAACTAAGAGGCATGATACACGATGAATCATTAAGAAACTGTTAAAACAAATTTCAAAAAACAATACTATAAGTTCACTTGAAAATACCAAAAAAATAGTACATAACATTAGACATGTGAAGGCTATATATATAGCAAGTATCTCAACCTCATTAGATAGAGTAACACAGTGCACACAAATAAACTCACGGAAACAGATTGAAAGTGCAAATTAACATCCTGGGCACATCTCAACCTGGCGAATTAACAATTCTGAGCCCTTGGTTCACTTACTTTTTCCCACTTTGGCATCAGCTAGGAGGACACATTGAATGAATCAGTAACAAAAGAAGCTAATACTAGCAAGAAACATCCCAAAATGATGAAAAACACAGCACAATATCAGGCACAAAAACAAGTAACTAAGAAGAAATAGTATCTGTGACAAGACAAACCTTTTAGGACGTTCATCATCAGATTGAGGCTTCCTCCAACTCCTCTCAGTGCGACTTTCAGGCAAAGAAGGACGTCCTCCTCCATTGGAAGACCCAAAACCCCTCTTCCCAAACCCATCACCAGCACTTGTCTCCTTAATCTTCATGCTCTCAAGCTGTTCATCAATCTTTTTCCAATCTTGCCCTTTCTCCGCCAAAACCTGCTCCCTTGGCCTTGCTTCTCCGAACGGATTAACCCCTTTAGGCTTCGCCACATTCCCATCCTGCCCTTCATTGCTCACCGACAGAGTCCGAGGTTGCAAAACAAGCCTAGGTCTCCCTCCACCAACACCAGCACCGACAGCAACACTCTCGCTACCAACGTTGGGTTCGCCCTTCTTTTTGTTCCAGTCCTCGGAATCAGCGCCGCCGCTGGAGCCAAACCCAACAACCCTCCTCTCTCTTTCAAACCCGCCACCGTTAGAGCCGAATCGACGCCCCTCCGAAGGCACGAAGCTCTTATTCGAAACCCAGCTCTCCGATTCGTCGGCGCGCGACTGCGAATCGAAGAACCCTCCTCTATCCCTCTCCCTCCTCTCAAACCCTCCCGAGGGTTTCTTCGCCGCTGCCCAATTATCGGTCTCATCAGCGCGAGAAGGGGGAAGCTCCCGATTGGAATCCCTAGCCCCAAAGGAACCGTTTCTCCTTGGCTCATCAGAAACCCTAGATGAACCCCAACGCGAATTGGAAGAGTCGTCGCCTGAGGAGTTCCTGTTGGGGCGGTCGCCGTAGGAGCGGAAGCCACCGCCGAGGCGGGTGCGGTCGAGCTCCTCGGCGGTGCGCTGGCGCGGGCCGGTGGGTAGGACGACGGGATCTTGGTCGGCGAAAGAGGTGTCAGGCTTGGCTGTGAACTCGGCGAGGGAGTAGGTCTGAGCCTTCTTCTTCTTGGGCTTGGTGGCGGCGACGGCGAGGGAGGGAAAGTCGGCGAGGGGTTTGGTGGTGTCGTGGTTCTGTTGAAGGAGTTGGGCCTCGTTTTCCTCCGAATCGAGGGCCCACGCGCCGGGCTTTGACCAGACAGACACAGTAGCCGCCATTCTCTGAAGCGCTTCACCACCTTCCTTTCTTTCTTTTCTTCTTTTTTCTCTCTTTTCTTTCTTCTCTCCGCGAAGCACTTTGCGTTTTTCTTCAGCCAACCACTGCCACGCGGTGGACACTTATATACCCACAATCCTCCATCATCTTTTTCTTTATTCTTATTCTTATTCTTATTATCATCATTATTATCTTTCATCTAAATTTTCTTTTTCAAATCAATTTCTAACATCTTCTACTTTCTCCCAATCTTTTATTTCATCATTACTAGGCTTATTAAAATCAAAATATAAATATATAAAATATAAAATATTAAGTAAAATCATTCGGAATAAATTATTATTTAGTGGATATCTTATTGACTCACTAATTAATTAATTAATTCATTCATTCATTATTAAAATAAAATAAAAAACTTAAAATTACGTTCCTATAATCTAACCAGCAAAACAAGTTTATGTTTTTAAACAAATTAAATGATATTTTCTTATCTTTTTCTAATTGTTATGTTATATAATGATAGTTTTAAAAATCTTTTTCCGGTTATTATGCTATAAGATGATAGTTTTTTATATTCCTTTTACGGTTATTATGCTATAAAATATGATATTTTTTTTTCTTATCTTTTTTTAATTTTTATGTTTTTATAAGATATATTATCATTATTTGTTATCTCTGATACTATTTATGTTAATTCTTTCAATTATTGATGATTGATAACACAAAATTGGAGATTTTATCATTCTAGTGCTAGTTACCTTTTTTATTTCTGAAAAATAATATTATTTTAAAAATAAAAAGTAGACAAATCTTAAAAAGTGATTTTATCATTAAAAAAATCGTATTTTTAAGTACAATTTATATTTTATATTTTACTCTTCAAAATTTCATCTAAATTCATGTGAATATGTTCAAGATTTTTTTTTTTTTTGAAAAGAATGTGATTATTACATTTTTTTTAAAAATCTTATTTTTCTAAATTATTAAATAGTGACTTTTCTTTAGTAACAAATATTTTGAATAAATTTTGGTAATATCGATGTGGTTTTTTTTTTCTAGTTGTTGAATAGGTTTCGATTGTTTTTATCTTGATTTACTACCAGGTCCAGTTAGATATAGTGCACTTTTCATAGTATTATTGTATCTATCAAACGATAAAAAGTTTTCATAAGTATAGGGGAATTGTTGAAATTGAAGTTGTCATAAGAAAGTGACTAAAAATTGGATAACCAACAACATATTGTTGATATTTTTTAAGAGTCAACATATAGATCATGAACTAAAGTGGTACATTCAAATACGACTTTAATTATAATTATTTTTAACAAAAATTGTGCATTTCAAGACAACTTGTGTAAAATGATAGTTAAAGTAAACACAACTTTAATATATTTTTTAGAAATCAAGTTCATGTAACTTCTTGACAATCAAAATTGTGTTTTATAACATGATTTGGATTTTCTTTATTAAAAAATTCAATGTCCTTCAATGTCGACAAAATTGTTTAAGGAAAGCGTATGTTTTTTCGTTGTCTTATCTATTATTTCATATACCAGTTATTTCATAAAAAATTATTGAAAATGTGGAATTAATACAGATGACAGATAACGTTTCTCACCCATATTCGTTCAAACGGCATTACTTCTATAAAAGAAAAAGAAAAAACTGGAGAAAAGGTATAAGTTGATCGACATTAAGATTAACACCAAGTTGGCGTCGAATTGAAGCAAAAATTTAACGAATTATTATATCTAAACCGCAATAAGTGAGGAATGAGGATAAAACAAAGTTTGCAAAGATAGATGCCCAGCAAAAGTACGCTAAACTCGCCACCAGTAGCAGGTTCTTTGATGCGAATATCTGTATTATATTTGATAGTGCTCTCAAAATCTTGAGAAAGAAAATCAAGACAAAAAAAAATAATAATAATAATAATAATGAACAAAATAATCCACTTTTGCTGCAGAAGATCAGAATATATATATCATTTGCCTAATTCAAGAAATGAACGATAAAAGTAATAATCAAATAAATGAGAAAATACAGACGGAACTATATGAACAATTACTCACTTCCTAGTAAATTATATGTGCGTAAAAAATTAAACCGGCTAAGATGCACTATAGTACATGGCATATAATATGGCTCCAAAAATTTCGTTGTAACGAGACAGCAATCCCATTTCAGTTTGGAAATGGTTCAGCACTTGAATCACGAGTGTAGCATATCACTAGTTCTGAGATCGCTCCAGTCAACAGCTGCTTGTAAATATCATGCAGAGCAATGGTTAGAGAACTATGGCATCATGGATGCTTGAATTCATTAAACTCCAGGACAAGCAATCCACACCGCAGATGCACCACATCTTATGACCATGGGCAGCTCATGTCAGTGTATCGGGCACTAATGGAATATATTCTCTCACATCAACCTAACCTTGTAGGAAAATTCAACGTTCAAGATAATCCGAATCGTGTATAAGGATGAGGTGTTCATCCTCCACACCCTTCATCGAATCCTCATTAATAAGCCATCTCGAGGTCTCTGCATCAAATAGAGAAGATAATATCACTTCCTTAAGTTAAATTGCAATAGCGAAATCCCTAGCAGTTGGAACAGTCTATCAATGCATCAACAAACAAATGGAAACTGGCATGGATAAGATTGAATGGAACATGTTATTATGTATTTACTTTGCATATTTGATTCTTCCTGTTCTCTATTCATGTGCAATATGATGGTTCCTGAAAGAACGGTGATGAATCCGCAAATCTCAGAGGTTATGCTGCTGGCATCCTGACTAGACCAATCCTGAAAGTAAATAATCAAGCTTGTCATATCCTATTGTTCAACAAAAGGAAAAGTTGAGATATCACTAAAGGAATCAAAGAAATATGAACCAATTATCATACCTTAAACATTATCGCACTGGCAATTATAGTAAAAGTTGTGAACATTACATAATATACAGGAGAAACAATTGTGGCATTGAATGTATCCAGAGCCTGAAATAGTTTAATAGTGGTAAGCTCAATATTTGATAAAAGCATTAGTGCTACACTTAAAGATATATCGTAGATGGATGATAAGAAAAGTTTATATCAATGGCAACCTAAAGAACCGTATCAATTGAGAAAAGATTAGTGGAATTCTATTGCAAGTCAGCACAAAAATAATGTTTGGATCAAGGATGTGGAAGGAGAACCTCCCGAGACTAAGTATAATTATAATTACATACAGAGAGGACAGAACTGTTCACAACATTGTGTTACTTCTATGTATAAATTTCAACGGGCCTTATTTCAAGATCTGTATCCAGTTCAAACTTCAATTTTTTCCCAGTTCATACTTAAATGTGAGAATTCTGAATGCTTGATCCACTATCAACTAAATCAATGCTTTCCTAGATTCCTAACAATTGCAATGGCATCATTTAGTAACATCAATTACTTCGCCACATAGCTGAAATGTAATCAAACATCAAGTAGGGCCTTGTTTTGTTATCTACGTGACCAGCTGTTTATAGTATGCATGAAGGAAGGGCTTGTCTTGTCACTAGGAAGCCTTCGCCTTATAGACAGTATGAGTTCTATATTGATTTTAATTGAAGAATTGTTTTGATAAACTTCTCTATAAGTACTTTTGAAAATAGAAAATAAGAATAAATATGAAATAAATTCTCTCATAAGATAAAATTATTTTATGCATACTAGTTTTTAAAAGCTCTCTCACATTAGCATCTTTAAAAAAATAAAAATGGACATAAACCAAGTTTTGTATGTGATAAACGTGTTTTATATTTTCTTCTAATTTTATTATTTTAGAAGTGTTTTTCGAGAAGTTAATCTAACTAGACCTTTAATCTAATTCAAAGCTCTCCACTTTTGCTCTTATTACCAAAACTAGAAGACCAGCCTTTTGATTGGTTTTCCTCTTAAAATAAGAAACCATAAATCATGCATCAAATGCAGGCCAAACTAGCAAAATTTCCCTTCAATATATATGTAAACAAGAGCTTATAGTTTCATCACTCACCCTATTAAGGTAGTTCAACTGTGTAATAACACAGATTGTTGCTACGGTAAGAAAAAACCAAGTCTGAGGATAAGCTATTTGACTTATTCCATCCAATGTAAGCTTTATTGCAATTCCAATGGCTTTTATGCTCACAACCTGAAAATGTAATAAAATTCATGTACAAAGTAGTATACAGTTAGTTAAAGCATTGAATATTGATATGAAACTTCGTCACAAACAGACATAATTACCGTAAGTGAACCAACTAATGAACAAATTCCCAAGTAAACTAGCATATTATTCTGTCCATAGCGAGGTTCAAAGTGTAAGATCAAGGCCAAAACTACTGAAACTGTTGCCATCACATAAACCAGAAATGCTGTAAGAAAGAAAGGGGAGTGGGATAGAGAACATCGATTAGTATACCGGAATATACGCATGTAATTAAGTGTAAATTAAAACGGGATAAAATCCAACCAGGTTGAGTGGCCAGATCCCATATTTCTTGGACAGAACTTGGTGTCTGCTCCTGTGGTGCATGGATGACAATAACGATAGAACCCACAATGCAGGATACACATCCCAACACCCCCATCTTCGGAAGCCGCTCCTTCAACAAGAAGTGGGACAAAACAGCGCTAGCAGCAGATACTTCATATGTTAGTTCCACCATACAAATACAAAATTGACCAGAACTATCAAAATTTAATTTAAAGCTAAGAGTACCTAACTATAATACTAAGTGCACCAAGGGGAGTAACCAGAACTGCCGGAGCATAGATATAAGCCACAAAATTTGCAATTTCCCCAATAATCACTGCAAGCTCATAGTTCAAGATCCAAGTAAATTTCATTCAGAACAGAAGATAATCTAAGTACAACCTTAGAGAGAGAGGAATAAATAAAGTTGCCACACTTACTTGTTACCATGCCAGCCCACCAAAGCGGCTCTAGCAGATAAGTATAACCGCCAACGCCTGCAATGTCCAAAAGACAAAATATAAAAAACTGGATCACGAGCTAACAAATATGGCATGGATCTGATCTAAAACGCCATAGACTATACAATGTCAATGGTTGATCACACACAGAAGAAAATCATAAAATGGTAATTTGTTAAATTGAGTTGAGTGATTGGCAATGAAGAAAGAGAATTGACCTGCACGAGTACCGCGTGCAGCAGCACGCTTAAGACCCTTCTTCTTCAAGATGAAACTTGAACCGATGAATGCACTAGAACTCATCGCCAGTATTAACCCCTTGGAATTATCCGAAAACCCCATATCCGTCATTCTCTCCAATTGCTGCACAGTAACAATACAACCTACAAGAACAAACACTTCGTTTTCCTCCTTCAAAGAAGAAAAGAGATCAAATTTGATGAAACGTTGCGTTTTGTTGGTTTGGTTCTGTTTTCAGAAGGGGAAGCTTGCTTAACGCGGTATCTCTGGAGAGTAGTAAAGATGCGAATGCAATATCAAAGTCGCGAGACCCTTTAATTTTAAATTCACATTATTTATTATTATTATTATTATTTATTTTTATTATTGAAAGTCCTTGACTTATCAGAAGTTTCCGCGCGGGTTAATCTCGTGCTTCGCGAGAAACAAGCCCTTACATGCGCCCGCTGCTGAACCGTGCGATGGGATATTTATGCGATCCCCGAGTTCACACGTGTCAGATAAGTATTGGTTCTAATCTTTTGCAGGAAGCTGCTTACGTCAGCAGTGATGACGTGGCTGATTCCTTCACACGCTACGAGGAAGTGGGATATTTATATTTTCGCATCGTTTCTCTTTCACTCTTCTGTCATTTGCTATCTCTTGTTTTGGTTTCCTCTGCAATTTGGAAGGATTATCTTAATGGAAATTCTCAGATTCTTGTCCTCCGTTCAATAATATCTTTCATATGTAAATTAAGATATTATTTTCAATTAAAATATTTTTAACAAGATATTTAAAGAATAATCCATCACAAGATTTTTTCAATTTTATTTTATCTTTTTCTCGACTTATCGATATATGTGTATATTCAATCTTCTCTTATCTTCAATTTCATCATTTTTAATTGATTGATTACATATAACTAATTTTCATTTTTCTTCTAATGGCTTATTATAAAATGATTCAATCTTATTTATTATTTAGTTAGCACTTAATCAAAATATTTTTTATATGTAATTCAAAACGTAAGAACTCGTTTAAAATGGAATAATTTAATGAAGAAAAAAAAATGCATGGATTATTATATTACAGTATTTGGTGTCCCCATACTTGAAGAAGCTTCGCTGTGTCTCGTAACTTGTGTCAACAAGAAATGCGACACCGTGGCATACACGTATAAACGTTCTGCTCCAATTACTATTTTTTTCTGTCCCAATGATTAAGGCTCAAACAAAACAAAAACAAAAGGCCCAAGGCCTAAGGCCTAAGGCCCAACATAGATTCAGCAATCCCAAATGGCCCACTGTATAAAACCTTGACAACCTGGCACGCTCTGGATCACACTGTGAAAATAAAATCACGAATTTAATTTTTTAAAGAAAAATCGTAAATTGGTTAATTAATAAACTAATAATTAGTATTATAACTAAATATAAATGCATATATTAGATTTTATAAGGATTTAAATCTTAACTATTAATTATAATTTATATTTTATTCTGTAAATAACTCCATCGTTTTTTTTTACTTAGTAAAATATACTTCTTAATTTGTTTAGAAAATAAATTTTAATTTAAATTGTGAGGTAATGATTAGATCTGTCCTAGTGATACTTTGTGCATAATCTAAAATGTTTGAATTATGTTGAAACAAAATTTACTTCAATTTGGTAGATTTACTTTTTATACTCCAAATTAAAAATTTATTTTTTTAATTAATATTTTGAAGATTGCACTTATACATTAACAAACTTCAAATTATTTACATGATAATATATATTTATTTTATTTTTATATCACTAAGAATTCCAAATTTAAAACATTTATTTATTATTAGAAAGTATTTTAGTTTGTATAGCCATATATATATATATATATTCACGATTTCACTTATATACCAACAAAATACAAATATTTTACATAACATATTTTTATTTAACTTTTATATCACTAAATTTAGAATATAATATTATAAATTTCTATAATTAAAAAATAATTGAATTCCTTTATCCCAAATAAATACATTTGAAGAGTGCACTCATATAATAAAATGATATATTTGTCTTCTTCTTAAATTAAAACCAATACAAACAAAGATTTAAGCATGGGTTTGATTGAGAGTGAATCAAATTATAAGGCATTAAAGAGTTAATAATGAGGTGAATTAAGAGCATTGTTGCAGATTATTGGCCTATAAAAACAATGGTTTGGTTGGATTATCTTTCAATTCATCTTTGTGACATTTGAAGTTATTGTTTGAAGAGTTTGCAGGTTGTAAACAAAAACATGAGTCTCATCATCTTTCTGGTGTGTCTCATCCTTTTCACAGGTTCATCTTCTTCTTTATACATCTCTCTATTCACACTTTCCTATGTACAAAAACTGTAACATCATTTCAATAGTATTTTACCATACTACATATATATATATATATATATATATATGTGAATGTATTATCATATATATATATATATATGTGAATGTATTATCATATATATATATATATATGAATGTATTATGTTATTGATAATGTGTTAGATATATTGATATATATGTTAGTATTATTTACTTTTTTAAAAATAATTTAATAATATAGTAAAAAATTATAACATAAAAGAATTTTCTTTACAGATTTGATTTTTCTTTAAATGTGAAAAATTATTAAAGAAATATATTTTGTTTTTAGTTTCATGTTATTAAGATAACATTACATTTTTATGATTTTTTTAATACACATTCTTGAATTTTGTATTGGTATGATGTGACCAATCTACAATCTGATTTTTAGAATATTGATATTTCTTATAATCTATTATTTTTTATTTTATTGGCTAATTTTTCATTTGTTACTACATTACTTTATTAACCTTCTTTATAGTAATATAATTACAATAAATTTGAGAATCTACGAAAATTTATTACTAATCCTTATCAATCAATGACTCATAAATATTTTCTGTCACTATTCAGTATATATTTCTATCATATGATAAACATATATAATGATGAATATTTAATACTTATATATTTAAAATATATTTTTCTAATATTCATAACCTTTACCGTCTCTTTCCAATTTTTTTTTTTTTTAATTTTGATACAAAATTATTTAATTAATACATATTTAGTAAAAAAAATCCTTTAACTTATAGACTATTTTCGTGTATTTGCAATGAAAAATACCACCTATTTTATTTTTTAATATATTTTTTTATTAATTATTAGTTTATAAAAATTAATTGGAAATATTAATACCATTAACACACATCATAAATGCAAGTAGTATTTAACACGTCATTTATTTAATAGCAATAAATAGGTGTCTGAAAGATTTATTTTTGTATTTAATTGCCTATTTAATTATGAAGAACAAAAATAGTTATTACTAATTACCCTCGTTAGATGATAATCATGGAAAAGCAACAAGTTTATTTTTGTATATTATCATTATTACATTCAATGCATTCTTTTTTCTTTTGTTCTAATTTCTAAAATTTCATTCATGTTAATTTTATCAAAGAATGAAAATATGAGAAAATATAGAACTAATATATCTCATTTGCTTCCACCACAGGTTTTGAAACTGAGGCATTATCTTATGATTATTCTGCCAGTATTGAAGTAAGTTCACTGTGCAACATTCATATTTTCAGGGGTGTTTGTAACATATTAATGATTTTTGTTTTTCTTATTTATTCTAATCGTGGGTGTTACATGATTTCAATCTCAGTGTCTCAAACACCCCTTGAAGCCTCAATACAATGGTGGAATCATCCAAAACCCAGAATTTAATAATGGACTTCAAGGGTGGACTTCATTTGGAGATGCAAAAATAGAACATAGAGAATCTTTTGGAAACAAATATGTGGTAGCACATAGCAGAAATCAACCTCATGATAGTGTTTCTCAGAAGATTTATATTGAAAAAGATAAACATTATACTCTATCTGGTACAATTTGTACTCAAATATTATAAATTATGCATTTTTTTTTCCATCTATAAAGTCATTACACATGAAAGATCAATAACCCAAATGTTTATTCTTCAACCATTGTTATGGATTAAACTCTACAGCATGGATACAAGTGAGTGAGGGAAATGTCCCCGTAACTGCAGTTGTCAGAACAAGCAAAAGATTAAAATTTGCTGGTGCCATTTTTGCTGAGACTAATTGTTGGTCTATGCTTAAGGGTGGTCTCACTGCTGATGAATCAGGACCAGCTGAGCTCTATTTTGAGGTACTGCTTCTCATGGTTCTTGATAAATGTGTCTATGTACAAGAATGGTTTCGTGTAAAAATTTCAAAGACCTTGTCATTAAATTTGTTGACAATTTGGTCCCATTTTTGTATTGTTCATAAAATGCTCATCAAAAATCCTGAATTATGCAGGGCAATGATACTTCTGCCGAAATATTGATAGACAGCGTTTCCTTACAACCATTCACAGATAAAGAATGGAGGTCTCATCAATATCAAAGCATTGAGAAGGTAAATATTAGTTATTGAATAGATATTAGGGTGTCATATAGAGATTAGCAGAGACCAAGATTATCTCATACCATCCCCTAACATACTGTACTAAGACATACAAAGGATGTTCAGCTAGAAAATTTTTTTAGAAACTTTTAAATTTTCCACAAGAATTGAATAATTCATAAATGTTTTTTGTTTTTGAACACTTGTAGTATCTCATGCTTAACTATGATTTGGATTTGGCAGGTTCGCAAGAGGAAGGTGTTAGTCCGAGCAGTCGATGAACAAGGAAAGCCTTTACCAAATGCAAATATATCTTTTGCATTGAAGAGATCTGGCTTTCCATTTGGGAGTGCCATGAACCAGTACATTCTAGACAATGGATTATATCAGAATTGGTTCACTTCTAGATTCACAGTGACCACATTTGAAAATGAAATGAA
Source organism: Macrotyloma uniflorum (assembly GCA_016859785.1). NCBI lineage: Eukaryota > Viridiplantae > Streptophyta > Magnoliopsida > Fabales > Fabaceae > Macrotyloma > Macrotyloma uniflorum. Next base: position 1,430,237 of record BDMB01000031.1, read on the forward strand.
GTGGTACTGCACCGAAAATGAACAAGGCAAGGAAAACTACTTTGCTGCTGATGCTATGTTGCAGTTTGCTAAGCAACACAACATTGATGTCCGAGGACACAACATATTTTGGGATGATCCTCATTTCCAACCCAGTTGGGTTCCTTCACTCTCTCCTGACCAACTTAACTCTGCAGTGGAAAGGAGGGTGAACTCTGTTGTGTCAAGATACAAGGGCCAGCTTATTGCTTGGGATGTTGTTAATGAGAATCTACACTTTTCATTCTTTGAAAGTAAACTTGGAAAAGACTTTTCAAGCAAAATGTTCAATGAGGCTCACAATATTGATGGACAAGCTACTTTGTTCTTGAATGAGTATAACACCATTGAGGAAAGTAGAGATGGTGTAGCAGGCCCAGCAAGGTACGTACAGAAGATCAGACAAATTCGAAGTTATCCTGGGAATAGTAGATTTCCATTGGGAATTGGGCTCGAGTCTCACTTCTCTGGTAAGGGTATTAACTTTCCTTACATGAGATCATCTTTGGATTACCTTGCTGCCACTCGTTTGCCAATTTGGATTACAGAATTAGATGTTGCAAATCAACCCAGACAGGTAAAGTTCAACACCAACTTTGTCTTTTATTTCAATGAATTCTTACTTTCATTCTTACTTTCATGCAACCAAATGATGTTGTTAGCAGTATAAACATCTGCCTTGCAAGAAATGATTAGATGTTCCTTAATCAACACGGTTTATTTCCAAGTGATACGTAGTCGATTTTGTTAAAGTGCATGAAAAAATTGATAAAAACTCAACTATACCATGTGGAGATTAGCTGAGATTAAATAATTTTGGACTATTTGACAATTTCTCATATTGCATACATGGTTAGACACATTGTTTGTGTTGTGTTGTGTTGTTCTGCACATGAATGTGGTTTATCATTTACAATACTATTTATGCAGTAAACAAACACTAATCAGAGTTTTCCACTTATGATTTGTGCAGTCACAATACTTCGAACTTGCTCTTAGAGAGGCACATAGTCACCCTATGGTTAGAGGTATTGTAATGTGGACAGCATGGTCACCACAAGGTTGCTATAGAATTTGCTTGGTAGACAACAATTTTAAGAACTTGCCTGCTGGGAAAGTTGTGGACAGACTCCTTTCTGAGTGGAGATCAAATGAATTATCAGGGACAACAGATCAAAATGGGTTCCTTGATGTCACTCTTTTCCATGGTGACTATGAAATGAAAGTTAGTCACCCTGTCAAGAAGAATAACACCTTCAGACAATTCCTGCAAGTGACTCCAACAGATGAACCAAAAGAAACAAGACAATTTGTAAATCTTTATATGAAGTAATTACTTTTGCATATTAAACTTTTAGTTTACATTGTATAATGAAAAATTGAAAAGTTCATATTACTAGTTCCATCCTTGTCTTATTATTTTCTTTTAACTTTATGCCTAATGGAATTAGTTCAATTATTTATCTTTAAAAGAAATACAATTAATTATGATATAAATGATATTAATTATGATTTTTTTTTTACTGTAATCAAATTATGATTAAAATAATGTTTTGCTAAATTATAATAATTTCTGTTTTATTTTTTAATAATCGTTTATTTTCTTACATTTTTAATAAGATGAAGCTAACATTAGACTAAAATTTAAATGAAATAAAATTATGAAAACTAAAAACTAAATTTAATTTTTAAATATTAACAATGTCAAACAAATTATACCGTCACTCAATCATAATTTTCCTTATAAAAATTATATTTTTATAAAATCGTGGTTTTTAATATTAAATAAATAAATAAATTGTTATAAAGTGTATGGTTAAATAAAAGTCCCAAGGTCCAATTCTGGATTCAGCAATCCGAAATGGCCCACTCCTGCTAGGCTCTGGATCAACAAAATCAAGAATTTGATTTTCTAAACAAAATTGTAAAGTAATTAATTAATAATCAAATATTTTACAAGACATTTTTCTATAACTAATTCATAAAATTTTATTTATTTTTTAATTATTTTTATTTTTACTAATTATCATTAAATCAATTAATAATAATACATATAATCATCTCTATGATATATATATATATATATATATATAAAATAGAAGTTAAGTTTATTAATATTATAAGATACCATATATTAAAAATCAATTTTTTTCTTAAATTTGTGTTTTATAATAGAGATAAAAAGAAGTAATTAATATTATTTAAAATTTAATTATTAATCATAATTTTTATTTTATTCTTTAAATAAATCCAAAAATTTATTACTTACTAAAATATACTTTTTAATCTGTATAGCAGTTATTTAATGTATTCACGAATCCCTTATTCTTATTTAATGTTTTCTAAGGTATAAAATCAATTCTCGTTCAGAAAAAAATAATAATAAATATGTATAATAATTTATTATTTTTCTATTAAATTAATTATTTTCTTCCCAATAAATACACTGCAAAAGTAGCTGTGAAGCTTTATTTTATGCACAAATATCATTCATGATGCTACAGCACACCAAGCATATTACTTCAAATATAAAATATTAATTTCAATAAAACTCAATAAATTAATTTCATCATAATTTATAGAAATTAAATCATATATTTTCCAATTTCAATTAATCACACTGTATATATCAACCTGTCATTAATTTGAATGGAAATTAATCTGAATTCTTTATTCAGTGTTTTTCCTTTTTATTTTCTTATCATCTTCATCATGTTAGAGATTAATTCAGTTCTTAATATTCTAATGCCATTTTTTAAAATTGAAAAAACAAATAAATCTGAATCTTACCTCTTATTATATGTGAATCATTACATTTATTAAAAAATTTAATAATTAACAAAGTTGATAATATTTTGTATAAATAACCTAATAAAAAAAGAGTCCATCCTTTATAAATTATCTAATGCATCGATTATTTGTTTCTAACATAATCTTATATGCTAAACTTTAATTTTTTTTTTCGTTCTTATCTTTTATTTTAATTCATTACTTATTTTACAGAAATTTATAATGTTTAATTTGAAGTTAACAAAATGAGAAGATACTAATTTATAGAATTTTTATAGGCTTTGTAAAAATAGAGAACATATTTTTTATTTTAAATATATTACTCCTTTTGACCATTTATGGATTTTTGTACAGATTTCTGGGTTTATAAAACAGTGGTTGTCTCTTATTAATAAGATCACTCCTTCACTGTGTTTTCCTCAATTCAAGTGTAAACATTTCAAGTTCTTCTTCCCATTTTCTTTTCCTTCTTCAATATTCTTCATTCTTCTGAACCAAGTTCTTGAATGGAACAGGTTTCAAGAGCTATGCAGGTTGGAAGCAAAAATATGAAAAAATTCATAGTTTTTGTGTGTACCATCCTTTTAGCAGGTTTCTTTTCTTATCTCTACATTTCTTTCTTCATACTTCTGCCATGGATATGATCTCTCTGAAAGTTTAAGATGAATTATAATTTTACATAAGTTAAATATCATATAAATAACAAATACAAATTTTTAATCTTAAAATTTTAAATAAAAAATAAAATTACATTATCTGTTTAATATTTATATATTTTTTTATATTATACCTTTCTCGAATATCTAATGAGACAATCACAATATACTCTAATCAAAATCATAATTTCTCAAAAATATTTTATATTTTTTTATGAGTATCTCCAACTACAATGTTTATAAATTTTTAAAGTAAGCAATTATTATTTGAATAATCTCTTTTACTGACTTATATTTGGAGTTTTTTTTTATTTTCTTTTTAGTTAATTCTACAAATAATAAAAAATAATAGCACTATAATGAAGTCTAACTTAAAAAAATGAAATTGTGAACCATGTTCTTTAATTTTTTTTCATTAATTTATGAAATAATTCATGAAAATTATTTTTCATGGAAAATGTTGTAATAAATTTGTCATGTAAACAAAGTAGATATACTTTAATGGTGATTGGAAAGGGGAGGTGGAATTTGGTCCTACCAACTTTTCTTTTAATTTAAATTACGTAATATTATAATATTTTAATTCTACTTTAACTATTTAACATTTAAGTGTTTTTTATATTTTAGTAATATCATATTCTCTACTTAAAAAAAAAATATTTGTTCCTTTTTTATAATATTTTTTTTTTGAAAAATTCTCATTCTTTCTAGGTATTTCTTTTTATATTTTTTGTGCTGATATAATTTTTAATTTTTTAAATAAAATATTTGAGTATCACATTTGAATCTATATATTTATTACACATTTGAATCATCTCGAAAAACACGTATAATTATGAATATATAATATTCATATGCTAAAAAAATATTCCTACAATCAATAACAATATTTAGGATTAAATATATTTTTCTCTTATTATTGTTTCAATTTTTCTTTTTACTTTTATATTTTTAAATAAATTAATTCATTTTTAATTTTAAAAAACATATAATTTAAATTTTATAATAATAAATAAATATTATATTTAAATATAAATAACGACTAAAATTATATTTAATTTTTTATCAATGTTGTTAATATAAAAATATATTAAATTAAAAAAGTTATATATTTTTGAAAATTACAATAGAAAAATGATTCTTATAAAATACACAATAAAAAATGTTAATTTCTGAAAAAAAAAAAAAAACAGGAACACCAATACCTAACACATTTAAGAAAACATAAAAAATAAAAAATAATCATCCTTTTTTAGTTTCTGAAATTTAATTGGTGGACATAATACAGTTGGCAAAATAACATCATTTAATAGGTTGTTTATTTAGTTGCAATAGATTGTGGTTGAAAGATTAATTTGCATTCATATACAAAAGTAATTTCTCATAATAAAAGGGGTGTTCTTACCTATACACGTGTCATTAAGATGCTCTTTCAAAATAAAAATAAAACGGAAAATTAGCAAATTTATATTTTTATAATATACAAAAGAAAATAAATCTTGTTAACAAATGAATGCAAAATGTTTAATATATTTTTTAAATGTTTTTAATCATATGAAACCCATATTAAATCTTTTCTAAAAATAGAACTAATATATCTTATTTGCTACCACCACAGGTTTTGAAGTTGAGTCATTACAATATGATTACTCTGCTAGCATTGAAGTGAGTTTTTTCAGTAACTTTTATATTTCTAGAAGTGTTTATTACATATATTGCTGAAAAAATTATTCTTATCATGGGTGTTACATGTTTTTAATTCTAGTGTTTGAAACACCCACAAAAGCCTCAGTACAATGGAGGAATTATCCAAAATCCTGAACTGAATAATGGACTTCAAGGGTGGACTTCATTTGGAGATGCAAGAATAGAACATAGAGAATCTTTAGGAAACAAATTTGTGGTAGCACATAGCAGAAATCAAGCACATGATAGTGTTTCCCAGAAGATTTACCTTGAAAAGAATAAGCATTATACTTTATCTGGTGAGTTTTGTACTTGAATATTATAAAATATGCATAGTTTTTCCCATGTGTGGGTTGTGATAACATAAGAACATAAAGAGAAGAAACAAGGGAAGGAGAAATAGAATATCTGATAATAACATATGGAAAAACCCTAAAAAATACAAGTCATAACAAGAATATAAATAGGACAATATATCAATAGTATAAAGACTAAATTACCCTCAACTAATAAATACTAATCAATATATAATATTCTATATAATATCCTAACATCCCCCCTCAAACTCACGATGCATTAGCATGAAGCATCGAGAGTTTGTCAATCAAAAAATGAAAACGTTTGATAGAGTGAGATTTTGTAAACAAATCAGCAATCTGCATAGTCGAAGATATGAAAGGCAATGTAATGGTTCCATGTTGAAGATGATGACGGGTGAAATGACAATCAATTTCAATATGCTTCGTGCGTTCATGAAAGACCGAGTTATGAGAAATTTGAATAGCACTCTTGTTGTCACAATACATAGGAGTTGGTTCAGAGAGAGAAACACCCATGTCAGAAAGAAGCCAACGTAACCAAACAATTTCGGCAATGATTAGAGCCATGGCACGATATTCAGCTTCAGTAGAAGAACGAGAAACAATATCTTGTTTCTTACTCTTCCAAGAAATAAGAGAGTCTCCTAGAAAAATGCAAAAACCTGTAGTAGACTTACGATCAGTAGGGTCACCAGCCCAATCAGCATCAGAATAAGCACGCAATTCCAAGGAAGATGATGAGGGAAATAGAAGACTCTGAAATTGAGTACCACGAAGATATCGAAGAATACGGAGAACAGCTGCCCAATGTACTGTAGTAGGAGAAACAACAAATTGACTCACAACATGCACAGCATAAGCAATATCAGGATGAGTAATCGTTAGATATACTAGATTTCCAACAATTGTACGATACATATTGGGATCAGGTAGAGGAACACCATCCGAAGGAGTATATTTCACATTAAGCTCAATAGGGGTGTCAGATGTGCGATTATCAGAAAGAAGAGCTTGCTCTAGAATAGTGTCAATATACTTAGATTGACAAAGAAGATAGCCTCTAGGAGAATATGCAACTTCAATGCCCAAGAAATAACGAAGGAGTCCCAAATCCTTCATTTCAAATTGTTTTGTCAACTGTAGTTTTAGTCTTCCAATTTCATCCATATCTTCCCCAGTAATTATCATATCATCAACATATAAGCTGAAAATAATACGACCATGAGAAGTAGTCTTCAGAAACAAAGCAAGATCATAATCACTAGAACAAAATCCAAGAGAAGTAATAACTTTAGAGAACTTTTCAAACCAAGCCCGGGGAGCTTGCTTGAGACCATAAAGAGCCTTTTTTAACTTACACACCTCCCCTGAATTATGAGAAACACCTGGAGGAGGTATCATGTACACTTCCTCTCTCAGATCACCATTTAAGAAAGCATTTTTAACATCCATCTGAAAGATATCCCACTGACGAACAGATGCAACAACAATAAGAGTGCGAATGGTAGTCATCTTAGCAACTGGGGCAAAAGTTTCTGCATAATCCAAACCATATTCTTGAGAGAATCCTTGAGCAACTAGACGAGCTTTATAATGCTCAACAGACCCATCTGACTTTGTTTTAATCTTGTAGACCCACCAAGAGCCAATAGCCCTTTTACCTGGAGGAAGAGATACCAAGTCCCAAGTACCTGTCTTATATAATGCAGAAAGTTCCTCTTGCATAACTTCTTGCCAAAGTGGATCAAGGACAGCCTCTTGATAGGAAGATGGTTCAAACAAACTATGAATTTTGGTTAAGAAAGAAGCAAAAGAAGAAGAATAAAAAGAATAAGCAAAATCTGGTGATTGAGTGGACTTACGAATACATGGAGGATAAGGAGGAGGTGGAGGATTAACAATCATAGGAGGTGTTTGGAAAGCCGTGGGGACATCTTGAGATGTAGTAGAACAAGTATCATTCCTGCAATTCTCAACTTCAACATTATTTATATCATCATTATCATCTTTGGAAAAAGGATCAATACAGATGAGATCTGATTTTGTAGTTTTGTGAGAAGACTCTAACATGATATAAAATGGAATGTGCTCAAGGAAAATAACATGACGAGAAACATAGAGTTTGTTATTGATAGGATCATAACAACGATAACCCTTTTGACCATCCCCATAACCAAGAAAAACACATATTTTAGAATGGGGAGATAATTTACTACGTTCTACTTGTGGAAGAAGAACAAAGCAGGTAGAACAAAAAACTTTTAAGAAAGAGTAATCAGGGACACAACCATACAACTTTTGAAATGGAGACATACCTGAGATAACAGATGATGGAATTCGATTAATAATATAAACAGAAGTAAGAACAGCTTCTCCCCAAAATTCACTAGGAAGTGAAACAGACAATAAAAGAGAACGAGTAGTTTCAAGAATGTGACGATGTTTTCTTTCAGCAACTCCATTTTGTTGAGGAGTATCAGTACAAGAAGTTTGATGAAGAGTACCATTAGAGGCAAGTAACTCACAAAATTTATTAGAAGTGTACTCACCACCCAAATCACAACGAAAACACTTAATAACAACATTATGTTGTGTTTTAAGTAAAGCACGAAACATAATATATATATTAAAAAATTCAGAACGATGTTTCATAAGAAAAACCCAACAATAATGAGTATAATTATCAATAAATGAAACATAATAACGAGATCCACCTTTGGTAGGAACCGGTGATGGACCCCATACATCAGAATGAGTCAAGTCGAAAGGTGCATGAGAGGTAGAGACACTTTTGGTGATAGGTAAGGCAGTAAATTTGGCAAGTTTACAACCACAACAATCAGAAATATCACTAGTTTTCAACTTGCCCAAAACTCCAGTGGAGACTAAGTAGTTTAACCTAGAAGAAGAAACATGTTCAAGACGAGAATGCCATAAATAAAACTTAGAGGATTTTAAATTCAGATTAAAAGATGATAAATCAACACTAGAAGCTGCAACTGTTGGAACTTTCAACTCATCCAACATATAAAGTCCCTCTTGTTTACGGCCTATCCCAATCACTCTCCCTGATTGAGGATCTTGTACAAAACAATTAGTAGAGGAAAACAAAACTGAGTAACCAGATTCACATAATTGACTAATAGAGACAAGATTTAAAGTGAGATTAGGAATATAGTAAACATTTGAGAGAGACAAATTAGATGTAGAGACAATCCAATACCTGCTAATGGCATTAAGGAGCCATCAGCAGTCATAACAGATATAGTTTGGGTAGAATTTAAAGATACAAAAGACTTAGGATCATATGACATATGATGTGAGGCATCGGAATCAAGGATCCATAAGGGAGGGGACATACCTGAAGAGTTCGAAGAAGACAAACCTTTTAAAGATGAGACAGACATGAGATGTGACTGACTAGCAAGATATTGTTGAATTTTTTTTTTTTAAATTAATTGATGTTGGTAAATCAACCAGCAACAATTTGCCAACAAAGAAACTAATGGCGTTGAGAACCACCAAGAGAACCACCAAGAGAACCACCAAGAGAACCACCAAGAGAACCACCAAAGGAAACCACCAAAGAGAACTACCAAAAGGAACCACCAAAGGGAACCACCAAAAGGAACCACCAAAGGGGAACGCACCAAATTGCACAGCGGAACAAAACTTTTGGGTTGAATGACAAATAGTAAAAAAAAATTTGATTGGCTTGCACAACTCTAAGCACGAACCTTGCTCTAGATACCATGATAACATAGGAACATAAAGAGAAGAGACAAGGGAAAGAGAAATAGAATTTATGATAATAACATATGAAAACCCTAAAGATACAAGTCATAACAAGAATATAAATAGGACAATATATCAATAGTATAAAAACTAAATTACCCTCAACTAATAAATACTAATCAATATATAATATTCTATATGATATCCTCACATTAACATTCTTGATTGGCAATGAATGGTTGGTTTGCTGTCTATCTATATCATCGAGAGTGCATAACAAATACCCCTTGAATTCTATTTTGTGTTATTTTAATCAGATGTTAATTTTTTTAAGAATTTGACATTAAGCATCAAAACAAGGTCTTTAGATAGAACCCATGTACTTGGTATACAGAAGAAGTCAAAAGATTGAGTCGATACAGAGTTTAGTGGTGCAATTGAGAAACCAATTTTTAAGACCTGTCATTTTTATGTATATAGTTAGAAATAATAAATTTTGAGGTCAGAATTCTTTTGTATATAGCATAGAAGTCCATAAGTTG